>CM039681.1:108904527-109432027 GCA_022537955.1 Schmidtea mediterranea | reverse complement strand
GAAAATAAATGTACTTTTAAACATAGAAATTTTTTTGAAAAAATGATGAGTCATCTAATGACCTTGAATGACCTTGAAAATAAATGTACTTTTAAACATAGAAAATTTTTTGAAAAATGATGAGTCATCCAATGACCTTGACCTTGAAAATAGATGTACTTTTAAACATAGAAAAATTTTTGAAAAAATGATGAGTCATCCAATGACCTTGAATGACCTTGACCTACTTTTCCATGACCTTGAATGACATTGAATGACCTTGACCTACTTTTCCATGACCTTGAATGACCTTGAATGAGTCATGGTCTTTGTTTTAAAGTTTTGATGAGTCATCCAATGACCTTGAATGAGTCATTGTCTTTGTTCTAAAAAATTTGATGAGTCATTGTCTTTGTTCTAAAAAATTTGTACTTTTAAACTTAGCGCAAAAAAAAATTTTTTTGGGGGGGGTATGTGAGCTAGAGGGCCTGTGAGCTAGAGGGCCTGTATCCCACTACTAACGGGTGCCGAGTGGTGAGCGAAAGATATTTGTATGGGGTTGTCTGGGTAAAAATCATATAGTTTCAAGAAATCAACACCCAGAAACCCACCAGATGTAAGAATTTTTTACGGCCCCTTTCAAGGGATTCCCACCGAATGCGCGCACAAGAGATATAACCATTGGATACCCATCAAAATGACGTTGGAAATGTATTCTGATGGGCAGTTTCTAGTAAAAGGTGAGCCATATTTCCATGACTGCTAACACTCTAGAAAACCTTTGGGTTCACGAGCTACCATAGAAGGTATTCACGCTCATTTTAATTATGTGTTCCCCTATCGCTAATTTAATGAAAATAATATTGATCCTTTGATCCCTTTATTTTGTTTTAAAGGTACTGTTTATTGAATATTTAGATGATTTCAAAGCGAACATCGACTCAAATCCCAAAACATTTTATTGATTATTACTACAGGATTATTAGTGAATGTCAGAAGATGAAGACCAAAATTACTTTATCTGCCCCAGTAGAAGAGCGGTCTTCAATTTGCGTCTTCTTTCTCGTGCCGCTTTGGTGGGGTGACATATTTTGTGGCTTTGTTTTGGTTGCGGATTACTTTAAACCTTAGTTGGGCAAAGCTTGAGATGGGCCAGGAGATTTTTGGATCCATATTCGAAAAAGTACTGGAGTGATACCTGATCTCTGTTCTCATCGTTTCCTTTAACTTGAGTTGGTAGTTCTCCCTTTTTAATTGGTCTAATTCGGCCATCATCTCAGTGTATTGATTCTTTAATAATTCATTCTGTTGCTTTAATTTTGTTGCCTGCCCCGGCCGAGTCCAGGTCTCCTCCATCCGACGACATCTTCGGATCATTGATTCAGCTCTTTGGCTCTGTTTTAGGGCCTCTTTGTGGTAATCAGCCACGTCTTGTCGCTATCTTTCTGAGTCTATCGTTTTAGTTTGGTTGGATTGCACTAAAATAATGGAGCAAATTTTAGATTGAGTTAAGACTAGAGTTTGAAATAATCTTATGGCCATAAAGATGATGAAAATCTACTTAAGGTAAACGTACATATTTAGACAAAATATAATGGGTTATGAAACGATGTAGGCTTTATGAAGAATTCCATCACCTTCGAGGAGTTTTTTAGTATAATTGAGTTATTTCAGGAGTAGATCGGTCGAGTAACATATGATCCTAATAATAGGTTTTTAATCGAATATATGATTGAAACTTTGAGATTCAGGCCTCTTCCCCCTGAAAATATCCCGATTTCAAACTTTTAAAAACTGTCATTTTAAACAAAAATTCCGTTCTAATTTTAAAACGGAATTTATTATTCAGCATGTTGACTCTGAATCGAATTTTTCTTTTTAGAGTT
The DNA here is from genome assembly GCA_022537955.1 of Schmidtea mediterranea. Taxonomy (NCBI): domain Eukaryota; kingdom Metazoa; phylum Platyhelminthes; order Tricladida; family Dugesiidae; genus Schmidtea; species Schmidtea mediterranea. The sequence goes on along the minus strand of CM039681.1, from coordinate 109,430,162 downwards.
TTCAGAATTTTCCCCAAATGGAATTTTTTTATCGGAATTTGTAGACTTTAATACCCTTCCTCCTTGATAAGTTTGAGAAATTTTTGGATTTCATGTAAATAAACATTTGTTAAATAGTTTAATTTCTTTTTTTATTTATTTTTATTAAAACCATGTGCAGTAAATTAAATTATAACGCATTTGTCGAAAAACACATTTACATTATTTTTTTTTTACGGTAAAAAAATTTTAAATAGCAATTTTATTGAATTATTTTATAACATTTAATAATCTTCTCTGGAGCTCCTTTCCTCTTCTTTCGGGATGCTTATGCCATTGAGGGTTGCATGAATATAAAAATTATTAATTAATTTAAAATAATGAATTAGTTTTAATTATTGCTAAGATAGGAAAAGTATCAATAATGGTAATGGACCATGGGTTAATAAATCGATTTAATCAAAATAACTACATTATAATACAATAGCAATTAAATTTCTCTTTTATTTAAAAATTCAATTTCTTTCACATGTAACCAGCATTTCTTGCAGCGTTTTTCTTCTCTCCTCCTGAGGTTCAACGCATTCATTTGTTTCCATCGTGAGCCTGAATAGGATGTTGCAAATTTTCCAAAAAAGGTTTTCAAAAATTAAAAATAAAAAAATTTTCTTTCATTTTATATAATGCAATAAATTAATTACTCAATACTGTTTACCATTTCGTGACGATAATTTAAAAATCATATTGATTCCGACATTTGACTTTTCTTCCTTGATGATGAATTAATTTACTTCCCTTTCGTTTATTAGCTTTATCTTGGTTCGATATAATCACTTCCTAAATTGTCTTTTAGTTAACATTTATTCTTCAAAATTTTCTTTCATTTAATATTTTTATTACTTCTTGTTGTTTCAAGGTCTTATATTTTTCTTTCTTTTTATACTATATTTATGCCTTCCTCATGGTCATTTACTCTCGACTGAGGGTTTGATGTTGAGGTTCTTGGATGGGAGATTTGACTGGCCAACTACTATTCACTACGGATACCTCTCACACCGAAGTACTAGCTTTTAACTAGTTGGTGAAGATTTAATTTTTCTAACTTGTATGCATGTGATCATATGATAATAATGGTCAATAAAATTAATAATAATAGTGAATAAAATAAACTTTCTAATTTACATCGTTTGGCTTTTAACAAAAATTAATAGAGAGTTGGTAATTTCTGAAATTCACGACAATATTTAATCATGTCAATTATAATTATATCAAATGTAATAATTGATTATTATCAATACATCATTTTAACTTTATTTAAATTATGGAAAATTAGTCACGATGCATCTCGTATAGGCCAAGTACCATGGAGAAGAAGTTTTCATGGGACTTGGTCGATACAAGGAAATATTTTTGAAATGAGATTTATAAAAAATTGATTAAATAAATTCAACGAAAAATATGTTATTTTAATAAAACTTTGAACATTTGGTTTAGACAATTTGTTTTAGACAAAAATTTGTTTAGACAATTTTTTAGACATTTTTTGACTTATACTAACTTATGCTAATTTTCAAAAATTTTGTTGATTCAACATTGTCCAGATGGTAAGTATCTTGGTAATGATGTAAATATACTTTCGTTATTCGTTATTATTCTGGATGGCCGCGATGTCTTTTGGCATCGCTCGGCAAATCCCCCTAACTTATTTCTATTCAATTTATATATATTAAATCAGTAGATAATGGTGAATCGATATTCGATTCCCTCAGTTAAGTTTGAGAGATGTCGTAAGTATCGATTTATCATTTTCCACCATTCAATGTCTGCTGGGACAGGTCAGCTTTGTACTGATCTCGAAAGTAGGACTTCGCTGGACTTCATAGTGACGTTCATGAAAGGTGGACGGAGTAGTAAGAAGGTAAAATGCGGGAATGTCGTTAGAGTTAAGGGGACAATATTATTATGTGTTTAAATAAGGAAATTGAATTTTTATTTAACTCCTGTCGATTATTATATTATCAAGGGTACGACTCGTGATATAAATTTAAGTCAACGAAATTATAAAGTAGGGTTAGATCACGTACATTGTTTGATAATCATCACATTAAAATAAAATGATACGTTTTTGTCATAGATCGAACAGTGCTAGTTTTGGCGACCATTGGACGGAACGCTGCCCAAATTTTTGAAAGATGTCTTAATAAATAAAGAGTGTTGGGCAAAAACAAATATTTTAAATTGTAGTCTATCTGGCACGATATCCGATAAAATCATGACGCGCAAAATACAAATAGAAGAAAAATCATCAAAAATAGCCTACTTAACATTAAATAATACAAAATGTAAAAAAAAATAATACAAAAATACAAAAAATGTGAAAAAAATAAATAAAAACATTTAAAAAGAATCCAAAAACATTAAATTTTTGCAAAATTAACCTATTTCATCAAATTGGCTCCAAATTCATAGAAAACGCTTATATTCTAGAAAATAACTATGTGAATTAAGCTTAAAATTTAATTAAAAACTTTAACAAAAAAGAATCATGACAATCTGACAACTAAGGGAAAAGTGATGAAATATGGTAAAAACGTGTAGGCGTTTTGTTTTATCGCATCAAAAAACATAAATGTGTAAAACCCTTTATATAAGTCGATGCCAGATCGACACAATTAAAATGGTTTTCTTGAAGTCGCGTGTGTTTTGTTTGTTTTAGTCAAAAATTTTAATCTTTATGCAAAATTATTTCCTCGCATCGACCAAGTCCCAAGGAAGCTTCGCTTCCGTGGTGCTTGGCCTCTGCGGGATGCCTCGTGGTCAATATTTTCCATCACTCAAGAAAAATTAGTAGTGAAGTATTGGTAGTGATCGTTTGTTGCATTTGGTGTTGTTGTTATTACGCTTAACTATTATCATTAATTTTATAGAATTGCCTCTTATCTAGAGACTTTTTGAAAATCCAAATGTTGCAAATTTGGGAGTTGTTTTGTCCACTATTGTTGTTGATTTTGTTGACCATTATTATACTACAATCACATGCATACAAGTCAGAAAAAATAAATTCTCGCCAGCTGGTTTGAGGCATATGCTTTGGTGTGGGAGGTGCCCGTAGTGAGTGGTAGTTCGCCGGGTCGGATCTCCTCTCCAGGAACCTCAACATCAGACCCTCTGTAGAGAGCGAGGGATCATGAGGAAGGAGCAAATAGTATACATATAAAAAAGGAAGAATATAAAGACTAATGAGTAAGAAAGAAGTAAAAAGATTATCCAGAATAATATGCAAAAGAAATTTGAGCATTGATAAGAAATATGAAAAACTAGAAAAAAAGAAATTACAATTTTAGTAGTAAGTCAATGAAGGTATCGTTTGGTCAAGTACTGCATGATAGAAATCAACGATAAGTACGTATGTTGGCATAAAGTAAATTCCTAATTAGAAATCAAATCTAAAAATATTAATTATTACTTTAAAAAGAAAAGATCCTTTTTGATATTAAAATTTTTAAAATTTATAGAATCTTATTCAGGCTCTAAACGATCACGGTTAAATGTTTAAATTTCCAGGTTTATTTATCTTTATCATTTGGTTAGTAAATATTAGTTATTATCTAAATTTTTCATTATGACTAAAGTTTGTTCCTATTTATTTCTTATAATATTCACTTCGCCATTCCCTCTTTATATGTAATTTTTAACGATCAATATTCATATTTTATTATTATAATTAATGTTTTATTTTCCAAACTATACATGGGATGGCTCATCAAGGTCGGGAATTCGGAAATCCTTCGAAAATTGGAAATCCAATACAATTGAAAAGTCCAGAAAAATTGAATATTCCGGATTTTATTTTATGTAAAAAAATGAAACATGAACAGCTTTGATTTGATTTAATAGATATGAGTTGAAATTTTTCATTTTATTAAAACTATTTAACAGGGTTTTATTATATCATCCTTATGAAAAATTAAATAAAAAAGTTAAACAATATAAAGAGATTTTATTAAACTACAAATAAATAAAAGGGGGATGCACTTACTAATAATCTGATAGAGAAAGATCATAAATATCCACAAATGAACAAATAAAATTCAAATACCAAAAGTGATTGAGGGAAAAATCTGAAAAGAAAATCAATAGAATTAAGGTAGAATATAAAATAAATATCTCACCTAGAACGGAATTTCTTGTCAAAATGGACAGTTTTAAAAGTTTGAAATCTGGGATTTTCAAGGGGAAGGGACCCGAATTTCTATCATATATTCGATTAAAAACCTATTATTAGGACCCCATACATATGTTACTCGACCGATCTACTCCTGAAATAGCTAAATAGCATCTTTAAAACAATATAAAGTGATCAAAGGATCGATATTATTTCAATTAAATTAGTGACAGAGGAACCCATAATAAAAATGAGCGTGAATACCTTCTATGGTAGCTCGTGAACCTAATGGTTTTCTAGGGTATTAGCAGTCAGCTCACCTTTTACTAGAAACTGCCCATCAGAATACATTTCCAACGTCATTTTGATGGGTATCCAATGGTTATATCTCTTGTGTGCGCATCTGGTGCGAATCCCTTGCAAGTGGCAGCTAAAATTCTATATCTTTTACCCATCAGGTGCCCAGCAAGAGTAACAATGACAAATCGATATAGGTATTGTTGAAATAAATGAATAGGGACAAGGGTATAGGAAGAAAGATATGGAAGACCTTCCATCGGCAGTCAGGAACCTGAAAGTGAAAATATCATGATTAGTAGTTTTATAAATGGAGCTCACCTGCTCAAGAATTTTCAGCTGCTATACACAGTAACAATATGAGTTTGCTCATGGATATATAGTGGAATGATTAAAATTGTGGGGCGTGTAGGTGAGACAGTATAGACCCTAGGAAAAGAAGGCATTTCGATCGAGAAAAATAAGTTTGAGTAAACCTGGAATGGATTTCAACAAATTAATTTCACCCAGTACACCAGTAGTATATTGGAAATTTGAGGGATTTTTATGTTTCTAATGAAGCTTATTGAATAAATGAAGTTAATTCATTAATTTTAGAAGTAATTTATTCCTAGTTTATTTAATTGATTTATCACAGAATTATTTTTAACCATACTTAATTTTAATGTCGAGTAGATTTTTTCACTAATTTAGAGTGATATTTAATTTATGTATAAATTTTATTATAAAATTTAAATTAAAGAAAATTGATTTTTATTGGTAAAATTTTGATTTTCATGATAATTTTAAGGGATTGAATACATGGTTTACCTGATACAAATGATGTATTTTGGTGGGTTTCTGGGTGTTGATATATTGAAGCTATATGGTTGTTACCCAGACAACCCCATACAAATATCTTTCGCTTACCACTCAGCACCCGTTGCTAAGCAACGTTGGAACTGTGTTCGAGTGGGTAGATCGTCCGCAAAAAGTGAGCGCTATTGCTAATGCTATAATTGGCCGAACGATCCATGGGTCCAACGAGCTGCCGATAGAAGGCCTGTGCTCGATTTCGATTTTTAGGTCCCCTTATTTTCCTATCTCCTTCAAATGTTAACCTATGCTCTCATATCATGTATCTTTACGTCCATTCGCTTAGTCCATCTTATCGATGTCCGTGTTGATTTTCTTATAGGCTGTAAACCCTTTGTTATGTTAAATATCCACAAAGTATCTCTCTTTCCCTGATCCCTCTTATAACTACTATGTTACCTATTATTATTACTAGTATTATCATTGTATATATTATTCTAATCCGTTATCACTGCTATTGCTATTATTATTAATCTTATTACTATCATTACCATTATATTTATTATTATTATTATTATTATTATTATTATTATTATTATTATTATTATTATTATTATTATTATTATTATTATTATTATTATTATTATTATTATTATTATTATTATTATTATTATTATTATTATTATTATTATTATTATTATTATTATTATTATTATTATTATTATTATTATTATTATTATTATTATTATTATTATTAGTAGTAGTAGTAGTAGTAGTAGTAGTAGTAGTAGTAGTAGTAGTAGTAGTAGTAGTAGTAGTAGTAGTAGTAGTAGTATCATTATTACGATTATTACCATTATTATTACTATTTTTATAATTACCATTATCCTTACTATTATCATTATTATTAAAATTTTAATAGGGATCTACTCTTATTCCTCCGCGTTATTGAAATATTTTACTAATAAAAGTTTAGCAGTAGTTCATCCTTATTCTACAGTTTTCGGCAAAGTATTTTTATTGATTCGGAAAATTTGAGCAGCGTTCCGCCCTTATTTTACGGTTTTATCTGGATATCCTATCAATTATTGAGCCGTATTCTACTTTTACTTCACTGTTTCTGATAAGTATTTTAGTTAATTCGGAAAATTTTAGCAGCGTTCTTCCCTTATTTTACAGTTTTATAAGAATATTATACTAACAACATTCCATCTTTACTTTACTATTTTCGATAAGTTTTTTAATTAATTCGGAAATTTTAAGCAGCGTTCTGCCCTTATTTTACAGTTTTATGATAAGTGTTTTAATTATTTCCGAAAATTTGCGCAGCGTTCTGCCCATATTTTCCGTCTCAATTCAACATAATTTATTTAATTCTTATATATTATTTAAAAACATTATTTTTCATGATTTATTTCGTTCAGATTAATCTTTTTCCGATGGCTATTCATTTTAACTGTTGCAACGATTTCGCTATTTTCCCCGCTACTCTTTACCTCTCTTTGTCCTTATGATCTATTTATGTTCATATTATGTTTAATGAGTGCCCACTGGACTACTCGGTGTTAGCGATTTTTAGCCGATTGTTGTTAAAGATTTTATGTCGATTTTATCGAAATTAAGTGCAAGAAAGTTGAGCCAAAAGACCCACTCTCAAGCCACACTCTTTCGCTATTTAGTTCAGTGATTTGACGTTCCAGCTACTGCGTTCTCACGCCGTAGCCTTCACGGGCACGAACTTTTGGCGGACTTACACCGCACTTACACAGTTCGGTAGTGTGTTTTATTTTACTGCCTTGCAATTTGTTTTGGCTGTGGGCCGAAAAATAAATAAATAAATTTTACCATAATAGTTGAAATAAAAGCTTCGATGCACAAAGGTTGTTGGTTGAAAATATTTATTCAGCATATTACATCGTCTACGTTAAATTCGTTCTGCCAAATACGACAATTGGCAATTCGTGAAAGCATTGTGAATATTTCATAAATTCCATTCGTAAAATCATTGGGTACATTTCTTAAATTCAAGTCGTAAAATCATTGTGCACATTCCATAAATTCAAGTCGTAAAATCGAATCAATAATCATACACTAGCCGAGAGTGGTCGTGTTCAGGCAAAACACTTACCAGTGTTAATTGCCTGAATGCATGGCTCTCAGCAGTTATACACACCAACTAATTTTCTGAAAAACTAAGACTGCAAAGTAAGAAATGAATTTTTTTCAAAACACATCAGTATATATACCTATAATTTAGCCTTAACCTTGCGTGTTATTTTTATTGCGATTAAACAAAATTCGACCTTGAAATTATTTGTGTTATCTAAATTAAAAAATTTTTATTTTCTTAATTTAAATTGACAATTTATTTCTAACATTTTAATTAACATTTTAATTTATTCATTTAATTCATTTATTTTTACTTTTATATAAATGGTCATTTTACGGTCAAATTTTCTTGTTATTATGTTATTTTTTATGTAGATTTCGTGCGGTTCTTGATGCATTTTGTATTTTTTTTATTTTTTTTTATGTTTTTTGCTCTTATATTTATTTATATTCTCTCAGATTTTAAACTGTTTAGTTGATGTTGTATGTTATATTTTAAGTTATCTTGGTGTTGGGTTTTCGTTCTGTATTACTGATGCATTTAAACAACTTTCAAGGCTATTTGTGTGCTGGTCCAATAATTTTAAAGGGTGTTTGAATGGATTCATATTGTTAAAAATAGATTTCTAAACGAAAAACTTAAATTTACTATATGAATATATTTTATATTTACTTTAGTAGATTTTATTCATTTTGGAGAATCTTAATGTTTTCTCTATTGGTTTTTATCAGATATAAGAAAATTTAATGATTTATTATAATTCTAGAATAAATTCTAATGAAAGGAAGAAATGTTAGTAATTTAAGAAACAAAAAATTTCTTATTAATTAAATAAAAATATTTTGAATAAAAATCAATTTTTATGAATTATTTTACGGCATTTTTAATAATTTGAATATAGTAGATGGTTATGTCACCGCTAGACCATGTCACCACTGGACCACATACCCCCCACCGGGGCAAAAAAAATTTCTAAGTCTAAAAGTACAAAACTTTTTTAAACAAAGACAATGACTCATTCAAGGTCATTTAAACAAAAACCGTGACTCATTCAAGGTCATTCAACAAATTTTTCAAGGTCGCGGAATTTTTAATCATTTTTAAAATATAATATGTCTACTTATATTTATAAGTAGTATATATTTTGTAAATTTTATTCTAATTTATTATTACTTTTTATAAATATTATTATTTTTATTATTATTTTTTATTAATATTATTATTTTTATTATTATTTTTAAAAATATTATTATTTTTCAAGGTCATTCAAAAATTTTTCTTATAACTTTTGCTATGTCGAAAAGTACACGATTTTATATGTCACCGCTGGACCAAAATTTTTTCTTAAAAAATTTTTTCTTAAAAATTTTTCTACGTTGAAAAGTACATATTTCTCAAGGTCATTCAAAAAATTTTCAAGGTCACAGAATTTTTAATCATTTATAAAATATAAACTATCTACTTACTTTTATAAGTAGTACATATTTTTTATTATTATTGTTTATTATTATTAATATTATAAATATTATTATTGTTATTGTTATTATTATTAATATATAATAAAAAACCAAGACATACAACAAAATTTTTATTATAAAGAGATAATTCTACTATAGTAATGTTGTCAAAGAGCTTTATTCAAAGCCCATTCCACATACTTTCGATATCGGGCAGCGCAGCAATGACATACATCACCACAGGGATATTCAGGTTCCATATCTTTTGACAAATTGTTTTGTTCGATATCCCATAGGAACTCATCGATTACAGTAAATATCCATATTGATGTATGATTGAATATCAAGTCTGGAATTATTGATGCTGGCTTATCCATAATTCCATGTATTTCTAGATAATAGAATTCCAGAGGTTCTTTAATAACTTTAAAATAATCATCTAAAAAACAAGTAATGATAATAATAGTAATAATAAATTACCATAATGTTTAATTTCATTCATAGCTTGAACTGCGCTTGGTACATCCATTTTAATGATAAAATTTGAAATAACAATTACTTTTATACTAAGTTAAACACACATAAATCTTTAGCTATAAACAATAATTATTAATTTATATAGATTTGAAAATGATTAAAGAAATTTTAATAATATTATTAGTTTTTAATATGGTCAACTCAATTGTTGTAACCGTTCAAGGTAAACATTCAACAAGATGTGTATGTCCTGATATAGCAGTATTGATGGATATTTTGTATATGATAGATAGGCCTAGATATTTGAAAACTCCAGTCAAAAGATTATCTGAACGAATGAGTAATTTAAAATTCCGATTTGAACACACATATGAGACTTTAAAAAGAGCTAAAAACGAATTATATGATGATATTCTATATCTAAATAAGACCATTGGTATTATCAAAAATGAATTAAGAAAATCATTATTAGAATTGAAAGAAAATCGTAAACTTAATGAAAAAATGATGAATCAAGTTCAATATAGTATAAAATTTTATTCTAATAAAACAACTGATCAGTTCAGTCGTATAATGAAAGAAGTTCAACAACCGGTTACCAAGGAAGTTAATGTTAACAGTGCCAACAAATCATCATTGCCATTTCCATTATATATTTTTACATATTTTCTTAGTATTGCAACTTAAATGCATGATTCTGATTGGTCGAATATAGTATAAATAAGCTTACACTTTCAAATATTTTTATAAAATGCCAGAAACTAAATTTTTTATAACTTTGTTGAATGAGCTGGTTTCTAATAATAGAGAAGAAGATGATATCATTAAAAACATAAAATTCATGGTAAACCGTACCGAAAAAATCGTAGAAGACATCCCATTTGATTATGAAAAAATTCTCAATTTGCCAATATTGGAGAAAAAGAAAAATTCATTCCAATCGATATTTAGTTATATGTTTGATGAAAATAATAAATGGATGCGAATAATAGTAGGATTAATGTATATGAAACACATGATATTAAAATCTGGATCCGACTATGAAAATTATTTCCAATGGTCCATAGAGGTATATTACTATTTATTATTCTTTTATGTTTTATCATTATTTAGGTAATAGAAACAAAAATTGATCCATGGGTAGAAGCAAACGGTGGATGGATAACAATTATTCAAGTTGCCGCAGAAGCCAAACGTTCTGATATTTATGTTTCAAATTGCAAATTTTTATTAAAAATATTAACTGGAGTATCGGTTTTATATATATGTAATAAAGTTTGCCATAAATTTTAATAAATATTTCTTTGTTATTATTATTATTAATAAAAAACTACATTTTTAAAGATTTATTGATTATTACATGTACATGCTTCATCCCCACAAAATTCTATCATAATATGTTCTATAACATGGTCAACACAAGTCTTAAATTCGTTAGGCTCAACTGGGGTTTCTTCATCATTAATAATTTCAGTATCTTCATCATTAATAATTTCAGTATGATTAATAATTTCATCATTATTAATAATTTCTCCATCATTAACAATTTCGTCATCATCATCACTCTGACATTCTGAATCACAACATGAATTTTCTTTACCCAATGCTTCAACTAGAGTCAACATATCTCTAATTTTTACACCGGTTATTTCTTCGAGTTTATCAAACAAAAAGTTTATTAAATATTCTAAACAAAAATTAATTAATTATTTTATATTTTATATTTTACCTTTTTCAGACATCATTTTTTAAACTATTTTAAAACTAATTATAATTTTGTTTATAGAATAACAAAGAAAACATTAATACATTTATTAAACACTAAAATATACATTAAAATATACATTAAAATAATTGTGAAAGTCTAGCAGTAACAATTTTCCAGATTGGAGAAAGCACATCATTTTGATCAGCTTTATATCCTTGGATTGCTATTGTTAAATACCAGTTTTCCTGTTCTTTGAAACCTATTTCTGTAAATGCATCATAATATCTGGTATATTGACTGGTGAAGAAAGCATTTTCATTGCATTTTGGTATTGATCTTTTTGAAAACCGTATCAATATCCTTGATATCTATCATTGAGAGAGTCCCAGCGAGAGATTGAAATTGAGTCCTATTGAGTTTGACTGGATTTGCCAATTGCGTATTGACAGGTTCCTTTAAAAAATACATTTTATAATTGTGGAACATCTGAATTGGTTGGACACTGATAGCGTTGATTTTCTTGGTCATGTTTGATTTATGATCTTTATAATGTGGTGACCAGCTTTTATACCCTTGACAGATACTGATTAACCAATCAGAATCATGCATATTATTATTAATTAATTAATTATAACAAAAACAGTGCATGATAAGTGCATGATAAGTGCATGTTTGCATACATATACAAAACTGTATGTGAATTACAAAGAAAACATTGAGTTTGTATATGATTTTACATACATCAAAATTTCTCATCTATATAAAAATTTCTTTATATGATTATTATTAATAGTATTTTTATTATTATTATTCTATTATTATTCTATTATTATTGTTACCACCAAATAAAACTATAATAAATAAAAATATTATCAACAAATAAAACAAAACAAATCAAAATTCTAAACATTTATTTTCGTAAAAGTTTCATTTTTTGTAAGTTTCTTACCGTACTTGTTATATTCCACTCAACATATCGCTGATACCAAAAATTGCAGCAACTGCAACCCAGAATACAAAGGTATTCCGTTTCCATTTCCTCTACCATGCGGTTGATTTTATTATCCCAAAGAGCTTGCTTAATCAGCTCGGAAATCATGATTCCTGATTCTCCATATGTTGACTGTTCAATCATTGCTGGCTACTTGATCTTCAAAATTTCCTTCATTCGAGGATAATAGTAAATAACTCGGTCAATTACCATAGGGGCATATATGTCTAAATAAATAATAAATAAAAGAAAATAAATAATTAATAAATTTAACATATTGACTGGCATTTTTCTTCTGCATATTTTTCTTTGGTGTAGTATTTTCCATTTTAAAAATGAAATAAAATGAATAACCAAGTTGTTTTAATCAAGATGTTGACCAATCCCGTGATTTCATTTTGTATGTCACTAACAATATTTTTGTACTCTAGATTTCGCAACCCTAATATGACTATTTTCCCACTGGCAAACACGTTATCACACATTGGGTTGTATTTTAAAAGCCTCAGTGCAGGAAATAATTTTAGCTCGAACATGCAAAGACATTTTGTTGACGTGTTGTATAGATTGATAGATTGTCCCATATCCATGGTAACCGTAATTGACTGTATTTTAATTTCATTTATTCTATATTGTAATTTATTGACGTCTAAAGGTTTCTTGCACCCAATGATTCTGCATTTGCCAGATTTGAAAAATATTATAAGGTATTTTCCACTCCTATCAACAATTTGCTGGGGTTTACCATTCGGAAACGTCATTTTTGATACATCGAAAGTTCCTTTATAATTTATATTTGATAACATAATTAAACAATAATGAAATATTAATCTATATATATGATTTTTAGAAAGAGTTCATTAAATTATATAATATAAACAAAAACTTATAATTATACAAATTAATAATGGAATTAAGAAATGATACGGTATATCAAATTGTCGGCCTAAGTGGTAGTGGTAAAACTATGTTTGTGTGTAAATTACTGAAATCTGATTTATTTCAAACAAAATTCAACAAGATTTATTGGCATAGGGGTGCAGATGAAGAACATAGATTACTCAGAATAATTTCTTTAAATTGAGAAACATGAAAATAGTAAAGGGTTTCGATAAAAACTGGTCAAGTCGTTTAAGGAAAGGTGATGTCATTATTATCGATGATTTGTATCAGGAAGCTAATAAAGAAAAGGATTTTAATAATTTATTCACAAAAATCAGTAGACATGTTGGTGTTACTGTGATCTTTATTACTCAAATCTATTTCATCAGGGTGGCGCACATCGAACAAAGAATTTAAATGTTCAATATTTAGTTATTTTCAAGAATCCTAGAGATGCAACAGTTATTGATTTTCTTGCTCGACAAGCATACCCTAATAATCGAAATTTTCTCATCAGTGCATTTCAAGATGCTACAAAATCACCACATGGATATATATTTCTTGATTTCACACAACAATACAATGATGATTTACGTGTAAAAACAGATATTTTCAATAAAGAAGGTGCCATGGTATATAAACAAAGTTGAAAACATTAACATGTAAAAATCTTTATGATATCCAGGCTTAAAAATGTCAGAAAACTTAGACAGAGTATTAAAAAGAAAAATACAGTTCCACCAAAGACTAGTTATACACAATCTAAAAAACTAATAACCGACAATTTTCCCGCATTGAATCTAATTTCGAAAAACATTATTAAAAGGAGTAAAACTAAAGTTGTTAAAATTGTGAAAAATCATAGGAGTTTCCCATATTTAAATGCATTGTTAAAGGCATCGAGTATGAAAAGAATGTCTATTTTACAATCATTTCCAAATTTTGTCGATGATTTACTCAAAATTCTACTAAAATTAGTCAGAGGTAAAAATAAAATCAGTAAATCTAAAAAACTAGTATTGAATAAACATCGTAAGCCTTTGTTATCACTAGTAAATAATAAAAATCGACAGCAAATGAGAAAAATCATATATAAACAACAAGGTGGTTTTATCGGAGCAATGTTACCATTAGCATTATCATTATTATCACAATAAACGATGGGGCAATCATTACCTAATGTTAAATTTAAATTTAAATCATCGTGTTGTAATGGAGAAGATTTGGACGAACCCAGAAGACGAAGCAGGTTTCGGTGGAGGGGCAAAGTTAAAGAAAAGAGTCCCAAATTCGAAAAAGGAAAGGCAAAAGTGGTTGTCAGATCAGGTTGCGTACAGTTTAAACAGACCGACGCGGAAAAGATTTCCAACTAGAGCTTATAAGAAATTCGGTATTAATGATTTATGGCAAATGGATTTGATGGAGATGATACCGTATTCGAAGATTAACAAGAGTTATAAATATATTTTAACGTGTATTGATGTTTTCAGTCGTTTTTCCAGCGGTGTACCAACAAAGACAAAATCTGCAGAGGAAATATCTAAAGCAATTAATAATTTATTTAAAAATGAGCATCCAGACAATTTGCAAATCGATTTAGGTATTATTATTATTATTATTATTATTATTATTATTATTTTATTATTATTATTATTATTATAGGCAAGGAGTTTTACAATAGTAAAGTTAAGCAAATCCTGGATCGTCTCAAAATAAATCATTATTCTGTACATTCTCAATACAAAGCCGTACACGTTGAAAGATTTAAACGGACATTGAGGGATAGATTGAAGAAATATTTCGTGCATCAAGGTAATAAAATATGGATAAATGTATTACCGAAAATACTTGTTAGTTATAATAATTCATCACATCAAGGTCTGAATGGTTTGAGACCCGTAGATATTAGCTCAAAAACACGAGTACAGTCTAAAAAAGTTACTATTACAAAAGCAAAATATAGAGTTGGTGATCACGTTAGAATTAGTAAAATATCTGCTTCACCTTTCATCAAAAATTTCGATAGTAATTGGAGTGATGAGGTATTTCAAATTATTAAAATTAATACTAAACAGAGTCCTGTAATGTATGTTATTAAAGATAGTGATAACAATGTAATACAAGGGAAATTCTATGAACAGGAATTACAAGTTATTTCCAAACCTACAGTGTTCAGAATTCAGAAAATATCGAAAACTAAAATAGTGGGTAAGGATAAACAATACTATGTCAAATGGCATAGATATCAAAAACCTTCATGGATATCATCAAAAGACCTAGTAAATTGAGTTTCTATACAATTTTACCGAGCAATAGTTGCCCACTAAACCATCCAAATCCTATTTATTTACATGGAAATTGGGAAGTTGCTTTGCAAGACTTTACATTTGTGTACAATACATTCCCTTTTTATAGTCATTGTAAAATCGGTTACAAGAAACGTGTTCCCAAAACTTGTAGTGGTATTTTCTCAATCAATAATTTTGAACGATATTGTCATATTCCGAATCAGATTTTAGATGAAAATAGTGGCATGTTTTTCAAAGATGGATTGAATGTTAGTTGTGATTTTAGCCCATTTACAATAAAGTTTGAAAGTATTGAGGATGCCAAGCGAATGGGTTGTGATAAGCTTAGCATTGTTGTTCCTGGTACTGAATACCTAATACGTTTCAAAACATTTGATGAGAAAAGTGTAACGATCAAAAACATCAAAATATCTGTATTATATATTAATGAGGTGGAAGATACATTTACATTTAGTAATGATTTATATATTGAAACACTTGAAGAATTACATAAATATATTTCATTCAATTTTTTACATATATTTAAAACTATTGAATTTGTTAAAGATGGAATATACAAATTCAGTCTGAATAATAACATTTGTGAAGTTACATTTGATAAAAATTTGGCTAATACATTGGAATTAGATAAGCAAACATATAGGGCAAGTGCTTTTGGTGTACGCAAACCAGAAATAATAAAACTTCATAGGCAAATGTTCATATATACTAACATCATCGATCCTATAATTGTTGGTGATTCTTTGGTTCCTTTATTGAAATCTGTTTGGGTTGATAAACATGACCAGGATGAAGTTGTCAATATAAATATCGATAATCCCATGTACTTACCGGTATCAAAATCATGTATAAACAATATAGGAATAAATATTCGTGATGATAGCGGTAAATTTATTGAATTTAGTAAAGATACAAAAACTCATGAATTGTGCTTATTTGATAGACCATCTCCCCAAGCAGTAGATGAAATGGGGGCCTTTGAAGACGTATTCCCGATGAATTCTATTATGGATAGTAGAACCGATATTGAATTTTATATTAATGGTTCCCAAACTGAATATCTAGATTTGAACGATACATTGTTAACTGTTCAGATCAAAGTTGTAGATAAAGATAGAAAACCGTTGGGTGAACCTAGTGATGTAATACCAAACAATTTCTTGTTTCATACACTTTTTAAAGATGCAGTTCTCGGATTTAATAATATCAAGATTGAGGGTGGTAACAGTACATATATTCACAAAGCTCTAATAGAAGCTATTATAAATTACAATAGCGATACTAAAAATACATGTTTAACTCCTATGGGTTATGGTAGTGATGATGAACAGTTAACAATGTATCGTTCAAATCTAGATTTTCAGTTTGGGAATCATTAATATAAAATTCAATATCAGTTCATTTAAAGTATTATTACCTTCGTTTCATCAATTCACCAAATTACTTGTTACCTATACACTTGGATCGAGCCCCATTAAACTGATTTGGTGAGTATTTTGATCGTTTACCTCTTCATAAAATATATTATCCTCTAGACATCGACCTCACTCGACATATCCTGGTTATGCTCAATTTATTTTCGACTCTGCTTCTCAAGCACGTGCTATCGATGTTAACCCGAACAGTATGATATTTCCTAACCTGGTGGGTATCTAGTTTCCTATGAGATGGATTTACGGTTGCGGGTGGATGGTTCCATTTTTATCCTAATATTATCCTCTAAACCTGTGATAGTTATTACTGTAATTTATCCGTCGTGTCATTATTTATGATTTTGGTATTCGCGTTGTTTTCAATTTTTTTAATCCTTTGATTATTATTATGAATATTTCGAGCAACTTTGCCTTATAATTTTTTGGGTACTCCGAATTGCATCATTAATCATGAGTGGTAGGTTTTTTCTGCAATATCGTGATTTTAAGAGCCGGTTGTGATGTTAACCGTGCGGTAGTTTTCATCAATTTACTCATTAAATGCATTATTTTAGTTCATTTCGTTTAAATAAATTTCTTCTTTATAATTATCAACACAACGCATGCTAGTTTTTTAGTCGTTAAAGTCAGTAATTCAGATTTTATATAGTAACGACAATATAATACATAACGATAATCCAACTGTCATAGTGACTATGGGTTTAGAATAACAAACTATTAATATCATGCACATTAAGGGTCACAATGGAAATCGCTCTTTAGATTTTTAGGATGGTCACGGCCATGGTACTATAGTACCTATTGGGATTTCAACGATTATAATTAGTGGTTCGGATTTCAGTATACCTTTTAATATTTTAGCTATAATTTATTATTCTGATGGTTAGTATAATACACATATCGATTACAGTTTGTTATTCAGATTTTTAGCCTATTAATGACAAGTTATCACTATAACGTTTTAGTTAGTATGAGTTGTTAATTGTAATTTTGCATAGCAACGATTTACAACGTTTTTCTTCCGTTATCTTCACTGATTTTGCCTTAGGATTGATTATGTTGATATTAGTAGATTACGAGTACTCACTGGACTACTTGGTGTTGAAATTTTAAGCCGATTGTTATTAAAAGTTTTATGTCGATTTTTTAGGAAACGGATGGCAAAGGAGCAGCCAAAAGACTACCCCCTTACCTTCCAATTTCCCCTATAATAGGATAATATTGACGTTTAGGCTCCTGCGTTCTCACGCCGTAGCCTTCACGGGCACGAACTATTGGCGGACTTACACCGCATTTACACAGCTCGATTGGGGTGTGTTGATTTTAATGACTTGCGGTGGTGTATCGGCTGTGGGCCGGAAAAATTTCGACGCAACATAATATCTGTTTAAACGTTTATTGTCATAGTACAAATAGTCTCATAATTGGCTTCATTTACATCATTCTGAGCATTCATTACATAATAGCCTTTCCCCACGTAAACACCCAAACAGAGTTCTCTTGAGATTACTTGTGCGTTGCGTGGAGAAGGTTCTCCGAAAAAATCGTCCACTTACAAAGTTCAAAGTTTTCGTGAAAATGAGTTAAAATAACTGTTGCTTCAAAATTGCTTTAAGACAATGTGTTGTTTTCTGTAAAAATGAATCGGTATATATACCTATTGTGTGACCCTAACCTTGCGTGTTAAATTTGATGTGATAAAACAAAATTTGACCTTATGATTTTTTGTATATTCTAACTCTAATTTTATTATTTTCATGATTTTAATTTGATAATTTAAATTTTTTAACTTTTAATTGAATTGTTTCCAATTCAAATTATTTAATTTTTGTTCTAACTTTCATGAACTCTTGCTTCTTTAAGCAAATTGTCAATTTTCGGTCAAATTTTCGTGTTTTCATGTTATTTCTGTGTTTATTTCATGCGGACCTTGTTGCATCTTGATTTTATTTTAATTTATTTTTATGTTTTTCGATTTTATATTTTAATTATTTCTTTCTCATATTTTGAAGTGGTTTGTTGATGTTTTGTGGGTCTGATTTTAAATCTGCGTGTTGTGTTTGCGTGCTATTACCGATTCATTCAAACAAAACTCTGTTCTGGCCCAACATAATTAACCAAAATTTCTACATTTTATTTAAATTATGGCTTATAGCCCAACACAATGAATCGATCAAAACTTAAGGATTTAGACTCAGAAACGTGTGTTAGTCTTTCTAAAATAAGACCATATTTTGAAACCTTGTACTCAAAAATTATCAACAATAAATCTCGTTGATTTAAAAATTTATTATTTTTTAATATATTATTAATTAAATTTTACATCTTTTTTAACGTTGAATATGTTAAAAAAGAATTTTTAAGTGTCACAAAAAAATTTGTATTGAATTAGTGTGCCGTAAGAAATGAAATCTTGAGAACTCCTGGCATAATGCATTCTATCGTTATCCTGTACCTAAGGAATACGAAACTCAGAGGACAACAGGAATTCTCAATTTTGTTTTAGGATTCTACTCAAGATACACAGTACAAATTTTATTTATGACTGGTGTGGTTTTACCTAATCGAGTTTTTATGTTAGAATTTCAGTTATTACGTACCATAGTACTATTTCAGTTGGCAAGGAGATAATATTAGGTCAGCATTCACAACCCAAACTAACATATACTTCTTTATATTTGCTGCTGTTAACTTAGGTGAAAAACCAAAAATGGTCTAAAATATTATGATGGTAAATATAAACCGTTATAAATATTATGCAGCTGTGCACTATGATTTAGTAATAGCAATATTTCCATTTGTATTTCCAGTACAACGCGTGTACTTGTGCACGTGCCAGATAGTTCCATGTGATTGATCTTTAATTAGTGTTAGGTTTAAATATTCAAGTACTTTTATATTCATATAGGCTTCAGTCTCAATTATGAAAGCTTTGTTTGTAATTGTGTAAATGCACTGTTGTTGGCCAAAATATGTTTATTGAGTGGAACGAAAGCCCAAAGATAAAAACGTTATTATTTACTTAACATATTACTAACTAGTAATATTGATCCTCGATTTAACTATTGAGTCGATCTAAATTATATATGGATCGCCATTACGTGCATCTGTATCATGTACCACTTTAAGCGATGGATCACTCGGCTCACACGTCGATGAAGAACGTAGCAAAATGCGTGAATTAATGTAAAATGCAAAACTCTAATCATTGACACTTTGAACACAAACGTACACTTTCAATATGAAAATTAAGTTGTTGACCATTTCTAAAAGAATTAGTGGTTCAGGTCGGAGCTCTATGTAATTGCATTCATACATTTGTATATTATAATTACACAATGGTAAATCACAATTTAATATCAAGTGACAAAGTTTGAACGAAATTTACACCAAAACAAATCTATTTATGCTTAATCAAATTACGTGTTTTTACAGTTTAATGAGATGATCACATTCTATTTTCTCATATATAAATCACATGCAACTAGTTAGATGTGTTTTAACTATAAATTTAATTCCAACACAGACATCAATTAAGGAGCCCCTTTGACAACGGTTAACAAAAAAACAATTTCTCAAAACAAAGAGTGATAAAAATTATTTTATTATAAGCGACATTGATAATATATAATCCCACATGAAACATAGCCATTCAATATATTTCAGAATCAAAAAAATAAAAAAAATCAATCCCAATATCGCGTTATAAACAAAATAATTGAAATACTCAAACATTGATAAAAAATACAAATTTTGTACGGGCAATCCAAAAATTGTCACATTAACCAACACATACACTGTATTTCATAGAAGGACACAATTTGTATTCCTTCTACGAAAATCGGAATTGAAAGGCATCAATAAACTCCACTAATACTGATCACAAAATCTTTAAAATTCCAATGTCAATAATAAAATTTATTCGTGTTTTCAATACATAGATATTGTATTGTTTGATCTTGGAATTTTGATTCGTTCTAAATTCTTTTTGATCATGTCGTGCAAAATTGCCTGTGAAAATATTGTACTTGCAAAATAACAAAATCAAACTTACATAATGATTTCGCATTTCCATTACAATATACCTCAATGAAATGGCCTGCATTTCGTCAGCGTTTTTCACACATTCATGATAATCCATGATATTAGGAAATTTAATAACTTTAGTGAGCATTTTAGCTCGACTTATGTGATACCTACTCATCTGTTCAAGAAAATTCGAGGCGTCCTTTTCAATGCTTACAGCTTCACCGAGAACTTCTTCTTGTATTCCAACACCGAAGTTGTTACCATCTTCAATTTTCGGAATATTAAATTGGATCCACAAACGCACTTGCAAAGCTTCTTCCATTAGTCTCGTAATATATGGTCTAAGAATCTATATTTCAAATATAAAAATTTATAAATTAAAATGTTTCATACATCCATCATTATTTTTATTTTAGGATTTATTGGTATACTATTAGTAAATGCGTCTCCTTTACATCCATTTGGAGCACCTAAATTAATATCTTCACATAAAGTTCTAGCATTTTCTTAAAATCATAATAAATTTGAACAGATATGTAAAAAATAGTTACTGAAGTCAAATTCCTTAGAATTCAAAATGTCTTCCATTTCAAAAACACGTTTAGGAAAAACATTTATAACTAAACATTCGCCTGATTCTTTAGTTTGGTTTTTATAATTTGTTAATTGCTTAGTCATATCACTATCCTAAAAAATACCATTATATATGTTCATAACTTAGACGTAAAACATACCATGCCAAAAATATTTAAACAAATCTAATTAATAATATTTAAAGAAAATAACATTTATTAAATAATTTAATAAATAATTTATTTCTTATATTACTTTGATTTTTTCTATATTTTTATACTATTCTATATTCCTCATTTATTCAATATTTATCCATAACTCTAATTTTTTTTTGATTTTTATGTTAAGTTAAGACTCAAAAATTACTAATAAAAGTAGTTCTAGTAATAAAAACGATTGCAGATAATCAATTTAACTGTCGTACACATGCACCACTAGCAGATATTAAAAATGAACAAAAAACACCAAATAAACAAAAGTAAAAAAAAATACACCAATTAAAATTAAATTATTGAAAAAGCCTACAGTCAAAAACATTAAATATAATTTTCATCCATTTCGAAATTTTAGATATGCTGATAACATTTTTTGTTCCATCTTCATCTTCAATTTACAGCATACTTTGTAGAATATTAAAAAATTTCGTCACAACTTTCGGGTTACTGCGTGTTGATATTTTGAAACTATATGGTTGTTACCCAGACAACCCCATAAAAATATTTTTCGCTTACCACTCGGCACCTATTGCTAAGCAACGTTGGAACTGTGTTCGAGTGGGTGGATCGTCCGCAAAAAGTGAGCGCTATTGTTAATGCTATAATTGACCGAACGATCCATGGGTCCAACGAGCTGCCGATAGAAGGCCTGTGCTCGATTTCGATTTTAGGTCCCATTATTCTCCTATCTCCTTCGAACGTTAATCCATACTGTTATATCATTTATCATTACGTCTACTCCCATGGTCCTTCTTATCGTTGTCCATATTGATGATTTTTCTATGGCCTGTAAACCCTCTGTTATATTAAATATCCACACAGTATCTCTCTTACCTTTATCCCTATTATAACTACTATGCCCACTATTATTATTACTAGCATTATCATTATTACTATTCTATGTAATACCTCATTAATTGTTACTACTGGTGGGCTACTGGGTTTCACTATTGGTTTAACTCATCTTGTTATTACCCCGGTAACGCCATATAAATATTTTCTAGCTACCACTCGGCACCCGTTGCTAGGCAACGTTGGAAATGTGTTCGAGTGGGTGGGTTGTCCGCAAAAAGTGAGCACTATTACTAATACTGTAATTGCCCGGACAACCCTCGGGTTCAACGAGCTGTCGATGGAAGACCTATGCTCGCTTTACAGTGTCCCCTGTGTAAGAAGGTTCAAGATCAGACTCATGTTGACCGGTAGAGATAGAACGATGTCCAGGTGACCCGGTACGAATATTCATGACTTTTCGACAACAATTCGATATTATTTGCATCTTACCACATACTACTTTAAATTGGTTTAACAATAATTACAATTTTATTCAATAAAACAAGAAAAACTGATTAAAATAGACGATATCTGTAAGTTAATTCAGTGCTAAAACGATACCGGACACTTTAGGTCAATTGGCTTGTCATACGAGCAGCTCTGCGTCGGGCGCGTTCTTTGCGTCCCGGCCGGTGATTGTTTGACGGCGCTGCCGATGGAGTCGCTAACAGTGTGGAATTGCTGACTGAATCCCGGTACGCCAATTGAGATGGTGCGAAGATAAGAGGGTAAGTCACCGCTTCCCCTTCACGACTGGCGACCAGGGCTACTTCCAACCCCCTTATTTGCGTCCGGAGATTCTGATTTAGTTGGCGTTCCTCAGCCCAACCCTTTTGAGCAGCGGTGAGACGTTGGTGGATGGACTTGAGTTTTGTCGGGTCCACCCAGGTAGATTTCACCTGCTGTACCTCCTTGGTGAGCTGAATTATCTGCTCGTATAGAGATTTGTTGGATTGCTGGGCGCGGGATAATTCCTTTACTGATAGAGCGGAATCATGCAATGTTAGGTTTATTTCAAACAAACTAATGAAAATTATTTAATGATAATGAAAATTCTAACTCAGCAAAAACAAAACAAAATAAAAATTTAGTTTTAATTATCATTAATTCAACCTAATCAAAATACCAAAAGAAAAAAAACAATTTGTTCTAATCATCACTAATCAAAATTGGGTCTATGTCCATTCAGGGAAAACCTTTCGCCACCCATTCCTCGGGTGTATAGCTCGAGATCGACATGGTCGGTCTCTTTGTATTGCGGGCTCGGGTCGCAGTGGTTTGCGGGGCCTGGGTCGGGGAGATTTGTTGGGGGTGCCAATAGTTGTCGGCGATCCGACCCGCCAGTAAATCTTCTTCAACGTTCGCCAGATACTGGCGAGCTCGGATCACTTGTAGGTCTACTTGGCGCTGATGTGCTTCCAGGTTTTCGAGCAGATGTCGAGCCTGTCGGTAGATTTCTTCGGCCGGGCTCCATTGGTCGGCCATTCCCTGCCTCAGATTGTTTCTGTCGAGAAACTTCGACGGGGTGAATTCGGGACATTTCTCCTGTCTATATTGGGCCCAGGCCCATCTCCATCGGTCTACGAGGGAAATTGGCAGGCGATCCCTCGGACTAGTTACTGAAAAATAAAAATCATTAGTGACAGATACTAAACCTCAAGTAGATGGTTGATTTTCAACAGTCTCCACAATCTTTGGTTAGGGTTAATACAAGGGGATTGGAGTAGGGTCATTTAGATATTGGAATGATTTTATACGTTAGGGAACGGTTGATCGTGGATGTTAACGTAAGAGTTTACCTATATTACAGCAAGAAAATAAAAGGATTTGACTATGATTTTACTAGATCATTACATTTATTACTATGAAATGATTTTAATTATACTATATCATTATATTTATTAAAGTTAAAATGATTATAAATCTTTCTCTATTATTTCATTTATTAAAATGATTATAATTCTACTATATCATTACATTTATAAAAATGATTATAATTCTTACATTTATAAGATGGTTATAATTTTTACTATGTTATTACATATGATTATCATTATGATTTATACTATATTATTATATCTATAAAAATGAACATAACTCCTACATTTATGAGATGATTATAACTTTTATTCTAGTATTCCATTTATTAAAATGATTATCATCTTTCTACATTATTATATTGATAAAATGATTATGGTTTTTACTATACTATTACATTTATTTATATGATTATCATTTTGCTACATTATTATATTGATAAAATGATTATGGTTTTTACTATACTATTACATTTATTTATAAATCTAATTATATATTCTTACTTTCCGTGGTCATTCCCGATGCCGCGGCCGCTTCCTCGTCGGGCATATTGGTTCGTAAATCCAAGTTGTTGGTCATGATTGACAGAAAAGAGATTTCGTCTGAACGGATTAACTGATTTGTAGTTAATATTGGTTGAATTTTTTGCGTGGGCGTCGGCATCCGGTTGGACGAATCAATTGAGTGGAATTTGGACGATGGGTAAATATATAATTTTTGACATCCGTTCGAATATTCGAACTGTTATATTCAAATTTTTCAAATGGATGTCGACACCACAAAAAAACTAGTAAGTATTTATTATTTTGGGATAATAACGGCGGAAAACTCGCTCGTGCCATCGTCGTCTTCACGATGTCACGGCGGGTGTTCCCACGTTAATCCCAATTTTCTTCCAATCCATTTGGTTTTAATTTTATTTAATTTTATTTAACATTTTTGTATTTATTAATATTCCATCGAACTCTCATCGCGTTAGAAAAGTCATGAGATTCTCCTCGTTCAGCAATTGGAATTTTAATTACTAGATTTATACTTATTCTCTGGGTTTTCACAATATTGGAATTATCAGTTTATTTGCCTTTAGTCAAGCTTCGGAAACTCGCGTTGTTAATTCCTACATCGTTGTACATTTGGAAATAGAATAATGGGTAACCTAAATTGCTGATTATCGTGGTCGGTTTGTATTGGAGTTTGGGAATCGTTTACCAAGCTGGAACTCGTTAGGTATTTGTATCGGAGAACTGGGTGTCCATGATGAATGTATTCGTTGATGATAATGGTGGATGGTACGGGTGGGTCGGTTGATTTAATTATTCAAGTGGATTAGAAATCTGCATTATAATACAATTTATTCTATCAAGGTGCGTAATTTTGATTTAGTTATTAATTTAGGCTGATTCGGTTTTACACGGGATCCCAATTAATTTATGGCTGACATAAAGAAGATGTCTCTAACAGTCGTACTAATGGATTTGGATCGGAATAAATTCTCTGTTTTGTTAGGGTAGTTGATTTAATAAATAATAATTTAGAAGTTTTTATTTCAAGTTTTATTAAAATTGAATTTATTAATTTATTTCATAGCAATAATTTCATATTAATTTCTCTCCCGTAACCTTTCCCTTCAATAAGCCCTAGGCGCATATTATGTTCATATTATATTTACTGAGTGCCCACTGGATTACTCGATGTGGTAATTTTGAGCCGTGTGTAAATTAATTTAGGTCGAATTTAAAGAAAATTAGAAACGAGGAAGAAGCTGATAGACCCCTTCCTTATTTCTCCTTTCTTCTATACGGAATAATATTGACGTTCCAATCCCTGCGTTCCGCACGCCGGGTCTTCACGGGCACAGATCATCGGCGATATTCCACGCACTTACACGAATCTGAATAGTATGTTGATTTTTCTGACTTGCGAGGTGTTTTGGCTGTGGGCCGGAAAAATTTCGATAATAAACAATTACTTATGAAAAAACAAGTTAATTTTAAACATTATAAATATTTATTGATATATTAAAACAATATACAAATTACTTGACCAAAATCCTCATAAAAATAACATAAAAATACATCTCCCCCACGCCGACACCCAGGCAGAGCTCTACCGAGGTTGCGAAGACGGGACGTGGAGAGAGAGTTTCCAAATAAAACTTCTGCTCACCTAAAAATAACTTGAATAGATTTTTAAAACTAAATTCAAAATTTTCAAAATTGGTTTTTGGTTAAATTTTATGTGAAAATGCATCGGTATTTATACCTATTTTTCTGTCCCTAACCTCGCCTGTTATTTTTGATTTAGTAAAACAAAATTCGACCTTGTTATTTTCTAGTGTATTCTAATCTTTATTTTTATTATTTTTTAATTTATTTTGATAATTTTTTATTTAGAATTTTTATTGAATTATTTTTAATTCAAATTCTTTGATTTAAATTTCATTTTCATGAAATTTTATTGATTTATCAACTTTCGTTCGAATTTGTTGGGTTTTCATGTTATGTTGTGTTTGTATCGTGCGGATCTTGTTGCATTTTGTTATTATTTTAATTTATTTTTATGTTTATTTATTTTATATGTAATTATCTTTTTTTCTCATATTTGATAGGGTTTAGTTGATGTTTTAATAGGTTTGAGTTTAAATTGCATGTTATATTTGCATGTGTGTTACCGATTCATTTAAACATTTTACAAGGCCGTTTGTGTTCTGGCCCAACACTACTATTACATTTATTATTATTCTTATTACTATAATTTCCATTATATTTATTACTTTTACTACTTTATTATTATTACTATTGTTACCATAATTATTATCACTATTATTATAAGTGCCATGATCATTATTATTATTATTATTATTCTCATTATTATCATTGTCATTATTTTTATTATTAAGTTTTTGTAAGGATCCGTCCTTATTCCTCAGCGTTATAAAAATATTTTACTGATATACAAAATTAGCCGTAACCCTTCCTTCTTTTACAGTTTTCGGCAAAGTATTTTTGTTAGTTCGAAAAATTTTAGCAGCGTTCCCCTCTTATTTTTCGGTTTTATCAGATTATCCTACCAAAAATTGAGCCGCGCTCCAGCTTTTCTTTACAATATTCGCTGAAGTATTTTAATTAATTTGGAAAATTTGAGAAGCGTTCCGCCCTTATTTTACGGTTTTATCCGAACATCCTATCGATTATTGAGCCGTATTCTACTTTTACTTTGGTATTTTTTCATAAGTATTTTACTTGGTTCGGAAAATTTGAGCAGCGTTCCGCCCTTATTTTACAGTTTCATGATAAGTGTTGGGCTTGCACACAAATAGCCTTGAGAATTTTTTAAATGCATCAGTAATACAGAACGAAAACCCAGCACCAAGATAACTTAAAATACAATATACAACACCAACTAAACATTTTAAAATCTGAGGGAATATAAATAAATATAAAATCAAAAACATAAAAGTAAAATAAAATAAATACAAAATGCATCAAGAACCGCACGAAATCTACATAAAAAATAACATAATAACAAGAAAATTTGACCGTAAAATGACCATTTATATAAAAGTAAAAATAAATGAATTAAATGAATAAAAATAAAATATTTTTGGCTGAATAAATTTAATTAAAAATGTTAAAAATAAATTAACAATTTAAATTAAGAAATTAATAAAAATTTAATTTAGATAACACACATAATTTCAAGGTCTAATTTTGTTTAATCGCAATAAAATTAACACGCAAGGTTAAGGCCAAATTATAGGTATAAATACTGATGTGTTTTCACAAATTTTCAGTCTTATTTTTCAGAGAAAAATTTTCTAGTATACATCGAGTTAGTGTGCATAACTAGCTGAGAGCCGTGCATTCAGCCAATCAACACTGATAAGTGTTTTGACTGAACACGTTAACTCTCAGATAGTGCGCGGGTATCGATTTATATGATGTTATGAATTAATGACAAGATGATTTTATGCCAATTTATTTGATTGATACTGAGAAGTGTTATGAATTATTGACGAGGTGATTTTATGCCCATTGATGATTGCTACTATGCGAACCTACAAAATGATGAATTTATGTATACCAAATAAATATTTTAAAGCCAACAATTTTGTGCTCGAAACTTTTACTCCAAATACTATGGTAAAATTTTTTTATGATCTCTTTTTCAGCCCACAGCCAAAACATACAACAAGAAAGCAAAATTATACAAAACTAGCGAACTGTGTAAGTGCGTGTATAATCGCCAATATTTCGTGCCCGTGAAGGCTCCGGCGTGAGAATGCAGGAGCTGGAACGTCAATATTATCCGAATATAGGGGAAATTGGAGGGTAAAGGAGTAAGCCATTGGCTGCTCCTTCATCATCCGTTTCCTGAAAAATTGACATAAATTTTTAACAACATTCGGCTCAAAATCACTAACACCGAGTAGTCCAGTGGGCACTCATTAAATATAACATGAACATACATAGATCTTAAGGACAAAAAGAGGGAACGGGTAGTGGGGAAAATTGCTAAATCATTGCAACAGTTAAAATGAATAGCCATCGGAAAAAGATTAATCCGAATGACCAAAATCATGAAAAATAATGTTTTTGAATGATATATAGGAATTAAATAAATTATGTTGAATTGAGACGGAAAATATGGGCGGAACGCTGGTCAGATTTTTGGAAATAATCAAAATACTTATGGTGGGTTTCTGGGTGTTGATATTTTGAAACTATATGGTTGTTACCCAGACAACCCCATACAAATATCTTTCGCTTACCACTCAGCACCCGTTGCTAAGCAACGTTGGAACTGTGTTCGAGTGGGTAGATCGTCCGCAAAAAGTGAGCGCTATTGCTAATGCTATAATTGGCCGAACGATCCATGGGTCCAACGAGCTGCCGATAGAAGGCCTGTGCTCGATTTCGATTCTTAGGTCCCATTTTTCTCCTATCTCTTTCAAAGGTTAACCTATACTCTCATATCATTCATTGTTATGTCCATTCCCATAGTCCTTCTTATCGTCGTCCGTGTTGATGATTATTCTATGGCATGTACACCCCTTTATTATGGTAAATATTCACACAGTATATATTTTACCCTTACCCTATTATAACTACAATGTTCCTTATTATTATTACTAGTATTATCATTGTTACTATTATATGTATTACCTTTATTAATTGTTACTACTATTACATTTATTATTATTCTAATTACTATAATTACCCTTACATTCATTATTATTACTACTATTATTATTATTACTATTATTATTATCATAATTATTATCATTATTATTATCATTATTATTACAAGTACCATGATTATTATTATTATTATTATAATTATTATTATTATAATTATTATTATTATTATTATTATTATTATTATTATTATTATTATTATTATCATAATTATTATCATTATTATTATCATTATTATTACAAGTACCATGATTATTATTATTATTATAATTATTATTATTATAATTATTATTATTATTAATATTATTATTATCAATATTATTAACAAATTTTTGTGAAGGGATTCGTCCTTAGTCCTCAGCTTTAAGAAAGATTTTTCTTATATAAAAATTTAGCCGGAATCCATCTGTATTTTTCCGGTTTTGATAAAGTATTTTTGTTAATTCGAAAAATTTTAGCAGCGTTTCGCCCTTATTTTACGGTTTTATCCTTATTCTGCAGTTTTCAATAAAGTATTTTCATCGATTTGGAAAATTTTCGCAGCGCAGTAAAAGGGGTATATATCTACTCCGTCAAACCACATAAACATTATATTATTATTCTCTTTGCTGGTTATCCCGTTTCACCGATCGCCCGTGATCCTGGTGGGTCCTTGATCTTGTAGGCTGCCTTCACTGTCCCGCACTTTTGTGGGTTCTTTTGGTTTCATCGGGTCCAGTGCACTAGTTTTACGTGTCATTTTCGTAGTGTTTGATGATTGAATCTACCCGCGGATAGGCTTATATATAAGTAGTTTAGAATTAATGAGTCAGAATTGTCTATTTGCTTTGTTATTTTATCTCGTTTATTAAGATTTTTGACAGCTGGTGGTTAAATTATGCTATCTGAAATTGGAGGGAGTTTATATAGGAGATTTTCATATCGGGTCATTAATTTTCTCTATCATTTGCTCTCTTGGCAGTTGATAATTGGGTGGAATTATGGATGGATTTACTTTCTCGGTTTGTCCTCACGCAACCCATGGGTTTTTTGCTTGTTAATGACTATCAATCGTTTGTTAATTTTGATGAATTATCCCCAGTTGCCAATTGGGAAACAATATTTGTCCTGGCAGTCATAAATTTAAAATAATTGTCGACTGAAAATACCCCAAATTTATTTTCATTTCAAATTTTACATTTGCTACGTTAACTAAATCGAACAACCGTATTGTTCGAGGTAAATTATACACTTGGATTTAGGGGATTCCTGTTCCATACCGGAATCGACTTGATGTTCGGTGGAGTTTGTTTGCTAGGGGAACTGAGAAATTTTGCAGGTAATTTCGACTCTTTGTTTTTGGACAGCGTATTCCTTACTTTCAGTGTGTTAAGTTTACTCGGGATCGTGGGGGATTTCATAGAATTTATGGCTTGCTGCTCCATGTTACGTATTGATATATGGCGAGAAGTGGCAAATCTCCTCCGATGACTAAGCCTGCTTTTCTCAATTGGACTAATATGACTTCTCCCGACTGTGTTACACTTTACAACTTGGTTGTATTTAACGAAGGTCGGTTTTAATAACGACTTTATCAATGAATTTCGTAATAACGCCTAGGCGGTAGTAAATTTACCCAACGATGTCGTGCTTCATGATTTTTATTATATTTCATAATTTATTCGGGGCTTTCATATTGATATGGAGATGCTGGTCGTGTTTCGGAAATATTTCTCCTAGTGGTGGACTAGATTCATGCTTATTGATAGTTGAATTAATGTTCATTTCGAAAAATAATAAATAATCGTATATCTCTTCTTTGTCTATAGGATGTTAAAGATGGGAGTATGGATTTAACTATTTAACTGCTCTGAGGGGCCTCCAATGGGTCAGGTTTGAATTGAGTTCCATCATTGTTGGCCTCGTTTCTTACTTACTGATCCTACCTGATAAATAGTATTAATCCAACACTTTGCGGTTAGGTAGTGTCTCATAGTGTTACTCCCCTATGAAGGATTTTTTGTGGAATTATTCAACTATTGGTGTATTAATTTTGTTACAATTACTGCTTAGCTCGAGTTATGGTTAGATGTTCAAGTTGCCTAACGTCTCGTTAGAAGTTATCTACCTAACCCGTGTTGAAATATCATTAACCTGTCACCATCATACCTTTAGTCGCTAAATTTATTTGCTACCACTTCGGTGAAAAATTTATGATAATAGCTTTTAATAATTTGCTGATGCTTACACTTAGATCAGTTGATGATTTATTTTATTTGTAACTCCAATCAGACATGTTATTTATTAATCCCTTCAACTGAAGTCCTATTTTATTTAATCATTATACTAAAATCTACATCTTACTTAATGTTATAAAATTGATTCAACTACTAACGTTGCACAGATTTTGCAAAATCCTTTACTCAAGTTTATTCTAAGGTTATATTATGTTAATATTATATGTTATGAGTGCCCATTGAGCTACTCGGTGTGATCAAATTTAGCAAATGTATTGTTAAGCATTTCAGTTGAATTTTCGGACGAGGGAAGAAAGTGTTTTCATAATTTTCGTTCGGATCTGTCGTTACTCACGATTAGACCTTCACGGGCACAGATTATAAGCGGAGAAACCACGGTTACACAATCTGTGTCTGATTTTAATGACTTGTATTATGTGCGGCTGTGGGCCGGAAAAATTTCAACAATAGACCACCAATGTTGCTTTTAAATTATAATTAGTTAGATAACATAGTTAGACATGATACTACTTCATTAACATCACATACACACATTCCTTACTCAAAAGAATGCTTGAGTTGGTATCGTAGAAAATATATTTGAAAGTATAAAAAAATAGGAAAGAAAAGAAATTAAATGAAAATATATAAATTAAGAGTTAAATGAGGCATATAGAGATAGACAACAGAATAAACTGTCACCATATGTACAATTGATAAATAAATATACTTTTCTATTTATTTATTTTAATTTGGTTTTATTTAAATTCCAAATATTTCAAATCTTTTGTTCCTCCTCGTATAAAGTATGTTATTTTTATACGACACATTACGTGGTATCCAGTGCAATTCCCAATAGTGTTGGGGTTGTCGGTGAATTTAAATAGGATGCATTGTCAATCTGATTCCAAGCGTGCTATAAACAACAATAATGAACTCCAAACGATATAAACTTTATTGATTAACACACTTTATCACCACTTTAAAATGACACAAAGAATTATCTATTACAATCACAACTTGGTGCTTATTACAACCCTTCGGGAAGAATAGCACTTTTTGGATCACTTGGTTTCACAATCACTTGACTACTTTGACGGGTTTCTGAGATCAATAAGTCTGATTTAGTTGCTTTGCTTTGACGTGAATATATTCAATAATTTTGATTGCTTTGATTTCACTTTATTTCTTTTTCACAATTTCAGCTTTGTCTCTTTCCAACTTTCTTTATTATTTTCGTTTTTGTATCGCCTAATTTCTGCTTCAAACTTCTTTTATTCTTGATTCCAACTGCTCTTTAATGTTTTCAACTTCTAGTTTTCTCCAAATTTACCTTTAATACTTTTCAATAATTTTCTCTAATTTTCTCCTTTCCGATTCTTCGTCCAATTTTCTCTCTCCGATTCCAGTTGCGCATCCTTTTTATACTATATAACCTGATGTCACTTAGTGATATACACTTCGATTTCAATTTCAATATCTCTTCTCGGAAACTCTATTTGGTCTTCTTCCATCCATTTTCCTAATATCTCTGACAGCTGTCGAGATATCCCATTTTTCAAGACGTCATCTCTCGGCTTCGCTGTTAATTCATTTTTCTTATCTCAACCAGACTATAGAGATATGTAACTTCATTTTCCATTTTGTTTTTGTTATTATTATTTTTTCTTATTCACTTCGTACTTCCTAATTAAAATGACCTTGACATGTTTTATTATTTTATTGTTTGATTCTTTTTCTATTATTTGTTATTTCCCTTTTATTTTCTCATTTCCTCCATTTGATTCTATTTCACAGGATTTTGGAACAACACACCTTTCTTGACACCCATTTTTTCCCATTCATTATATTAATTGTGCTTATTCATTTTTATTTTTTTAGTTATCCTCAACAATAGTATACTAGTTTCGAGCTAAAGATTCGTCTTTTTTCTTGCCTTAAATCCAAACTTTAGAAACTTATTTGAAGTCCAGTGCATCAGGATGAGTGTTTAGCGGTGTTAACTTGACACTATTGTACGTTTACCTGGCGCTAAGAGAAATCTCAGCATCTCCCGCATAGTACTGATGAGAGCCATTAGCTCGAAACTAGTAAATTATTGGTAATTGCACTGGATATTACGTAATATATAGTATATTATTTAAATAGAATCAGACATTAGTTAATAATAAACTTATGTTATTTTTAATTATATTTTTTATATGTATACAAATGTAATAATATTTTAATGTACAAATTCAAGATATAAATATTATTAAAATTAACCAATAAAATTGAACTTAAAAAACAAATTGAAATAATAATATTTTGATAATTTAATTATTTCGGACATGTTTTTTGAACAATACTTTGAAAATTAAATGTTTTTTTTGATATTTATAACCTAATTTTGTTGATTTTCTAGCAGAATAGTTTTATTGAATTTTTATCACAATTCTCAATTTAATATCACTGGTAAAATAAATATTTATTTAGAAATTTTAGATTGAAAAATTTAGTAATAAAAACTGAATTTATTATAAAAATAATTAATAATTATAGTAATTAAATATTTTTTTAATGAAAATAAATAATAAAAAAATTGAAAACTTATTTTTTATTGAGATTTTTATGTCACCCAATGACTAAAAAACAATATTTTTATTTAAAATTGATATAATCAGGGTTGCCATATTTCGAAAACATCATGCCGGGAGTAACAAAAAAGTTTAAATTCAAAATGTTAAGTGATGCCAGTTGCTGGGAAAACCTAATTTAGAAAACAGTAGCAGAAATCGAGGGCTTTTGCTATACATATCGGGAGTCTGTAAATATACTTTTTTAATGAGATACTCCCGACGATATAATATATCAATGAAAATAAATAGAAAAAATAATTACATGAGATTAATCATACATAAATGTTGGAGCTAGAAAAACTCATTTTATATTCGTTTGAGCAGCTGTAACGAAATATCCGTTGTTGATATTTGATGATAAATTTGTTGCTTTGAGAATTGATACTTTTCTCAATACTTAAAAAGAATATTTGAGTTAATTAGGGAATAGAAATGAAAAAATTTACTTTAATAATGGATAGAGCAAGAAAATTTATGATTGTTAAAATTCTGTAAAATTGAATCGGTACATATACCTATTCTGTGACCCTAACTTTGTATGTTCTTTTTGATGCGTTAAAACAAAATTTGACCTTGAATTTATTTGTATTATCTAACTCTAATTTCATTATTTTCTTGAATTAAATGGACAATATATTTTTATAATTTTTTAATTGAACATTTTCTACCAAAAATATTCTCTTTTACCTCATTTTATTCAATAATTTCTTAGTTTAATAAATTGTCCATTTTTCGGTCAAATTTTCATGTTACTATGTTATTTTATGTTAATTTCGTTCGGTTCTTGGTGCATCTTTGTATATATTTTAATTTACTTTTATGTTTTTGATTTTGTATTTAATTATAATTTTCTCGTATTTTAGGGTGTTTAGTTGATGTTGATAGGTTTGATTTTGAATTTGTATTGCTGTGTTTGCATGATTTTTCGATTCATTTAAACAAAAATTAGTTTACTCAACACTAGAATAAGCTTAAATGTGAGTTTGTATAGGCGACAGACACGTATATTTCTCCCCAGGTAATAGTTTAATAGGTAGAAAAGGTCAGTCAATCTTAGAGGTAGATAATAAAGCTTAAGACCTTCTATGAGCAGCTTGCGAGAAAGTGGGTGTGGTTCGATTAGTATTACTGTGTGAGATCACCTCCTCAGGTACATCCACCAATGTCACGCAGTATTAACGGTTAGTGCTGGACAACTTCACTCACGGAAATGGTAGTGAAAAATTAATGATCTTTTTTGGCAGCTAGGCATAAAAGAACCCTAGACGATTCAGAAAGACCTAGTTGCCATCAAATGCTGCTTTATTAACTTCAAATTTGAGCTTTATCTTGATTTAAAATGCTTTATTCAAACAATTGTTTCCACTCCAAGCACTTTGTGGCAATAATCAACTTCAATAATCTGAACTGGTTTTGATTTTAATCGAGCTAATAAATCCTCTTAACGATTCTGTTGCTTACCCCAATAAATTTTATATATCTTCAAATCCTAATTTCTAATTTTAATCTGATTTATGTAGTAAAAAGTCCATTTTATTAATGATTTTCAAACCAAATCGGATCTGTTTGATAATTTTGCTTCAGCGGCTTTCTTTTCTCCTTATATATAAGGTTTTGAATATGACCCAATTCAAGTATTTAAGTGTTAAATCAAATAAAGAAGACATTTTAATACCTGAAAAGTCATTCTATTTTACACCATTATGATTTTATTAATCATAAGTGACTCTGTTGTATTGCTGACTTATAACCTATAATCCAGAATCACTTTTTTGAAGCATTACGTTTAGAAATATCAGTAAATAAGGTTTGCAAATAATAAAAATAATTGGCAAGATTAAGTGTAGAAAATTGCACTTAATTGTAATGTTCGAATTTGTTGTCAGGCGTGTACAATTTGTTTAAATGGATTTCCAAAACCGAAAGCATTTAAAAAACATCAAGAATTATGTAGGAAAAATCAGTTGGGTACAACATTTTATACTTTACCTGAAGATAAACATTCGAATTTAAAAATTGCTCAAAGGCTCCCATTTGTTATCTATGCAGATTTTGAATCTTTATTACCAAAAGATGACATTTATTTTCAAAAACATTTGCCTATTTCTGCTTGACTCTTATTGATAAACAACTTTACTGGAATATCAAATTATTATCAATTTGTTGGTAAAGACCGTGTTTATTATTTTTTGAAGAAGGTTTCAGATAAAGCAACAGATATCGTTCTTCCATGTTATAAAGAAGAGGGACAAAAACTGATTTCACCACTTACTTAAGATGAAGAAAATTCTTTTAATATCAGTAAATATTGCTATTTGTGTGAGACAAAGATAGTAATTAAAATTAACTATCATGATCATTTTACCGGAAAATATATTGGTCCGACATGTAGGAAGTGTAATTTATCCAGAAAAATATAGAATTATTACCTGTAGTTTTTATAATTTACGGGGGTATAATTTACATCATATCCTTAAGTATGGATTAAATCAATTTCCCAATTAGAATTTATGTATTCCAAATAGTTGTGATAAGTTCTCATCCCTTATGGTGGACTTAGAATACGATTTATTGATTCATACCAGCTGGAAATGATTCATTAGCTAAAGCTGTTAAGACATTAAACAATCTACCCTTAACAAAATCGGTATTCAATGGAACTTTAGTTGACTCAAAAGGAATATTCCAATAAAATATTTCAACTTCTTTAGAGGTTTTGGAAACCACATATGGATTACCATCTATCTGGAATGAAGTTACAGAAGATGAATATCAAAAAGCAAATAAAATATGGAAAAAACAAACGTTAACACAGTATTGGATTACATGATGGTTTATTTGATATTGGATGTGTTTTTACTATCTGATTTTTATTAGCTATTTGGAGCCAAATCTTTAGCTTATAATCGATTTGAATTCGCCAAGAAGCGAATCGATACAGCAGCTGAAACCGAGGCCGGATGCCGCACGTCGTTAACACTCAGGATTTAAATTTAGTTAAATTAGCATTGATGTTTTTTAAAAAATAAATTTCTTTTTGAGTTGATTTTGTTTTATTACATCTTATACAATCAAGTAGAAATGATAAGGACATATGATAGGAAATTTAGTCAATACCGATGAGATTGAAACAAACAAGACCTAGGGGTACATAGGCGACTACTTCACTTACGATATTAAAATGATGTGGAAATTTAATTAAAATTTATAGTTGTGAGTGTGAACATTAAAGATTTCTTTCACAATTTTTATTGTGTATATCTTCAGGTATAAAAGCCATTCGCTTGATAAGTAAGGAGTTGATAAAATTAAGGCAGGCTAATGCTGAACTACATACTCAGCTTATCCAAATGAGTAGGGAATTTAAGGAAATAAGATCCACCTAGATAGAACCGAAACGTGCAAAGAAGATTTATCAGAAGCTGAAAGAGTCTCAGCGGAGCTGGCATGAGGAAAGACATTTAGTACAGGTTTTACGCGTCCAGATCCAAGGCCTAGAGACGACGCTCTCAGCCAGAAAAGAGGGTAATGCCCTTACTTCCCCATTCGTATTTGCCCCAACACAATTATCGTAACTGGAACAGAATGAACCCACGCAAGCAAGTAAGGCGAATCGATCTAGCTCAAGGTCGGGAAGATCTGAGAGGATGAGGTGATGTCACCAAGGGGACAAAAGCCTCAAGAAGAGTCAATGAAAATCTAGAATCATAACTGTGAATGGTGTTGTAGAGGATATCTAATAAATTTGAGTTAACTTATGAATTGTTGTATTTAACTTAAATAATTAACAAGGGATATAATAGCAGACGAAAGCAGAGTGGAAGAGTAGGTAAAATAGACATAAGCAAGTAGAGATGGGACCGAAGCAAGTAAGACGAGCATAAGCCTTCTAACCGCAGCTCGCTGGACCCATTATAAGGCCAGGCCTTAGCAGTCTTTGTAGAGAGGCTCACCTTTGGCGTCTCATAGCAATTGGTTACATTACCAACTAATTTCCGCTTTATTATTGGCAGCCGATATGCTTATTTTTCCAATATTCGTTTTAAATACAGCATTATAAGGATTGGCACTCCAGATTTCTGCAGACACGTGGGTCTTGATTTCAGTTTCAATGATGAAAAGGTTGAAATCCTGACTTTGTACATAGATATCTATTGTTTGAGTGAATTTCATTTCGCAAAGTCCCAGAACCGAATCTGGAAAACAACCAGAGGTTTTTCGTTTTAGCCAAGCATTTGACAAGTTTACAAATATCATTAAAAAGGCCTTAACAATAATCAAGTACCGAAATCTATTTGATCTCAACATAACCAAACTATTAAAATACAGATTTTAGTAATTATAATAACAATTATTTAGATTCTTTTGAAATTAAATTCTTTTTAATTAGTTCTTTTTGCAGTCTTTTCTCTGCACAGAACTAAGATAATTATGTCACTCCAATAGCCAGCATTAATGTTTTTTATCCAGATGATGAATCCGACTTTCTGAGTTAATAACAAACTTTGGTTTTGATCTTACACTATTTCTTCAAACATCAGTGGCAAAACCAAATCAAAGACAATATTAAGAAAATAGCGGTGATTTTTCACTTAATATTATTAAAGCTTATCGGGAAAAACTGCGGAAAGCGTTTACTAAGAAGACCACAATAAATCAAGATATTAACGCCGCATTCGATTACATGCAGACGAATGAAGAACCAGATGTTTAATTTTTTAAAAGAATTAATAGTCTTGTGAACAAACTAATGAGCCACGAATGGACGGCAGATAAGAACGGTTATTAGTACACTGTTCCGCGGAAAGGACATTGAGAAAGAAGTTATGGGCAAATGAAATCGGGGGAACAGAAGAAATAAAGAAGAATATCAAGAAGTTGCACGAGGTTAGGCAAATGAGCGAAGAGGTTTATACGGTAAGAAAAAGAGTATTGGAAGTAAAGATAAAAAAAGCTATAGAGATTTCATCATAAAAAATAAAAGATATGTCGAACCGAAAATTGGAAATAAAAGATAGAGATAATATTACTCCAGAGAATAGAATTGTAAAGTGTTTTTACTGCAAAAGACAAAGCCATTTATAGAGAGAATGTCCAAATAGACAAAAGAGAGTCAATACATGCTATAGATGTTGAGTGGAGGGACACACAAGGAGGGATTGTAAACAAGAAAGATGCCAAAGATGTGAATTAGGAGGCAGTCATGCAGAGGAATGTTATACGAATTTGAACAGGATTAAGCAAACATCGACAAATAGAGATAACTGAAGACGAAGTGGAAATTAGGAAAGGAAAACCAACTATCAAGGAAGAAAAAACGATACGAAAATAGGGATCCATTACAAGACGAAAAGAAGACAAGTTGAATACATGATGATAAAGAAGAAAGTTTCTCCGTGGTCCAAAACGAGAAAACCTCGACAAGAGAAGACATTGTCGGCAGTTTTCTAAAGAATATTAGAGAATTCTCCAAAGATAGGACAATAGAGAAAAGAGATTTTGGGGAGGATATAGAGAAGAAGCAGGAAGAGAATGCTAATCGAGTAGTTGAAAAAGTTAATAGGTTTGCTAAAAACTTTGAATAGATTGAGATATGTGAAAATTTGGAACATGGAAGTACGGAGATATTGGCAATAGATAAAATGAGGTCGAGTATTATCAGATGTGACATAATGAAAGGTAGATTTAGCGTGGTAATCAAATTTCAAAATCAGGAAATGGATTATTTACTTGATTCGGAAGCAACAGTAAACGTAATGAATTTGAACCAGTACAAAAAACTTAATAATATAGAACTTATGAAGACAGCAAGTATTTTAAGATGCGCAAATGATTTTGAATTTGAAACAAAAGGTAAAGTAATGATGGATGTTGCAATAATATGAGTATATAAAGTGGTAAGATTTACGATTGTAAATCACATAACACCAGCAGTATTTGAAAGAATAGAGTTGTGGAAACAATTTGGAATACAAATACAATGGCCGCAGAAGGAGGAGTCATGAGCACATGCGTAATATAAATGCAATATTTGGAAATCTATAACAGGGACATAAAGATTCGACAGAGCAAGTGAACGATACGGTATTAAAAGAAATTAAAAGGAATAACCAGAATGTTTCTATGGCAAATAGATGGGACATCGGTTGCACAACATTGCTGAAACATAAAATAGATACACACGGAAGTCCAATAAATATTAGGCCACGAAAGCAACCAATCCATTTAAAACTAAAGATTGACGAAGCTATACAGAATATGTTTGAAAAAAGCATTATTAAGAATTTCTAATTCATCATGGAATACACTGCTGATTTGTGTTTGGATGGAAGAGAAACAAGACATCAGATTATGTATAGATTTCAGACAGTTAAATCTGGTAACTGATAGGCAACCGTATCCAATGACAAATATAGCGGATATAGAAAATAGATTGGAAAGAGCAAAGCATTTTACTTCAATAAACCTGAGAAATGCTTATTATCAGGTATAGCTGGAAGAAGATTCGAAAGAAAAGACAGCAATTTCAACTACAAAGGCCAATATTGTTTCAAAAGGATGTTGTTTGGAATACTTTCTGGGGCAGGAACGTTTCAAGAGTTAATGGGAAAAGTACCGGGCAAATTAAAAGAGACTGTGGTTTATTTGGATGATATTTTAATATTCACAGAGACAAATGAGCAACATTATACGATTCTGCATGACATACTATAAAGAATTGGTAGAGCATGTTTGAGAATAAGCCCAGACAAAGTCACATACTTACACGAGAACTAAAGTTTTTAGGACATATTATTAACAAGGATGGCATACAAAAAGACACATCAAAATAAGAAGCAATTAAGTCATTCCAAAAGCCAAAGCGTATAATGAATCTAAAGAGCTTTCTGAGTATATGTAATTATTATAGAAGGTTTATCAAAGACTATGCTAAGAAGGCCAGAACTTTGGAGGAACTATGTGGAAAGAATAATGTGAAATTAATATGAGCAGAAAACTGTGAAAAGGATTTTGAACACATGAAGAAAGCATTGACGGAATCACCTGTTTTGGGATATCCAGATTTTACAAGAGATTTCATACTAGATACAAACGCTAGTTTTGATACAATTGGGGTTGTACTATCACAAAGAGATAATAATAGTTACGAAAAGGTTATAGCATAAGGATTACACGCGATGAGTAGTCATGAGAAAGGGTATTGCATTATGAGAAAGGAACAGCTCGCAATTTACTATTTTGCCAATATTTTAATTATTACCTTTAAGCGAAAGATTTAAGTTGAGAACGGACAACAAAGCAATTACGTTTATGTTATCTACGAAAAAACCGATAACTGCGCAATTTCAGATGTTGATCAATTATCTCAGTAGTTAAGACATCAAAATGGAGTATAGAAAAGAAGTGAATCACGCAAATGCAGACGCACTATCGAGAAGTACTTGTGAGAAAAAATGAAAACACGGCGTATAAACATGGTGGAAAAATGGTAAGTTGTAAATGGCAACAAGACGATGAGGAAATTAGAAAAATCAAAGAGGATATCGCACAAGGATTGTGTTGGAAATATATATTGAAAGAAAGAGTGATAACGACAATAGAAGAAAAACTATGGGTGCCAAAGAACAAGAAACGAGAAATTATAAAAGAGATGCACGTATTACTATCACACACAGGAGTTGAGAATGGGACAGAATATATAGCTGACTATTATGATATGAAGAAAATAAAAGAATCAGTGAAAGAAACAATTAAGGCTTGTAAACCATGCTAAAGGACATAAGTAATTTCATTAAAAACGAAGGAAGAGACAATTAAAGTTACTGCATATGAATCATGGGAGAATATATACATAGACGTATGTGGTCCATTCGCGGAGGCATTTAGAAAGGAAACTTAATCAATATATCAGGTACATTTTATTGTCAGCAGTGAATAAACAGGATGAGAAAACGACAACTGAAACGATGAATAACAAATGGATTTTAAAGTTCGAAGCACTAAAAGAGATTCATTTAGATTGTGGAAAAGTGTTTGAGTCAAAAGTTATAAAGGATTTCACAGAATCAATTGGAATCACAATATGTGTTTTTTCTAGTTCATATCACAATAATACAAATGGAAGTGTTAAGAGGCAATTCAGAACAATAAGAGATTATGCAAACGCATCATTAAAAGGAGGGACTCAGACTAGTTGGTCAGATATATTGTGAGAAATTGAACTCACACCGAACGCAACGTTTCAAAAAACAATTGTGAAAAGTCTTGCTGAGGTGTTATTCGGAACGAAAATATAAAGAGAACGATGGTACAGTAATAAACCGGTAGATTAAGATATAAAAAACAACAAAAGAAAGTTATGACAGATAATGACAGGTACGAAGGGCCATACGAAATGATTCAAAAGATACATGATAGACAATATTTGTATATTTTAAAAATTTTTATATCGTATTTATATATTAATAAAAAAAGATATCGTGGTGGGTGTCTGAACTCCAACATAATGGGAGGCTGCTACCAAAAATGTATTATAAGTAATCATAAAATTAATCATAGAGCCTACGACATAGAAATAGGTCCAGTGCTAGTATACCATTGCATGTATGTGTGAGTAGTTAACTTTTACAAAATATGGATTGTTGAATGGTGCTCAGCGCAGTCGCCTGATGCTCCAATGGCTTTCTAATTAGACCCAACCAGCTTTCTAGTTTTGATCCATTGCAAGAGCCTGTCATTTATCAAGGTTTCAAATATCCTCCAAGATCCAGCAAAGTGGAAAATTTCTGATTTCCAACTTTTTAAGATAAGTTTAGTCTTGAAGGTTCTGAAGCTATCAGGATATTATTACACATAGATGTAGTGCATTTTTGGTGGCATATGATCCTCCAATTACTAAAAGTCACTTTATTCCTCCCTGGGGCTGAGGTAACCAATCAAGCTATTATCATTTTTACATCTTAGCTACTTAGCCGTAATGTTATCACTTATTGCAGCTTTTATGAACTCGGTTGTTCATAAAAGCAAAAGTCCTTAACAAATAGTAATTTAATGCTACAAAAAAGTGATTATCTAAAAAGGGGTTTTGAAAATAATGCTTTCGAAAAGTGCTTAACTCTGAAAAATTAGATAGGTATATATAACAATAATTTGACCCTAACCTTGCGTGTTATTTTTCTTGCATTAAAACAAAATTTGACCTTGAGCTTATCTGTGTGATCTAAATCTAATTTCTATTATTTCTTTGTTTAAATCGATCATTTATTTATTAATGTCTTTAATTGAATCTCTTTAGTCAAAGCTACTTCATTTTTAATTTGCTTTATTCATTCATCTGGTAGGTTTTATAAATTGTAGATTTTTGGTCAAATTTTCTTGTTATTATGTTATTTTTGTGTAAATCTCTTGCTGAACTTAATGCATTTGTATTATATTATTTAACTTTTGTGTTTCTGGATTTTATATGTATTTCTTTTCTCTCAGATATTTCGGTATTTTAAGTGATGTGGTATGTTGTATTTTAAATTATCTTGATGCCTGTTTTTGTTATTTTGATCCAATTAAACAAAGTTTCAGGGTCACTTTGCACTGGCCAAACAATATATATTTTTAACTCCAGTAATATTTTTATTTTACCGTTTCCATCATAAACTAACTTGTATATAGTGTTGGGCAAAAACTAAGGTATATAGTGTTTATCTGGAACGCAATCCGATAAAATTCGGGGGCGCGAAATCCAAATGGACGAAAATTTATCAAACATAGTCTATTTAGCATTAAATAATATAAAAAGTATAAAAACATGTGGAAAAATACAAATAATATGAAAAAATAAATAAAAACATTTAAAAAAAATTGAAAAACATTAAAAAATAGCAAAATTAACCAATTTCTTCAAATTGACACAAAATTCATCGAAAACTCATATATTCTGGAAAATAACTGTTGGGCCAGAACGTAAACGGCCTTCAAAAATGTTTAAATGGATCAGAAACACACCCGCAGATACAACACGCAATTTAAAATAAAACATAAAAAACACCAATTAAACCATATAAAATCTAAGAAATAAAAGAATTAAATATAAAATAATAAACATAAAAATAAAATAAAATAATAACAAAATGCACCAAGATCCGCACGATACCTACACAAATACGACAAGAAAACACGACAAAATTCGACGAAATTAGAAAAATCAATTAAAGTTCATTAAAGTGGAATTTAAATCGAAAAATTGAATTAGCAATAATTCAATAAAAATTTTAAATAAAAAATTATAAAAATAAATCAAGAAATATAAAAACTAAAAAATAGAATTTGCTAGAAAAGAACAAGGTCGAATTTTGTTTTACTGCATCAAATTTCACACGTCACACAATGAGGTATAAATACTGATCCATTTTCACATTAAACAACCATTTTTTGTGAAGACCAAAACCATTTGAAAAGTGTTAAAACTTTAAAAATATTTTGAGAATTTTCAACTAGTTTTCAATTATTTTGAACTATTTTACATACTTCGAATCTATTTCAAACAAAATTTTTATTTAGGTGAGAATCATTTATGTTGGAACCCTCTTTCC
Organism: Schmidtea mediterranea; assembly: GCA_022537955.1. Taxonomy (NCBI): domain Eukaryota; kingdom Metazoa; phylum Platyhelminthes; order Tricladida; family Dugesiidae; genus Schmidtea; species Schmidtea mediterranea. Next base: position 109,385,472 of record CM039681.1, on the reverse strand, counting down.
ACATCACGACCTTGCATCTCAATGGAGCTCTGCTCGGCGTTGGTGTGGGGAGAGAGGTATTTATGTTATTCTATGCCTTATTTTATGTTTGATGGTTTATGGAATGGATAATGGGTAAATTTACTTGTTTTATGATTAATAAATTTTATGAATATGTATACTTAATTTATATGTTTTGTAAAATTAAAATTTTCAAATGTCGAAATTTTTCCGGCCCACAGCCGACACATCACGCAAGTTAGTAAAATCAACATAGTGCAAATGCATGTAAGTGCGTGGAAAATCGCCAATGATATGCACCCGTGAAGACTCAGCGTGCGCAACGCAGCGGTCGTAACGTCAATATTTATCCCTATAGCGGAAGCGAGAAATAAGGAAGAAGTCTCTGGCTGCTTCCTCGTTTCTCAATTCTGTAAAATCGACCTAAAATTATCTTACAAACGGCTTAAAATCACCACACCGAGTAGTCCAGTGGGCACTCAATAACTATAATATAAACACAATGGCGCTTAAGATCTATTAAAGGGAAAGGGTACGGGGATAAATTAACTGAAATCGTTGGTATAAATAAATTCAATTGATAGTTAAAACTGATTTAACTAGTAGTAGATTAGTTCATCAAGATTAAACATAAATATCGTAAACAGTTTGGCGAATCCCTCAAATTAAACTTATCCATCACGTTAACAGATTTTTGTCGTCATTAAAAATGGATATTCTAGTATTAAAGTAGACTTTAATAAAATAACTATCGAAAATTTGGGTGATTTACAGTTCCATCTAAACTAACTCCTTGAGTAAAGTAAACGAGATAAAAACAACTGTGAAAAGTGTATTATAATAACTAAAAATCACTGATAGAATTAAACCCGTGAACTAATTTGTAGAATAATTTGGATGATTAATTTAAACTCCTGATAAGGATCGAGGGTTCGAAGCGATTAAGCACTCTTAGGGATAATGATAGTGAGCCAAACTCAATTTTAAATGAACTTGAATGCAGAAAAATACCTGAAATGCCGGTAAAACTTTAAACGAGTTAGATGAAGGGTAAACCAACTCCTTAGGTGAAAGTTACGATAGCACAGAGGAATTGTTAGGAATAATTTAGAGTGATAATCCAATGTCGACAGATGGGTTCACTGAGAAAGCAAATCAGATAAAAATTATTCATCGGAGTAAAGAAAATTAATAAAGTTAGGTGAGATAAAATGAATTCCCTGTTAAGTACACTCGATTTTACCGAGTAAATCTATTTAATATCGTCGAAAAATTCAGCAGAGCTTAGTTTAATGGCACTTTTCATGCTAACCGAGTAAAATCCCTTCGAACCATCGACCTACTTCAGGAGAGATGAATGAAATAAAATTACAAATGACTATAAAATTATTAATAATTTACGACCCAACATCGCGTGAACCTTTAGTGAACCATATTATGAATTAAAAAACAACATAAATAAATTGACTGAATTTGGAAAACGAAGAGACACTTCTTTAGATTGAAATCAATGATTTATGGAATTACAAATCTGTCCTTCGATCGACCAACGTTGCCGAGGGCTGAGATAATTTCCACCCGCTAAGACGTAAATAAGCCCAATCGATACGAGAAGAAATACACGGTAGGAGCGCGTGTGGCATTAAAAATCTAAAGGAAAAGTAGAGGGAACAATTAAAACGACAATTTACCTTAGTTAACCTGGCCAAGCTTGACAACAAAGTGTTTAGATAATCCAATAAGACCGAATGATGGAATTGTTGAATGAGAAATATAGACTGAACAGATTAGATCGGTCAGGTCGTGTAGTCAAGTTACAGTAGACGACGGGTGAGTGTGCATCCGAAACAGATACCGATGAAAAATAATTAAATTCCAACGTGATCGGCGTTGCATAATTTATGAATAAACAAACGCCTTTCATATCATGAGAATTAAAGTTAACACTAATTGCAACCGAAGATCGGTAGTTTGATTAATATCGCCTTTATTATGTAATTGGTTAACTCATTAGTACCTTTAAATAATGTCCCGCTTATCCTTTAATCCAGCAACTCAACTATCAATGTAAGGCACATGTCGAAAACATTTTTGTTAACCAAGAGGGGTGCATGATCAAACCCATCTGAATGGGAAAGGTCGATTGATTCAGATATTTTGAGAGCGCCGAATGTGACAAATGAATGAAAACCCCTCCATAACTCCTGACCCTAATATTAACGCCAAGTCTACTACAGACCCACGATAAGTTCCACCCAACATTAACGAACGACAATGAGTGAACGAACGCCAGTTTCTACTTATCTCAACAACGTGATAGTAAACGATATGAAAGCCCAACAGTCATACCCTAACCATTAGAGAGGCAAACAATAAATCACGCACCCAGTTTAAATGATTCCGTTTTCTTTCTGACGTTATCACAAGCCAGTAATTGATCATACCACATTACTTTCAGTCAAACATGCCTCTAGCTTGGACAGACACCAGTTCAACCAACACGCCGTCTAGGAAGGAGTCGCCCAGGAGAACAGGGGCGATCGGGAAAATTCGTCGGCAACGGCCGTACCCTGCCATTCGGAGGGCACCTGATAACGACACTGAGGAACTAAATCGACAGCAGTACCCAGCTGCGGAGATATTCGCTAATGCGCAGGACCTCCTCACCCAGTGGGAGCGGGTGCAGGAGCGGGTGGACTTACAAGTAGTCAGGGCAAGGATGTACCTTGCAAACGTGCTGGATGACATCCTTGCCGGGCGGATCGCCGTCGCCCATCCACCTCGTCCGGTTCGGGATACTAGACGACCCTACACGGTGGAAGCCCTCAAGAAGAGTCTAGAACGATATTGCCCAGACGATTGAACTAACAGCCAAATTTATGTAGTGATCATATAATAATTATAATCAGAACTGCGTGTATTTTCTTTTTCTATATAACTGAAATGAATTTCGAGTTGTTTGGAAAACTTTAAACATCTATACCAATCATAAATTGATGTGTAACAATCCCATTTAATTTCAGTAATGTCTTCACTACGGATCCTACAGACGGAACTAGATCGCGCGAGGCAGGCGAATACAGGATTACTTAGCCAGGTCCTGCAATTGACTCGCGAGATGCAGCAGGTCAAAGCGACTTGTTTAGATCCCAAACGGACAAAAATCCTTTACCAACGGCTCACCGCCGCTCAGAAAGGCTGGGCCGAAGAACGCCAGCTCAATCGGAGTCTGCGTACGCAGATCCGGGGACTCGAAGTGGCCCTAGCGGTATGTCGGGAAGGTGAAGCGGTGACCTACCCGCTCATCTTCGCCCCCACTCAAGTGCCGCAGTCAGCTACCAAGTCGGCAGGGCAATCCAACCCTACAACCAGCAGTCGCCGACCGGGACGTAAAGAGCGTGCCCGACGTCGCGCAACTCAACTCCAGAATCTCAAGTAGTAAACGCTAATGTATATGAATCGAATAAAATAGTTTTAAATGTAGTTGAATTATTATTTCGTATAACCGTAGACCAACACCGCCAACAGTCAATTTAAGCATTAATCTCGAATAACTATGAGGGACAGAGCAAAGCGAGCATAGGTCTTCTATCGACAGCTCGTGAACCCGAGGGTTGTCCGAGCAACTATAATACTAGCCAATGGTATTCAATTTTTGCGGGCAATCCACCACTTGAACACATTACCAACGTTGCCTAGCAACGGGTGCCAAGTGGGTCAGCATCATTTTGTATGGCGTTACTAGGGTCACCAGGAGGAGAAGCAAGAGTTGAAACCCTGTAACCCACCATACAAATTTGGGGGCTCAGCCGGGATTAGAATGATTTTTGTACAACAAGCGAGGGGACATAAAACATAACTATCTTTTTAACAGGAAATGTCGGGACGACATTTTACCAAACCCCGGAGAGATGACAAATGAGAAAGAAGGGAGCTTAATACAGAAAGATAAAAAACGATTAACCCAACTACAAAATGAGAAAATATGTTGATGAAACGAATGGCTTGCCCACCAAGTACAAATTTGGGGCCTCAGCCGGATTGAAGCTTATTATTTGGAAAGACCAAAACCATCAAGTTAGGAAACAACAGTGAATTATGTAAGTACACCCTCAGCCGGGAGCGAAGGATTTTCGTGTGCAAACAAATCGATGAGAAAGTGTAAAGATCGAGGAGAAAAACCTGACTACGAGATACAAATTTAGGGGCTCATAAAGGACTGTTTTTACAAAGAACCCAAGGAAATATAAGCAAATGTGTAAAGTTTAAACAGAGATGTTGAGACGATATGTTGCAAACCCCAGAGAGATGAGAACGCCATAAAATAAAACCCAGAGAACAACTGTTGAAAAACGAGCAACCCGACTACAAATTAAGACGCCAAGACACTCAACATCCATCAATACTTAACGACATGACACCCTTGTAAGACACCAACAACAATGACAAGACACATAAATAATTAAAAGGGCAAAATTCGGGATAAAATGAAATGGGGTAAGTAAGGGGAGTAATGATAAACAAGAGAAAGCAACGGAACCAAATAGAGAAAACCAACGGTAATAGAAATAAAACACAACAGGTATTGAGTAAAATAATAGTTGAAAAGTGAATCAAAAATATTAAAGAGGTGAATGAATTTAGTTAATTAGTATTTAGATAAATTTAAAGGGTAATTTGATAATTTTAGATGGAACCAACAAAAATTATAGAAAAACTAAAAGGGATTCTAAACATCGAAAACGACAATCTTGAGGAACTAATTAATAAACAAAAGATAATTAAACGAGCTAAAGAGGATATATCAACGATTTCAAACCTGTACTCCGATGAACATTGCATATTAATAAAATTGATCGATATTGATAAAGACGTATCAACTGAAAGAATATATGAAATTCTATCTATGAGATTAGAGATAACCAAATTTGGCGAAAGCTGGAACAAGTTAATGGAAAAAGTCAAAAACATTGAGGACGAGATTACAACAACAATAAAGGAGCAGACTAAGGCTTATTCGGAATGTTATGCGTGCAAATTAGAGGAAGCACGAGTACTGGTGATACCTTGCGGACACCTGAGTTATTGTCATGGATGCGCACAAGAATCGCACTGTATGTTATGCCAGCGAAAGATAAAGGAAAGACTAACGGTTTACTTTCCATGAATTGTTATGATGAAATGAAATAAATGTGTATTATGTATTACTTGAATCATTATATAAAAGAAATATGCAATGTTTGTAAATAATAAAACCACCTGACAACGATAAACAAAGGTAATAGACCGAAAACATAAAAGCCGAATTAGGGAAATAATCAAAACACATGCACAGAGACACAAAATATTGGACGGAAAAATTTCGACAACCGAGTTTTCCTAGTGTATAATTCTTTTTGTTTTATTGATATTATATTTATTGATATTATATTGAGATAGGACGAGGAAAAATGGTTAACCTGAGCTATCTAATGATAGTACGCTCACCCAAGGGAAACCCTGATCAACCCCACTGAGAAAGGAACTGGTAGGCCAAGTCGCGTATGTCAGCAAGTAACCGGCGAGAGATTGATCACCTCTTTTGGGGAGCTTGCTGATGCGATTACCACAAATTTTGAAGGGGGGTGTGAAGAGATAGACCGAGAGGTGAGAGAAAGAGTGCGCACGGAACAGAATTAATAGTTTTGATTAAAGGTACCTAGAGATGACTTCTTTTTTCCCTAGCTGGTGGTGAGGCACCAGAGGACAGCTACGGACTGTCGTGCTCAGGTTGTTATCAGCCAAGGGACTGATGACGCTGAGCCGTTTGATACAAAAACCCGGATCACACACCGAGTATCGAACGATTCTTTTTTTCGCTGGGAGGCACTCGATACAACAACCCGGATCCCACACCGAGTATCGGGGCCAAACGGTAGGTGAGATGTGAACTAACCGGTAAATGGTTCATACTCAAAATGTCCTACTAAAGCCAGATGAGAGCGGCTGAACGGAGCCGAGAAATCTGATGGAAGGAGCGGGCAGAGATTTGATAGTTTATTTCCCACTCCCACTTTTGAGCACTTCCTTTTCTTTTCACTATTCGGGAAATCAAGTAAACCGCTTTTGGAACTTGATTGAACGTCTAGGCATTTCCATACTTTTATATTCTTCGAGGTACACAACCCGGATCCCACACCGAGTACCGAGGGAATGTTTTTTTATTGCCCAGCGAGGAGTTTGGTACAATAACCCGGATCCCACACCGAGTACCAAATATCCGAATGGCGGTGAGTAAAGCGTAACCGGAAAATGCGCGGCCAAAAGACGCCATGGCTTGAGAGTCAGTGTGAGGCCTCAAACATACCCAAAAGTCACTGTTGAGCTCAAGTCCGATGAAATAATAAGAGATAATAGAGGGCCGGATGATTATAATCAGATACTTGAGGCAATAGAGGGCCGGATGATTATAATCAGATACTTGAGGCAATAGAGGGCCGGATGATTATAATCAGATACTTGAGGCAATAGAGGGCCGGATGATTATAATCAGATACTTGAGGCAATAGAGGGCCGGATGATTATGATCAGATACTAGAGGCAATAGAAGGCCGGATGATTATAATCAGATACTAGAGGCCATAGAGTACCAGATAAGATATGATAGGAGTAAAGATGAAAAATGACTATGAATAGATATTAAGGTCACAGATGACCAATAAAAGAGTTAAAACCGAAGGCCGAAGAGCCAACGGAAATCATAGAGGGCATAGAGCGCCAGCGATTGAGGATTAAGTAAATGAATCTTTTGGGGGACATAGGAAAAACAATTAATGGAATGAATGAAAGTATGAGTATGATGACTATTGATATTATGATATAGATAATTGATACGACTATATAGATAACTGATAAGACTATATAGATAATTGATACGAGATTAATAGATAATTATTACGAGGCATAGATAATTAAAAATGGACTTAAAATGAGGGGGGTGAGTCAGATAAAGAAGACCACCACGATAAATGCGAACAGGGGATGATAACATATATAGTATGGTAAACGGAGGAGAAATTAGTATAGAGTATAGAATATTGGAGTGTTATTTATTTTTAGGAATCGATAGTCAAGCAAAGCAATCCAAGTCAAGTGCAAAGCAAAGCAAAGGAGAAAATATTTCAGAGCAAAGCAAAGCGATAACAAAGAAACTTGAATAAACGAGCAGAAAAGATTTTGGAATAAACGTCAGAGTAGTTACAAGCAGATAAGCAACCAGAAGTTTCAAAACAACCAAAGCAAGAGAAGAGAAACCAGTCAAGCAGACGAATAACCGTAAACATTGATAGCATCAGCAACCGCACGAGAAGCAAAAGTCAAGAGAATAGAGGAAAAAGTTTATTAAAAGCGGAAGAAAAGAAAAAAGTTCGCAACGGTAGAAGTGCCAAAACCGGAGTATCAATTACAGTAGCGACAGGAACCGGCACAGATAGTGGATTAACCGACGTTGAATTCAACAGTAGCGAAGAAAACGAAATAAACGATATAGAAAACCGGTTGCCAATAATAGAAGCAGAGAACGAGGAAGAGAGACTAAAAAACTTAAACATTAACTCAAACATGGCAAATTCCATCACGACTTCAACTCCGGATCCAAACATGATGATAAATAACAACAATGCAATAGTAGGAGAATTCAGAGAAAAGTTTAGAGGAGAACCGTTCGACGGTAGTCTCAACAAATTGGATACATTTATAAAGGAATTTGAAGTGTATAAAAATATCTGTCACTGGACAGATCAGAAAGTAAAAGAGCGACTACCCTTGTATTTGAAAGGGAGCGCACAAGATGTATTCGTGGAAGAAGCAAGAGACGATACGAAATTGACAACGTGGACAGAGATTAAAGAGTTCTTAATAAAGATATTCGGAATAGAGAAAAAGGGGAATAGGAAGATATTGGACTTCCTACATCGAAAACAAAGACGAGATGAATCAAATGCAGTGTACGCATGCGAATTAAAGAAATTGTGTAAAGAAGCCTTCGGAGAAACAGATTTACCTGAAGATAAAATGGTAGACGTCTTCATAAGAGGAATCAAGAGGGAAGACATACGAGCCAACCTTGGATGCTTGGCACCAGAAACATTAGATAAAGCAGTAGCAATCGCAAACAGATGCGAAGCCCATCTAGGACTGGGATATCAAGTGGCAGTCTTGGCCACGGAACCAACAACATCAACAGTTAATGCCAACAATCAAAACAACAATACCAATCCAGCTATGAATCAATTCATTCCAAGAGCACAGCAGATGTTCAAGCCACCAGCAACGAGAAATCCAGAAGATAGAGGTAATAACCAAGTAAGTTATAATAATAATTTCAGGAACAATCCAAATACAAATGGAAAATGCTCCATATGCCAAAGAATAGGACATCGGTCAGAGAATTGTTTCCGAAATTACACTTGTCAAAAATGTGGTAGACGAGGGCATACTGAGAAAATATGTAGACAACCTAATAACAAAGCATGTTACAATTGTGGACAACAAGGACATTTCGCAAGGCAATGTAACATAAGAAGAGAACCAAACCAATCAAGATTAAATAACTCTATGGGAAATCCACAAATTAACGTGATGCAAGAGATAGACATGCTGCGAGAAACACTACAACGAATGCCCATAGAATTAAAAGAGATGATGCAACAAATGCCCACCAATATACAACAACAACGAATCAACGTAATGAGAAGCAATGAGGAGATTCAAGAGCTGCGAACTAGAGAATATCAAGAGCAACAACAAGCTGAATGGCAAAGACTACAAACAGAAGAAGCTCAGGAAATCCAGCAAAGATGGGAAAATCGAAAACAAACCCCGAAAAGAATTAATATGATGAGAATGGAAATTCCAGATGAAACTCACACTGCGGAGCAGTGTGTTGAGAACGAAGGGGGAGGAAATATGATAACTGATAACGAGGAAACAGTTGAATTAAATACGACGGAGAAAATAGAGGCCATCAAAGAATTCACAGAGGAGGAAAAACAAAGACGTCGACAGTTAAAAGAAACGATAATGGATGGAGGTAATAATGGAGAAAGAGGAAGTGACAACAGCAAAAGCCAAGACGATCAAAATGCTAGAGACGAAAATAAATCCGCACAACAAGAGAAAAAGGAATCACCCAACGAGGAACATCGAGAAACAAACAACAGCAATAACGAGGGAAAACGAAACAGAGGAATGATGTTACTACAACAAAGGAAAAATCAAAACCGACCGACCCTGCTACAAAAAATAATGATATTGATTACGTCCATCAAGTTAACGGAAGCTGACGAAAACATCACAAAGGAGATAAAATCGTTCAGAATACGAACAATAAATGAGAAAGGAAGCGCAAGCAAAGGAATATGCTTACAACTGACGATGAATACAAGCGTAAGTTGTCAATTCGACTCCATAGGGAAACCAGGAAAGATGGAAATACGATCCGAAAACTCATCATCATGTCAAACCACCAAAGATGTATGTAGAGATGCTACAGAAGATAAAAACGTAAAAATCCAAGTAAAGCCAGGAATAGGCAAATTACGAATAATAAACAGAGGAATAGAAACCATTGAACAAGTATGTATACAAAATAAAATTATCGATTGTTGGAAAATGAATATGAAAGCAGGAAAGAAATGTGAATGGGATAGCCTAGAAGGAAATGCGGAATATATAATATGCGCCAACAACGATATAATAATAACGTGCACACTAGCCAAAACCCTGGGAGAAAAATTCACAACACCAAAAGAAGAGCCATACAAACGTCGAGCACGAGAAAAGAAAGAAATAACGATAAAAGTAGAATCAGATCCAAAGAGTGGAGAAGAGATAATAGTTGAAAATATGGGCAAAGAACCCATCACAAAAGTCTGTATATTCGAAACCAAAAAGAACGGAACGATAAATGAAAGAATCAAATGTCAATCAAATGATGATATCAAAAACCAAAAATATCGTATTCCAACTAAAAGAAAACGTGGAAGGTATATAGTACACGTTCAGAAAGGAAGAGATGACTACTGGAAATCAATAACAAGAAAGTTGCTGGAATCAATTACGACAGAACGTCCAGAGAAAGAAACAAGAGAAGAACCGTATCAACGACAGATCAGAGAAAGTAAAGCAGTAATAATAAACATAGAGTCAAATGCAGCAAATGAAGAAGAAATAGTAATTGAGAATACAGGCGAAAAACCGATCACAAAAATCTGCGTATACGAACCTAAAAGAAACGAACCAGTAAATAAGAGAATCCAATGTGAAACAAGCAAAAGTATAAAAAATCAAAAGTATCGAATCCCAACAAAAAGAAAATTGGGAAAATATGTAATAAATATCCAAAAGGGAACTCATGAGCATTGGAGAACGATAACAAGGAAATCACTCAAGTCAAATGCGACAGATCAACCTATAATAATACCACTTGAAGGAAAAAACGAAACATGGAAAAAAGGAATGATCATGGACGACAGCCACCTTTCAATTCACGAAGCATTACAACTTCAGAAAGCACTCAAGAATGTACAACCAAAAGAAGGAATAATGGAGACAACCAGTGCAAGAGAAAATACAACCATGCAGCCTAATGAAAAGAATTACATGATTAAAATGATCTGGATAACAACAGCAATAGTAAGCAGCGTAGTAATGCTGATAATAATTCAACTAGCAAGAACCACCAAATGCAAAAAGAAGCCAGCGAAGAAAAGATTATGGCCAGCGGTGGAAAAATTCAATTACGATATCGAATTAGGACAATATGATGCAGAAAGAACCGAAGAATATGAAATCATAGGAAACTCTAGCACAAGCGGACTCTGGTTAAAAGAACCGCCCATCATCGAAGCACAACAATGGTCCAATGAATCTGATGTATACCAGATAATAAATGAGAAATATGGGGATATACGGACATTGCGTATAGAGTCCCCGGAGACGATGGTGTAAAACGAAAAAGAGACATTGTATATAGTGTAAAATATTATGTAGTATATTAGTAGTAATAATAGGTATGTCTATATGTAAATATCGTACAAAATACGTTAGAAACAATAATGAAATAGAGAGAATGCTGATGAATTAATGATGTGTTATAATCAACAGATGGATCCGAATAACGTAAATCAACCAAATCAAGTGAGAATACCACCGTTTACAGAAGCAATACCACAACCAGCAGCTGCCAATGTACCTATAAAGATTGTAGAATTAAATCAAGGAATATACCAAGATCAAGGAATCGAGGCAACGTGGAGACGACAATGCGAATTAATGACACTAATAACAAACAATGCGCAAACGCAGTGGACAAATACTCATCTTGTATTAACAGAAAGCGTGAACAGAGGACTACAACAAGCCATAAGACTAGAAGAGCAACAGAGAACAATACTGCAATTACAAAGAATGAATGAACAATTAGCAGATCAAGTGAGATGGCAAGCTGACGAAATTAGGAGACTACGTAACAATCATCAGCACGTAGACCCAGCAAGTTGGGTAGAATGGATAGCATCAATGCCAGAATTTACCCCAGAACCGGATTCAACAGTAGAGTAAAAATAAAGCGCACCGTGTAAATATGTATAAATAAAGCGATAGAAGTAAAGCAACGTCAGGTAATCAGAAAATTTTTGTAGATATGCAGACAATCATCGAGAGAATTAGAGGGAGCGAGAATCCATCCGAAACTACGAGACGAATAATGAAAAATAAGATTAGAATGGTGAACGATATCAAGGAAAGACTAAAATGTTGTAGATGTAAAGAATTACTGATTGGAGCGAGACAGACAAAATGCGGATGTAGAATATGTACAGATTGTACGATAGAAGTAATAGAAACAGAAACAATAAAATGCCCTGGATGTGACGAAATATTGAAAAGAGACGAAGACCCTACAACAATGGATAAAGCTACCAACAAAGAGATCAACAACCTATCAATTCAATGCCAAGTAAAAGAATGTGAATGGAAAGGACTTATGAAGGAAGCGGAAAGTCACGCAAATGAATGCGAATATAACGAGATATTATGCGAAAAATGCCAAACGAGCGCAACGAAGAAGACTATGAAAGAACATCACAAAGTATGCATCAAGAGAGAGGAAAAATGCGAGTTCTGTGGAGTCATCGACGAATGGATAAAAATAGAAATGGAACACCGGAACCCAAAAGAGGAACAAATATGCGATCTATATGAAGGAGTATGCGCAAACAACTGCGGCAGAAAAGAGAAGGTCAAATTAAAGGAACATTGGAACGAATGTAGCGGCAAACCAGTCAAGTGTCCGTTAGAATTATTCAATTGTCAAACGCAACTACCAATTACGGAAATGCAAAGACACATGATAGAAAATAGCATCGAGCATACCGAAATCATGATGAAAACGATAGGAATGTTGGCATGGGAAGTAAAAAGCTTACGAACAGAAAATGATGCACAAAAGTCACTAATAAAGGAAATATTAGAATCCAGGAAGAATTTCGAGAGAAGCCAAGGAGACGCACTCAAGAGAATGGTCGAAATGGAAAAGAAAATGCAACAGATGACCAACAGCCTAAAAGAATTAGAAACGAACGGCTCTGTAGCCGGAAAACACCCTACAGCACCATTTATATGGAAAATAACCGAATTCGCAGAAAAACTCCAGAGAGCAAAAAATGGAACACAAAGAATTCTAGACAGTCCACCAATATACAGTTGGAAAAATGGATACAAATTGGGCATTAGATTATATCCAAATGGAGATGGGAATGCAACGGGCACCCACATCAGTGTCTTCATCAGAGTAGGAAGAGGAGATTACGACGAGCTATTAACATGGCCTTTTAAACAAAATATGATATTAACGATGAAAGGACAAGAGGATTACCGCAATCCAATCAGAACAGGAAATGAACCACAGATGGGAAGGCCAACAACCGACTGGAATACAGCAATTGGAACACCACGTTTCTATCCACAACAACGATTAAGAGGAGAAGGATTCTTGCGCGAAGATAATCTGTATATAAAATTAGAAGTAGAGAGGCCGGACAAGACGTTGTAAAGAGAGAAAGAAAGTGTAAATAAATGTAAATAAAATAACAAAAACAAATAAAATCAAAAAAAAAAAAAAAAAAAAAAAAAAAAATTACAAATAACCAGAAAAATCAGAAAAACAAAAATTCAAAAATAATGACAATATTTAGATGGCAAGCGGAATCAACGAAGAGATAACAGTACAGATGAGAGAAGGACCAGATTCGATATGGACGAGACTATGGAAAAAACCAGAAGAAGAGGAAAAAACCAACATACTAACAGCAGCAATAACATACTATGCGGATTTTGATGTAGAGGAAAGACCACAACAAATCAGGACAAAAGTATACCCACCAATGAGGGTAAAAGACGAAAACTTGAGAAAAGAGGAACAAAGATACCTAACGTTTAAAAATAATAAAGTATTCACCGACCAGCAAAGTCAAGAAATGGCCGCACAAGGATTGTATTTCACGGGAACGCCAGAACGACCAGACGAAGTCACTTGCATCTTTTGTCAAGGAAAACTCGCACAATGGAAAAGAGGAGAAACAGCAAAACGGGAACATCGAGAAAAACTCCCGAGATGTCCATTTATGTTAAATTTAGATGTCAGAAACCAAGCCATGAACAGACTAGAAGGACTCAGACAATCAGAAATAGACAGTGATGAAAAGGGAGGTGAGAAAAAAGTAACGATAATAAAGAGTTTCGAAGATCCAGCAGAATTAATATGGGAAAAAGAGACTATAAATAGAACATTCGAAGAGAGAATTAAAACTTTCAAAGGAAACCCAAGAGCAGCAGAATTTGCGAGCCAAGGATATTGCCAAACAGCCAGAGGAATAATGTGCGAAGGATGTAAAAATCAACAACCAATACCAGATCAGAATGTAAAAAAGTTAAAACACAAAGGAAAATGTATGTATAAACAAGAAAAAGAGTCAAAGAATATCGAAATAATAATTACCAACCAGCAAATGGAAGATATCTTAGATCGACCAAAAACGAGAACCATAATGTTATTATCAGGAGTGGATACTCAAAAAATGAGGAAAATAATCCAGGAAAGGTTAGCTAATAATCTAGAATGGTACGACTCGACACAAGCAATAATCCGAGCAATCAAGCGATATCAAGAGAAACCTAAAGAGAATCGCGAAAAATCAATAATAAAAGAAGCTATTTTGGAGCAGTATCAATGTGTAACATGTTGGCAGAAACATGTAGAAATAATTTATATGCCTTGTGGACATATGGTCACATGTGAAGCGTGTGGAATAAAAGTCAATATATGTCCAGTATGTAGAAAGCCGATCAACGGGCGGATCAAAGGATTCCGTTTCGCTGATCAATAGATAGAAAACGAAAACAATGTGTAAAAAGTGTAAATAAAGATAAACGTAAAACAAAAAAAAAAAAAAAAAAAAATAATAAAAACTCAAAAACCACAAAAATACGAGATGATGTAAATTATGATAAAATTTTGAGATGATCGAAAGAGAAAATAATCAATTATTAATATTCAGAATTACAATGAACCAAAACGAGATGATAAGCCAAAAGATAGAGAAAACTGCAACAGAGGACAAAGAGTCAAAAATCGAAAACCAATCCGAACAACTAAAAGAGATTAAAGAGGAATGGCAACAAAGGTCGATGAGATTAAAAGAAATATTAACATCAGTAGAAGGAGAACTACTGAGAGATACGTTAAAGATAAAGATGATAAGGGAAGAATTGGAACAACAGACAATGGATTCTGAAGGAAATAATGAACCATATCAAGGACGAGAAGAGGAACTAGTAAAAGAATCGATGCAGAACCAAACCAGAATCATAAACCAAAGAAAGGAGATCAGAATGTTAGAGCAAGAGAAGCAGAATCAACAAAGTGAAATAGAAAGACTGAGAGAAGTGATAAAAGATAAAGAAGCAGAAATACGAGAAGAAGGAGAGGAGACGATAAAAATTATACAACAAATGCAGGAGGAAATTGGGCAAATTAGCACCCAATATCGAATAGAGAAGACAAAGAGAACCCATATGGAACAAGCCAAAGAGTGGGCAAAAAGACAAGCACTTCACTGGAAAACGAAGTGGTACGGAGAGAAGGAGCGTGCAAGGAATGACTGGGAAGCACGCGCTAGACATTATATTCAGCAAATAGCCGAAGAGGAAGATAGAACAAGAGCATACAAAGCTAAATGGGAAGATGCGAAAAAGGAAGTCAACAAGCTAAGAAATCAAGGGCCAAAACCATCAAAGAAAATTAGAGAACCCAGAGACGATAGACAGGAAAGAATAGTGATCCAAACAACGGCAGAAGCGAGAAAGTGGAAAGACAAGTATAGATTGTCGAAAATCGAGAATACAATACAATGGGAACATATACAAAAACAAGATCACGAAATAGTTCGGCAACAAACCAGAGTAAAAGAGATGCAGATTGAGCAGGACGAAGCTCACCGACAAAGACGAATACAACAAATAAAAACGGAAAAGAAAGAAAGTTGGATCAAACTAGAAGCAGGAAAATGGAAGGACCAGTATAAGGAAGCCAAAAAAGAGATAAGACGATTACCCAAGAAATTGTTGAATACCGAAGATTGGGAGCTATGGGAGCAGATTGAAGAGCAGAAACATACACTCGACGATTACAGTAACCAAATACAAACATTAGAATTCAACGAACGAATCAGAAAGAATACAATAGACAGGCTCAGAAAAACCGAAAAGGCCCACAGAAAATGGATTGATCAATTAAATCAGAAGATACTGGAAACCTTAAATGAACAAACTGATGAAAGACGACAAATCCAACAATTAAACGAGAGGATAACAGAACTCCAACAGGAGGTGAATGGACACCGAGGAGTTGCAGTATTTAAAGAAATTCAGTTGAGACACCAACATGAAGTCAACGAACAGCTGAAAGAACAAGTTGAAGCAGAGATAAAAGCGATAAAGCAAGGATACGAGGAAAACGAACAGAATTTGAGAAAAGAAATTGGAAAACTAAAAGCGTTAGAAAATACGCATCGGTTGGAAACACAAGTAGAAGAACTAACAGAAAATACGGAATATCTCGCCTATCTCTTAGACGAAGAGATACAAATATCAAACGCTTTACGTACAGAAATAAATACCTTGCAGAGCCGACCACCAATCTTGCTCATGCCATTATACCCAACTGAAATTATAAACCAAGTACCCGCCGAACCCGATGAAGGATTCGGGGAGACGGACGAAACGATAGTGTAAACCTAAAAGAGAAAAATTGTAAAAAGTGTAAAAAGAGAATAAAAATAATAAAAACGATAAAAACCAAAAAATTGTAATCGATGTATATTTAGCATGAATTTGAACGAAATAGAAATCCGAATGAATCTAGAAGACGGAGAATACGTACCAAGCCCAATTCAATTAGTAGAACCAATCGAGCAAGACCCACTGAGGTATTATAGTAAAAGGTGGAGAGCCGAAAGAAAAGAATGGCAAGAGTTAGCGGAGGAACAAGATTCAGAAATCGCCCGGATAAATCAACAATTAATACAGTCAAAACAGCTAACCAATACGATAAAACGAAAACTAACATCTAGCATGGGAGAAAACAGAAATCAAAAGAGGGAAAATGAACGATTGAGGCGAGAATTAGCAGAAATAAAGACTCGTGTAATCCTGGAAGACTATTGGAAAACCGAAGCAGAACGAATGAGAGACAGCAGAAAAAGTGAACAGAGATATGTACTACAACTAGAAGACAGTTGTAAAGAAGCCAGAGAGATAAAAGAGAGCCATCAACAAGCTCGAGATGAGATTAAAGCGCTAACGGAACAGCTCCAGGAAGCGAGACGAAAGCTGGAAAAGCAAACAGCTAAACGAATAAATAGTAAACGCCAACTTAAAAGAAAGCAAGCAAAAGAAAGAAACCTCCAGATGAAAATCTATAACCAACAAAGAATAATCAAGGAAAACAAAGAGCGACTAAAAGAACTCCCAAAATTAACCGAGCGATTAATAAAAGCCCAAGTCCTGATAATGAGATTCTCAGAAAACAAAACTAAAGAGGAGTGCGAGATACACTCAACCCCAGGAAAAGAGAAAGAGTAAAAAGGGCTAAACTCCACTGTAAATAAACGAAATAATCTTGTAAATAAATATAAAATTGATTATGTATTCGAAAATAGAAGTTATGAACCCAAACCTATGGATAATAATGATGATAACAATGAGAAAATGCAATACTGAGAACCCATTAGAAAAATGCGAGAAATCCCAACCCTTCAGAAGAGAGGACAGCACCTGTGCCGATTTCAAAGAAATTTGTAGTAACCCCAATAACGAGGAATGTCAACAGATAAACCTCCAATGTATGCAATGTCCCA
This sequence comes from Schmidtea mediterranea, assembly GCA_022537955.1. Taxonomy (NCBI): domain Eukaryota; kingdom Metazoa; phylum Platyhelminthes; order Tricladida; family Dugesiidae; genus Schmidtea; species Schmidtea mediterranea. Next base: position 109,368,016 of record CM039681.1, on the reverse strand, counting down.
CAAAAGAAAACAAGGACGAGATAAAACAGAATATCGAGAAAACCCAAACAATGGTACAAACCCTACTAAAAAATAATGAAGAGATAGCTAATATAAAACATGAAAACCGAGAGATAAAGAAAACCCTAGAAACCCTCATCGGACAAATTCAAAGAAAAGCCAAAGCAAATCCCAATAATAAATTAATTCAAGAAATTCAAAAGATCGTCCTATCAATCAAAAGACAACAAGGAAAACAAATCAAACAGAAAAATGAACCCCATGCAATGACAAGTCTATCAATCGAACTAATACTACCGATTAGTATAACATCTAACATAATACTCCTAATATGTTGTCTCATCCTCGGCCTAACAAACAACAAGCAAAGGCAAAATACCCAAATCCAAAAGGTCAGAAGAATGTTCACCCAAATTCGAAAAACTACTAAACCCAACGAAATGACAAGACTCTCGCAGATTTCCCTCAATCACCCTTCAAGATCAACCCAGCTCGAAAGCGAAACCCAAGCCGTCAGCGATTCATTCGAAAACAAATACAACTGAGTTGCAGTAACTGATATTGATTCGAACTGATTCTCCTAACTCGAACTGATTTGAACTGAATTCACTAACTCATACTGATCTACAGTGATTCAAACTAATATTGATCTACATTGATATTGAACTACACAATTGATATTTGATTATGTACTGTAGCCGGACCTTAAGTCCATCCTTCTCTTGATAATTAACCTTACCGTAGAAACTTTTTATGAATGTGAATAATGAAAACGGAATTGTATGTATTATTTCGAAATCAATTGAAATTGCGGGTCGCAATTTTACGGACCCCCGAGTGTTTTATGTTGGGCCAGAACGTAAACGGCCTTCAAAAATGTTTAAATGGATCAGAAACACACCCGCAGATACAACACGCAATTTAAAATAAAACATAAAAAACACCAATTAAACCATATAAAATCTAAGAAATAAAAGAATTAAATATAAAATAATAAACATAAAAATAAAATAAAATAATAACAAAATGCACCAAGATCCGCACGATACCTACACAAATACGACAAGAAAACACGACAAAATTCGACGAAATTAGAAAAATCAATTAAAGTTCATTAAAGTGGAATTTAAATCGAAAAATTGAATTAGCAATAATTCAATAAAAATTTTAAATAAAAAATTATAAAAATAAATCAAGAAATATAAAAACTAAAAAATAGAATTTGCTAGAAAAGAACAAGGTCGAATTTTGTTTTACTGCATCAAATTTCACACGTCACACAATGAGGTATAAATACTGATCCATTTTCACATTAAACAACCATTTTTTGTGAAGACCAAAACCATTTGAAAAGTGTTAAAACTTTAAAAATATTTTGAGAATTTTCAACTAGTTTTCAATTATTTTGAACTATTTTACATACTTCGAATCTATTTCAAACAAAATTTTTATTTAGGTGAGAATCATTTATGTTGGAACCCTCTTTCCACATCACGACCTTGCATCTCAATGGAGCTCTGCTCGGCGTTGGTGTGGGGAGAGAGGTATTTATGTTATTCTATGCCTTATTTTATGTTTGATGGTTTATGGAATGGATAATGGGTAAATTTACTTGTTTTATGATTAATAAATTTTATGAATATGTATACTTAATTTATATGTTTTGTAAAATTAAAATTTTCAAATGTCGAAATTTTTCCGGCCCACAGCCGACACATCACGCAAGTTAGTAAAATCAACATAGTGCAAATGCATGTAAGTGCGTGGAAAATCGCCAATGATATGCACCCGTGAAGACTCAGCGTGCGCAACGCAGCGGTCGTAACGTCAATATTTATCCCTATAGCGGAAGCGAGAAATAAGGAAGAAGTCTCTGGCTGCTTCCTCGTTTCTCAATTCTGTAAAATCGACCTAAAATTATCTTACAAACGGCTTAAAATCACCACACCGAGTAGTCCAGTGGGCACTCAATAACTATAATATAAACACAATGGCGCTTAAGATCTATTAAAGGGAAAGGGTACGGGGATAAATTAACTGAAATCGTTGGTATAAATAAATTCAATTGATAGTTAAAACTGATTTAACTAGTAGTAGATTAGTTCATCAAGATTAAACATAAATATCGTAAACAGTTTGGCGAATCCCTCAAATTAAACTTATCCATCACGTTAACAGATTTTTGTCGTCATTAAAAATGGATATTCTAGTATTAAAGTAGACTTTAATAAAATAACTATCGAAAATTTGGGTGATTTACAGTTCCATCTAAACTAACTCCTTGAGTAAAGTAAACGAGATAAAAACAACTGTGAAAAGTGTATTATAATAACTAAAAATCACTGATAGAATTAAACCCGTGAACTAATTTGTAGAATAATTTGGATGATTAATTTAAACTCCTGATAAGGATCGAGGGTTCGAAGCGATTAAGCACTCTTAGGGATAATGATAGTGAGCCAAACTCAATTTTAAATGAACTTGAATGCAGAAAAATACCTGAAATGCCGGTAAAACTTTAAACGAGTTAGATGAAGGGTAAACAACTCCTTAGGTGAAAGTTACGATAGCACAGAGGAATTGTTAGGAATAATTTAGAGTGATAATCCAATGTCGACAGATGGGTTCACTGAGAAAGCAAATCAGATAAAAATTATTCATCGGAGTAAAGAAAATTAATAAAGTTAGGTGAGATAAAATGAATTCCCTGTTAAGTACACTCGATTTTACCGAGTAAATCTATTTAATATCGTCGAAAAATTCAGCAGAGCTTAGTTTAATGGCACTTTTCATGCTAACCGAGTAAAATCCCTTCGAACCATCGACCTACTTCAGGAGAGATGAATGAAATAAAATTACAAATGACTATAAAATTATTAATAATTTACGACCCAACATCGCGTGAACCTTTAGTGAACCATATTATGAATTAAAAAACAACATAAATAAATTGACTGAATTTGGAAAACGAAGAGACACTTCTTTAGATTGAAATCAATGATTTATGGAATTACAAATCTGTCTTCGATCGACCAACGTTGCCGAGGGCTGAGATAATTTCCACCCGCTAAGACGTAAATAAGCCAATCGATACGAGAAGAAATACACGGTAGGAGCGCGTGTGGCATTAAAAATCTAAAGGAAAAGTAGAGGGAACAATTAAAACGACAATTTACCTTAGTTAACCTGGCCAAGCTTGACAACAAAGTGTTTAGATAATCCAATAAGACCGAATGATGGAATTGTTGAATGAGAAATATAGACTGAACAGATTAGATCGGTCAGGTCGTGTAGTCAAGTTACAGTAGACGACGGGTGAGTGTGCATCCGAAACAGATACCGATGAAAAATAATTAAATTCCAACGTGATCGGCGTTGCATAATTTATGAATAAACAAACGCCTTTCATATCATGAGAATTAAAGTTAACACTAATTGCAACCGAAGATCGGTAGTTTGATTAATATCGCCTTTATTATGTAATTGGTTAACTCATTAGTACCTTTAAATAATGTCCCGCTTATCCTTTAATCCAGCAACTCAACTATCAATGTAAGGCACATGTCGAAAACATTTTTGTTAACCAAGAGGGGTGCATGATCAAACCCATCTGAATGGGAAAGGTCGATTGATTCAGATATTTTGAGAGCGCCGAATGTGACAAATGAATGAAAACCCCTCCATAACTCCTGACCCTAATATTAACGCCAAGTCTACTACAGACCCACGATAAGTTCCACCCAACATTAACGAACGACAATGAGTGAACGAACGCCAGTTTCTACTTATCTCAACAACGTGATAGTAAACGATATGAAAGCCCAACAGTCATACCCTAACCATTAGAGAGGCAAACAATAAATCACGCACCCAGTTTAAATGATTCCGTTTTCTTTCTGACGTTATCACAAGCCAGTAATTGATCATACCACATTACTTTCAGTCAAACATGCCTCTAGCTTGGACAGACACCAGTTCAACCAACACGCCGTCTAGGAAGGAGTCGCCCAGGAGAACAGGGGCGATCGGGAAAATTCGTCGGCAACGGCCGTACCCTGCCATTCGGAGGGCACCTGATAACGACACTGAGGAACTAAATCGACAGCAGTACCCAGCTGCGGAGATATTCGCTAATGCGCAGGACCTCCTCACCCAGTGGGAGCGGGTGCAGGAGCGGGTGGACTTACAAGTAGTCAGGGCAAGGATGTACCTTGCAAACGTGCTGGATGACATCCTTGCCGGGCGGATCGCCGTCGCCCATCCACCTCGTCCGGTTCGGGATACTAGACGACCCTACACGGTGGAAGCCCTCAAGAAGAGTCTAGAACGATATTGCCCAGACGATTGAACTAACAGCCAAATTTATGTAGTGATCATATAATAATTATAATCAGAACTGCGTGTATTTTCTTTTTCTATATAACTGAAATGAATTTCGAGTTGTTTGGAAAACTTTAAACATCTATACCAATCATAAATTGATGTGTAACAATCCCATTTAATTTCAGTAATGTCTTCACTACGGATCCTACAGACGGAACTAGATCGCGCGAGGCAGGCGAATACAGGATTACTTAGCCAGGTCCTGCAATTGACTCGCGAGATGCAGCAGGTCAAAGCGACTTGTTTAGATCCCAAACGGACAAAAATCCTTTACCAACGGCTCACCGCCGCTCAGAAAGGCTGGGCCGAAGAACGCCAGCTCAATCGGAGTCTGCGTACGCAGATCCGGGGACTCGAAGTGGCCCTAGCGGTATGTCGGGAAGGTGAAGCGGTGACCTACCCGCTCATCTTCGCCCCCACTCAAGTGCCGCAGTCAGCTACCAAGTCGGCAGGGCAATCCAACCCTACAACCAGCAGTCGCCGACCGGGACGTAAAGAGCGTGCCCGACGTCGCGCAACTCAACTCCAGAATCTCAAGTAGTAAACGCTAATGTATATGAATCGAATAAAATAGTTTTAAATGTAGTTGAATTATTATTTCGTATAACCGTAGACCAACACCGCCAACAGTCAATTTAAGCATTAATCTCGAATAACTATGAGGGACAGAGCAAAGCGAGCATAGGTCTTCTATCGACAGCTCGTGAACCCGAGGGTTGTCCGAGCAACTATAATACTAGCCAATGGTATTCAATTTTTGCGGGCAATCCACCACTTGAACACATTACCAACGTTGCCTAGCAACGGGTGCCAAGTGGGTCAGGATCATTTTGTATGGCGTTACTAGGGTCACCAGGAGGAGAAGCAAGAGTTGAAACCCTGTAACCCACCATAACTATGAGAATTAGGCCTAAAATGTAATTACAAACCTTAATTAAAAATATTCACGAAAATCTGTAAACCAGGAGAAAATTAATAACCTTCTAGAACCTTCCACACACCTACCTTCTAGAACCTTTGGTTCTTAAACATTTCACACACACACACCAACCAACGATCCGCACAGATCCACACCCATCCGCATCCATCCGCACCCATCCGTACCAATCCATACCCATCCGTACCAATCCGTACCAATCCGTACCAATCCGCACCCATCCGTACCCATCCATACCCATCCGTACCAATCCATACCAATCCATACCAATCCATACCAATCCATACCAATCCATACCAATCCATACCAATCCATACCAATCCATACCAATCCGTACCAATCCATACCAATCCATACCAATCCGTACCAATCCATACCTATCCGTACCCATCCGCACCCATCAGCTCCCAATACGCCTACAACTACGTCTACGACTAAGTCTAAGTCGTAGACTTAGCAAAATCACTCAGTAGTACTATTGGTATTATTATTATACTTTTTACTTCATATAAATGTAAGAGTTTCGTTTACCTCATAGATTCACGTTACTTGCATGTGATATATTAAAAAATTATATTTACATGAAATTTTTAATTGTTAATTATATTATTACATAAAAAATTATAAAATAATCATTAAACATAATAAATTAACATCAAACTCGTCTTAAAAGTAAATGTTCAATCTTAAATTATTTAGCTTACTGACTATTTTGTTAGTAGTATATTACGTAACAATTTTATCAAAATAATCATAAAACTTTAATAATTTATAAAAAATTATATTTACATGAAATTTTTAATTGTTAATTATATTATTACATAAAAAATTATAAAATAATCATTAAACATAATAAATTAACATCAAACTCGTCTTAAAAGTAAATGTTCAATTCTAAATTATTTAGCTTACTGACTATTTTGTTAGTAGTATATTACATAACACTTTTATCAAAATAATCATAAAACTTTAATAATTTTCATGAAAATTTAAGTTTAAAAGCATTATAGTATATTGATAGTTTATTTAATTAAAATCAAGTCACTCAAAACTTAAATTTTATCACAGGATTTACAATATTTTAAGAAAATAATTCAACAAGTTTAAAATTTCAACTTAACTAAATATAAAAAATTATACAAGATTTACTTTACCAATTTCTATAAAATTTTAAATTTACAGCAAATAAAATATATAGATTTATATTCTATAAAAAAAATTTAATTTTGAAAATAAAAAATAATTCGCCCACGATAGGAGTTGAACCCCTCAACGAATTATTACCGACACCACTGATGTAAGAATTTTGAAAATAACTCATTCAAGATAGGATTTAAACATTGGATTTATAAAGTTTATGAAAATAACCCATCATAGGATTATTTACATGTAAATACTTAACCAAATTCTATAAATTTATAGCAAATATACTGTTTCTAATGAAAATTCAATATTTTGATAATAATTCACCAAGTTAGTCTGATACTAATTTACAAGTTCATTCGACTCTATAAATTATTAGCGATACCATCAACTAAATTCGTTGTGTTTTTAGTGTTTTTATGAAAATAAGTCACTGGGTTTACAAATGAAAGTAACCGATAATTTCGGATATTAAAGCTTTATGTAGCCAAAACTGATTAAATAACCATTAAAAATTCATCCGGTGATACCTATTAAATATTTCAATAATTTATGATTCAAACTAGGCATATTATAACCCTAAAAGATGAAATATAACTTTGAACCCTATGTGATTAAAATGTTATAACCTTATGTAAACCAATAATTACTAAATACCAAGTAAACACATGTCTTTAATAAAGAGTAGTTGGTAAAAACATACATATATTTAATATTTGTTGACAATTTTTAAGTACCTGTTAAAAATGGTTTGAAAATATGAATAAATATTTTAATTTAAGAATATTAAATTGAAAATCTCTATTGAAATTAGATTAAAAAGTATATAAATTTGTTAATCGTCAATTTAAATAAACTCGTAAAATTATTAATTGATTAAATGCAATTGTTAATTAGAAATATTATTGACTGAACTTATTTTTTAATAGAAAGTTATTCTTGAAACAACATAAAAATAATATTTCAATAACTTTTCTTTAAATTAATTTTGAAAAAGTACAAACCAAATACTTTATTTTGATTGGCTGTTACTATTGACAACGACATTATTTTGCGACAAATTTAATCGCTAAACTCAAAATACTAATAAATTTATTAAAATTATTACAGTTTTCTTGAAAATAATTTGAAAAAGTAGAAAAAAAAATACTTGATTTTGATTGGCTGTTACAATTGCTATTGATAACGACATTATTTTTCGATAAATTTAATCGCTAAACTCAAAATACTAATAAATATATTAAAATTATTACAGTTTTCTTGAAAATAATTTGAAAACATACAAACTATTTTTCAATAAACTTATTATTATTTAACTAAAACCGGTTGTTGAAAATACTAATAAATTTATCAATTAAAATAATTAAAATTTTAATGAAAATAATAATTTGAAAATGAAATTATAGAATACTTGATTTTGATTGGTTAATTCTATTTATTACCAATGACAACGACTCAAATTAATTCAAATTTTAATGTTCAAATTATTTTCTAAATATTATTGGTACCGCATTGATAGGAAATCTTGCTATTCAATCGAACATAATTTCATTAATCTTTTTAAATAAATCAACAAAAGTCATTTAAAATTAATATAATGTTGAACTTGTTGCTAATCACCGACTTATTTAACACATATCCGAATCTAATTATATGCATTGTAAAACACTACAAGTAATAATTCTTTGATGCTCCTATTAACATTACAACTTTTACATGCTGACCAATATATTTTCCAGTAAAATGGTCTAACCTTATCTACTATGTTCTTATTACACAAATAACAATATTCACAATTATCAAATGAATATTCTTCAAAAATTCATAAACGTAGTTTTGACCAGTGAAATGATGGTAACTTGTCATATCAGTGAAGTTGTTGATTAATAAAAGTCCATCAGAAATTGGCAAATGTTTTTGAAAATGTTATCTTTTGGTAAAATAGATTCAAAATCTGCATAGATAACGAAATAAGGTGTTATCGTTTTTGAACTCCAAATATTTATCTTTTGGTAATGTACATAGCGTAGTACCCAACTGATTTTTCTTACATAACTCTTGGTGTTTTTCAAAGGATTTTGGATTACGAAATCCATTTAAACAATTTTCACACCATTTGCAACAAATTCGAACATTACAATCACTATTTTTATGACAATTCATCAAGGATTGTAAATTAGTTACTGCTGTATAATGATATTTTTCACCCTCCTTTATCAATAATAAATAAATTGGATCCAATCCATTTACTATTGTTCGGTGAATTATATTTAAATATGGATACTTCGTTATAAGTTCTTCTCTATCCTCAAACTTTTCGTTAAATCATTACATTAATTGCTAAACCAGGATTTTTCTTCACAAAAGTTGGGATATCACACAGTTTCATTGACATATCGTTAGGATCGTTTATCAAGTCATTCATATACGGTAAATATTTTCTTGGTCTATCTTTCTTGATTTTATCAGATTTCAATACAGCCAAAACACTATATATAAAACATAAATTATTGGAATTTTGTACGTTAACTATTACCTTTTTACATATTAGAGGTTTAGGTGTTGGAATATAACTATGTCCAGATAACCTAGATATATTAGAAACTTTGGTTACCTTGAAATTTACTTCTAATATTCGGTTTATTTTCAAACTACTTCTGTTTATTTAACAATCTTTTCATTTATTTTCTTTGTACCAATGTCAAGAAAAGTTGTAGTCACTGAAGCAGCGTGATTTGATATACTAAAAATCTACAATTTATAAAACCTACCAGATGAATGAATAAAGCAAATTAAAAATGAAGTAGCTTTGACTAAAGAGATTCAATTAAAGACATTAATAAATAAATGATCGATTTAAACAAAGAAATAATAGAAATTAGATTTAGATCACACAGATAAGCTCAAGGTCAAATTTTGTTTTAATGCAAGAAAAATAACACGCAAGGTTAGGGTCAAATTATTGTTATATATACCTATCTAATTTTTCAGAGTTAAGCACTTTTTGAAAGCATTATTTTGATTTAAAATCTGTACAAAAAAAAATCTTACGTAATTTTTTTTATTACCTAATAATCCTTTTAATTTTAGAATATTACATAAGAAGTTGCACGTTATTTTTAAAATTAACGTTATGAAAATCAAAATCGGAGAATTTGCTGCTCTTTTTCAGCGTTTTTTCGAACAACTTAATGCAAAATCGAAGCAGGAAGAGGAATTTCGGAATGAATCAGTGCCTGGCTCTCGTGTGCCTTCTGAAGATATGCCTGTTTTCCAGATTAATGAAAGATTTCATGCATTGGAAAGAAGTAATGAGCTTCTGAACGGTAAGATGGATTCTATTGTTAATACTTTAAATTATCTTATATCTGGTTTGAATGGTGGTTTTGACAATAATAATAAATTAAATTGTATTTTTAAAACTAGTCATGTTAAGGAACCTCTTTCAATTGTTAAGACTAACCTTGTTAGTGAACTTCCTTCAGCTCTTTTAGTCCAAGATAAGGTTCCTTGTCTTAAGTTATCAGAAGAAGATTTGATTAGGAAAATACCAACTAAAATTGTTCCTTCTAAGAAAGTTTCTAAAAAGACAATAGAGCATACTTCTAGAGTAAAATTTTCGCTATTTGTTAGAGTTTTAGATTCCAAAGAGAGGCAACAGTTTTTTAAGCTATTTCCCAATTTATTTGCTTTATTGAAAAGTAAAGAATCAGAAAAGAAATCTGAGGTATTAAATATCGAGTTGACCAAAATTTCTAAAATAGATAATCCCCTAAATATAGCTGGATTTAAAAATTTCTTTTTTAGAAATAATAATATATGTGTTACAATTGATTTTTATAATAGTAGTAAAGTAAAATCTAAAATTACTAAAAACTTAAATATCAAAACACCTTTAATAAACTCAAAGATTGTTAAAAATTACAATACGAATAAATTTATCCCTGCTTCTTTATCGATAAAGAAGTTTTTATTTGTTCTTTCAGATAAACTGGCTGAGACAACTAATATTAGTAATGTCACAGTCAGAGAGGAACAAATAAATAAAATAATTACTTTATTAAAAATTAAAAATAGCCTACCCGACTATTTGGTTAAATCCCAAATTAAATATAAGGATGGTGATTTTTTAATGTTGGATTTGTTAAATAGTTTTGAGATCGAGGGTGAGTTGGGCCAAAAAATTACTGAACTGTCCCGTTCACAAATTAAAGAACTATTTAACTCATTCCCTGAAATTCAGGAACTTTTTTTCATCGAAAAAAAAGCATAGATGAAAACCCTGAAAAATTAATTAATTTAATTAATAAATTTAAAATTGAAGAAACATTTCCTCAACAGATCTCATTTGTGGGGGTAAATTTGTTAAGATTGATAAATTAAATGATTCTCAGTTTCCACAAGTGGAATCTGAATCCGATATCATGTTTAACCTTGGTTTGTTTAGTCTCTTTGGTTTATCTGAATATGATAATATTTTAAATTCTCTTTTATGTCAACCAAAGTCTCCAGAGAAACTGGTTGATATAATTTTTCATTTAAATTACCTAAATTTAAAAGGCAATTTTGATACTTCAACAAACGGAACTTATGAAAATTATGTTCAAAACTATATTGTTAATTGTTTGTTAATGCACTCAATTCTAGATCTTGAGACTTGTGCTTTCTTAAATCTTGATAATATTGAATTGTGGGCTCCAAAATTGATTGAATTGATTCCTTCTTCTTCCGATTATAGTTCAAGTTGTAAAGAAAAACTTTTGAAGCTCAAACAATGGAAATTGTCTGGTGAAATTGACAGAATCCACAATATTATTTGTCCTGAAACTATAATTGAAATCAATAACTTTCTTGGGGTGATTGACCAATCTTATACTACCAAATCCGACCAACTAAAATTTCTAACTAGTTTAGGTGAAAAAATTAATAACATAGAAATCGACAATGATGTAGATGATTTGGTTAAAACAAAGAGAATGCTTTATTTTATTATTAGGGACAAAAAACGATTTCTAAATAAAGATAATTTTAACTATCGCATACCCTTCAATTGTAGAAAAATTTGTACACTAAAAATGAGTGATTTCATAACTAAGCTCATTCAGTCAAATGAACTTTTTGAAGAGCGAGAAACAGTTGTAGACAATAATATAGACGTATCTCCTAATGAAAACTTAAATATCTTAATAGTGGAACCGGTCAATCCCACTCCTGACACAGTTATAGTTGGTCAGTTGGATACTTTCCCAACAGACATTGACGAAACTGAGCCAGTTACTATAGATAAACCTCTGAAAAAAATAACATCAAAACAAGCTGTAAAACCCAAGGCACAAAAATCTAAATGAAGGGAAGTGCCTGCATCAGTTTCAATATCTGTTCCAATCTCTGAAGAGACTGATGCAGATAGCACTATAATTAATTACTTTTTTCCTGAACGCGACCCCAAAATCTGGTTTACCGATGATGATATTGACTATTATCTTGAGAGTCACATCGGTAATCCAAACTTTGCACTCGTCAAATGCTTTATCGTCGAAATTTTAAGTTCGAATTGCAAAGACGAAATATTTCCAATGCCAGATAATCTTTTTAAAGCGCAAATAATATTATGCCCTCTTAACATCAATGGATCTCATTGGATCCTTTTTGTCTACTGTAAATTGACTAAAATTTCCTATTTTGTTGACCCAATTCTCCGTAAACGGCATAACTTTATTAATAAGTCAAGTGCACTTAAAATCACGATGGCTTTAAATAATCTTTTTGATCTCAAAGCTGCTGTAACCTTTCACCCCCATGATAACCTTGTTTACCAGGATAATAATTATGATTGTGGACCTTACATCTGCGCGTATGCTATGCTGATAAGCCAAGAATGGCAAACATTTCCCAACAACTTTATTGAAACAATACGTAAAAATGTCCATCGATTCCAAACTACTAAATTTCAGAATCCACCAAAAGTCTGTGGGGGTGGTATAACGACACTGCCTATTTTTAAACGCTTCCAAAATGTAACAAGACCACCAAAAGTAGCACTTCCTTATAAAACTTCTCTCCAAAATGAGAATTCCTGTGTACCTTCTTTAATAAAAGAATGGTTTAGTAATAAAAATTATATAACCGTATTGTCTCCTGAATTGACGTTGAATCTTATTGCACATAATAATCAATTTATAAGAGAAAACGTCACATTTAGGCAATTTACGAGAGTAAAGTATGTAATTGCTGTCATTCCAAACAACCCACATTGGTGTCTGTATATATTTTCCCCTGTATTCGAGCGCAGCTACATCTTAAACTTTCAAGGCAGAGTCTTAAATGAGAGACTTGTCAGTATTAGTGAAAGCATGACTGATTATCTGAATAAATTCTTCATTTCTACTGCGAAAGTCAATTTTATTGTTAATCATAACCAGACTCACTTCTCGTTTAGATCGGAAGATCCACATTTTTTTGCTTCTGCGTTTATTGAATTTCTCGAGAGATTCTTCTTTGGTAATATCCTTTCATTTACTAAAATCAATGAAACTTTAAAATCATTTAAACTACAAATAACAAATGAGATCTGTAAAAATTTAAATTTAATTAATTTTTCAATTAATGATGAAATTATCACAAAATATTTTAAAAATTAAAATTTACCCAGCAATTTTATATTCCTAAATTCAGCAATGTGCACTGCTATTATGGATGATTGCACTCACTATTTAAATGATTTTTTAAACTATGATAATATTATCAAAGCACAAGTTATATTCGCCATTGTAGCACCTCCAAAATTTCGTGAAATTCTTTTTATCATAGACTACAACACTGATGAATATTACCTTTTAAACCCAACAACTCTTTTAGGAAATGATAATTATTTGTCTACTTGTAAGATTCTAAGAAATAAAATTAATGAAATTAGAGAATCACCTAATCGTGTATTAAATATTGGTGAATGCCCACATGATATTCGTGGTTCAGGTTTAGTAAGCAAAATTCTGTTTTGTTCTTACATGTCAAATTATGCCAATGATTTGCCTCTAATTGGTTTTAATTTAAGACAAATTGGTAATGTGGTAAGCTCCTTCCTTCCAATAGTTAGTGAAATAAAAAAAGTTAAATCCTTAGAAAATAATATAATTATTGAAAATCATAAAGAAAGTGAAAATTTAAAAGAACGTAAAAATAAAATTGATCAACTTTTAATAAAAGTATTTAAAATGAATGTTGATGAAATCGTCGATGTAATTTTGGATCAAATTTCTAATAAAACTGTGCCAACACACAAACCTTACTTGGGCAATATAGAAAGAGTAGAATCTCAAATTAATAAAAGTAATTTAATTAAAAATTTCAACAGTGACATGAAAACCACTGTAAACACGATCATCAATGATGTAGATGTGGATGTTAGACCTAAATATGAAAACATTATAACGAATTTTGAGCACAAAATTCCTTTAGACCGAACTTGGGATAGGGTGTTTAAAGTTTGTTATCGTTATGATAAAAAACTTAAACTTAAATATTTATCGAATTCTGAGGTATTATTTGAGCTCAAGAAAGCTGACAACACAAGTCCTGGTGTTGATGGTATAAAATATCGAGACCTGGTGATGCTGGATCCCGAGGGTAAACTACTAACTTTTTTATTTAATAAAATTATTTCTAAAAAGGTTATACCAGATAGCTGGAAATCCTTTAAAACGTTGCTAATTCCAAAACCCGGTAAAGGTGATAAATATGATAGTGTGTCATCTTGGCGTCCAATTGCACTACTTTCAGTTATCTACAAACTGTTTGCCTCTTGTTTAGCTAATCGTTTAACATTTTGGATAAATAAGAACAATCTGCTGCATATCGGTCAGAAAGGTGGCTCTAGACACGATGGATGTGTGGAACACAATTCAATTCTTTCGTCAGCTTTAGAGCACTCTAAATACAGCAAGAACTCTCAACTTGCTATTGCTTGGCTTGACATTAAGGATGCTTTTGGGAGTGTTCCTCATGCCTACATGTGGTCTTTACTTCGATTTGTTGGGGTTGATGAGGAATTTGTGACTATTCTTGAGAGGATGTATTCCGATACAAGTACTTTCTATAGTTGTGGTCCTATCTTGACTCCAAATATTGCAATCAGACAAGGTGTTAAGCAAGGATGTCCTATCTCTATGATATTGTTTGCTTTAGCAATTAATCCAGTTCTTGAAGCAGTATCCCGATCTAAATGTGAACCATTTATGATTGGTGAATCTGCAGTTAAAATCCTTGCGTACGCTGATGACATTGCTCTTGTATCAAAGTCTGCTAACGACTTACAGAGAGTAACAAACATTGCTGTTGTAATTGCATCTGAAATTGGCTTTGAATACCGTCCTGAAAAATGCGGTTATATCGAACTTCCTCTTATCGAAACAGAAAGTCAAATTCTTATAAATGACATTAAAATTAAAAGATTAGCTTCAAGTGAATTCTACCAATATCTTGGAGTGCCTGTTGGTGAAGAAACCGATCAGAGTCCATATGAAATTCTTAAGAAAGTTGTTTCTGATACTAGGAAAATTGCTGACTCTGACTTACTTGGATGGCAAAAACTGAAAGCGTACAAAATCTTTTTACATTCTCGTTTAGTATTTCCTTTTAGAACACGAGAGATTAGAACAAGTGCACTAGCAAAATCCAATGCCAACAATAATCTGACTGTAAACATCACTAGCCAATTAAGAAATTGTTTTAGGAAAATGATGTCTTTGCCTAACCACTCTGAAGTATGTTATTTTTATAATTCAACTGAAAACGGAGGGCCAAACTGTGTTGACCTACTTGACGAATACCACACACAGACAATAACACACTTTTTCCGACTTTTTACTTCTAATTGTGAATTTGCGAGAAAAGTTAACCTTGATTCTTTGAACTTTGTAGCTGGTCCGCGACTTGGTATTATCAATCCGACTTTGCAAGAAACGTTTGATTGGATCAATGGGAAAGAGCCAAAACCTCGGCATTCTGGTAAGAAAACTCGTTTTCAGCGAGCTAGAATTGCGATTGCTTTTTTTAAGAAAGAACATGATATTAATATTATGTTTATTGTCACCAAAGGTCAACCTTCACTCTTCATTACATCAGAAAAACATGGGACATTTATTCTTACTCCTGATTTGCGTAAAACTACTTCAAAAGTCTTGCACATGGCTCTCTGTGACTCGTATCTTTCGAAATGGGAAAAAGGCTGCACTTCAAATTTCATTGCCTCAGCCATTAAACTTTCACCAAAAATTAATAAAGCTATTTATCGAGGTGACATTTCTGAGTTTGCTTGGCACTTTATCCATCGTGCTCGAACAAATACTTTGTCCATCAATGCAAAACCACATAATAAAGGTAATAAAAGACTGTTTCGATTATGTCACACTGAAGACGAAACAATGTCGCATATTATTCAATCTTGTAAAATCCATTTGACTCTTGGTTCTGAGAGGCACAATGATTGTCTTGATCTGATTTCGTCTCACTTGTCGAAAAATTCAAATTTGATTGTTGTTGTTGACCATGTATGTTCACTTGTTCCGGAATCGAAAGAGCGAGTAGATTTAATGATCACTGACATGGTGCGGAAAAAAAATTTTTAGTTGACATGAAATGTCCATGTGATACAATTAATAATTTTGCACCAGTAGATCTTCTTAATTTACAAAAATACGATTCGTTGAAAATGCAAATACAAGATGCCAAACCTGACTTCAAAGTGGAGCTTGATACTTGTATCATCGGCTCTTTAGGTTCCTTTCCTCCAAAGACTCCTGAATTACTTTTAAAGATTGGAGTTGATCGAACTCACCTGAAAGGTTTATTAAAAGATTGTGCGCTAAGCAATATTTCACATTCTGCTAGACGGTGGCACTACGACAAGACGGGTATTTTGGTAAATCTTGAAAAATTTCGATTTAATTAATGTTTGAGTTAAAATTGCCATTTGACTTGTGTATGTGATTTATTGTGTTAATTAATGAATTCCACCCTCTTCCAGGGAAAGGTTTAACTTTGAATAAAATTAAACTCTCTGTCTACACTTGGTAGCAAATTAATCTAGAATGAAGAAGCCTGATGGTATTTTTCCCAAATCTGCTGAAAACTTAGTTCTGAAGGATGGAAATAAAAGCAGATAAAGATTCAATATTCGATAAAGAAATGGACCTCAACAATCAATGTCAATTATCAATAATAAATCTGGGCAGATGTCAGAAGGCGATAATCAAATGCTGAATTCCAATGACCGAATCTACTTTGATGTCTTAGAATTGTGATCAGCTTCCACTACAAAGGTGCTGCACCAAAAGCCAATGGAAATTCAATGCCGGATGAAAATGCCGATGAAAGAGAATCAGAGCCGAGGACAATTTAGAGAAAATTCGATTGCAACTGCGTGAAGAGTTCCTCAACAATAAGATGAAATATCGAAACTCAATTGGATCTTTTGCTTTTGGAGAGTCTCAGAATGGCAAGCTCCATGTAGAGCTGTGTCCGATATGAAAAATTCAAAATTGTTATATTAATAAATTTCTATATGAGTGATTTTGCTAAGTCTACGACTTAGACTTAGTCGTAGACGTAGTTGTAGGCGTATTGGGCGTTGATGGGTGCGGATTGGTGCGGATTGGTACGGATTGGTATGGATTGGTATGGATTGGTACGGATGGGTATGGATGGGTACGGATGGGTGCGGATGGGTGCGGATCTGTGCGGATCTGTGCGGATCTGTACGGATCGTTGGTTGGTGTGTGTGTGTTAAATGTTTAAGAACCAAAGGTTCTAAAAGGTAGGTGTGTGGAAGGTTCTAGAAGGTATGTGTGTGGAAGGTTCTAGAAGGTAGGTGTGTGGAAGGTTCTAAAAGGTAGATGTGTTGGTCCACAACTGCATGACATAATAAGGTAGGTGTGTGGTAGGTGTGTTGGTCCACAACTACGTGACATAATATTAGTTTATGTAACAGTCTCCGAGTAGTGACCAGTGACGTAATAAGTGTGACCAGTGACATAATAAGCGATCAGTGGTCAAGTGACGTAATCATGAGGTCACTGACCAAAGATCAATTACTATGTAGTGGACAAAGGTCAATCTCCAGGTCGCAACAGTGTGTGCAGAGGTCAAATGTTACGTAATAATTACATAAGCCAAGGGGGGTTGTATCTGACAGGCTCACATCCTACTACTAACAACAATAAATGCAGTAATAATAAAGCGAATACTTATATCAATAATAATTAAATCATGAAATTAGATAATATATTAAGTTTTGATTTTATCGAATAGAGCTTTGATTTGTAAGGCATCTTGCATATCTCAAATACCATGGGAGCAAGGCTTCCACGGGACTTAACCGATGCAAAGATACATATTCTGATAGAAATTATACATAACAAAAATGAAACTCTTCATAGTCATAAATTCATATAATTACCAAATAACATCCGATAACATAAGACCTAAAGGTTTCCATAAAAAAATTTTAGTTCAAAGTGTTACAATAAATGAAAACCTCCATAATTATCTCGTAATATTTCCTATCTTAAAATTTGTAAATCAGATCAGGATCAAATAAAATTAAGTAACAGTAATAATAATAAAAAAATAATAATAAAAAATTCTCCTTAATTTCGATAACAGGATTTCGGGTTGAGACAATAGAAAATAGTTTTGAAAATTTTTTGGAAATAAAAAGCATTAAATTCTGTCGATCTGGTATCGACTTATATAGTGGAGTTTACACTCATGTTTCTTATGCGGTAAAATAAAACGCCTACACGGTTTTACAATATTTCATTAATTTTCTCCTGGTTTACAGATTTTCGTGAATATTTTTAATTAAGGTTTGTAATTACATTTTAGGCCTAATTCTCATAGTTATTTTCCAGAATATATGAGTTTTCGATGAATTTTGTGTCAATTTGAAGAAATTGGTTAATTTTGCTATTTTTTAATGTTTTTCAATTTTTTTTAAATGTTTTTATTTATTTTTTCATATTATTTGTATTTTTCCACATGTTTTTATACTTTTTATATTATTTAATGCTAAATAGACTATGTTTGATAAATTTTCGTCCATTTGGATTTCGCGCCCCCGAATTTTATCGGATTGCGTTCCAGATAAACACTATATACCTTAGTTTTTGCCCAACACTATATACAAGTTAGTTTATGATGGAAACGGTAAAATAAAAATATTACTGGAGTTAAAAATATATATTGTTTGGCCAGTGCAAAGTGACCCTGAAACTTTGTTTAATTGGATCAAAATAACAAAAACAGGCATCAAGATAATTTAAAATACAACATACCACATCACTTAAAATACCGAAATATCTGAGAGAAAAGAAATACATATAAAATCCAGAAACACAAAAGTTAAATAATATAATACAAATGCATTAAGTTCAGCAAGAGATTTACACAAAAATAACATAATAACAAGAAAATTTGACCAAAAATCTACAATTTATAAAACCTACCAGATGAATGAATAAAGCAAATTAAAAATGAAGTAGCTTTGACTAAAGAGATTCAATTAAAGACATTAATAAATAAATGATCGATTTAAACAAAGAAATAATAGAAATTAGATTTAGATCACACAGATAAGCTCAAGGTCAAATTTTGTTTTAATGCAAGAAAAATAACACGCAAGGTTAGGGTCAAATTATTGTTATATATACCTATCTAATTTTTCAGAGTTAAGCACTTTTCGAAAGCATTATTTTCAAAACCCCTTTTTAGATAATCACTTTTTTGTAGCATTAAATTACTATTTGTTAAGGACTTTTGCTTTTATGAACAACCGAGTTCATAAAAGCTGCAATAAGTGATAGCATTATGGCTAAGTATCTCATTACTAGTGACATTCTTAATGATGCACAGTATAGCTTCTTGGTACGTGCTAGAAACAAACTTCTTAATCTCAACTACAATGCTTATCGCCTTAAAAACAATACTGGCACAAAGTGCAGACTGTGTCACATGGATGAAGAGACTCAGTCCCATGTATTCAATCACTGCCCTTAAGCACGAAAACGTCTTAATAAGCATAGTTACCTACTTAGAGAAAATTAGATTTGAGATTGATGTGCAGAAGTCGCCCAAATCTCTCAAATCCAACAAAGCTGAAACCTGACATGACAATCAGATCAAAAAGGAACAAAGACATACATGTTCTGGACCTGAAAGTGTCATATGACTCAGGAGAAGGCTTTGATAAAGCGAGAGAAGGTAACTATGTAAAATACAAGGATCTGGCATTAGAAATTGGACAGGCGTTCAATGAGAAAGCGACTGTATCTGCTATAGTGATTGGATGCCTGGGAACATGTGATAAGAAAAATAACGCCCCACTTGCAAAGATTGGATTAACTAAGGCTGAGATCCAGTCTCTTGCCAGGACAGCATGCCCAAAGGCGGTAATTGCATGTTATCACATTTACAGGGAACATGTGTCTTACAATGTAAGTGCCATTGCCTTACCTTTTAGCCTAAAATGAATGTTTGTTGTTCAGCAATGCTGGTAATTATATCGGCGTTGCAAACTTGTGTATGTGTTTAAAAAGCAATAGAACCAGATGCTGAGCCCAGCTCGCATATTTTAGCCGAAAGGCCGCGTACCGATTAAAAACCAATTTAAAAAAAAAACGATATCAAGTACATTTACTAGTAAGTCTACTGCTTGGCGTGACGTCTGTCAGAGATTTGGTTGTGTGGATGATATTAATGGATCAATTGTATTTATGCAATTATACTTTGGATAGTATTCAAATCAAATTTAATTTTAGTCGAAACTTTTCCGGCCCATAGCCAGAACATACCAAACGACAAAGAATTTCAACAATAATAACAGCCCGTGGGAAAATGTGGTTTATCTGCTACGGAGTTTTACCCGTGAGGGTTCAGCTGTGCTTACAGCGAACTGGAACTTAAAATCATATATCATATAGCAGAGAGTGAGTGGTCGTTCGAGGGTCTTGTGGCCTTTCATTTCCTTTTCCAATCTGATCAATTCGACCTAAATTCCAACCGAAATCCTAAAAAGCGGTTAAAATTACGTAATTTTCCAATTTAAAATGTGTTCTATTCAATTTATTTTTCTTCTTTTCATCATACGAATTAGTATTTCCTAAAGCTTATGTCATACCCTTCATAATTATGGTTATCCCAATAAACAATTTCAATAAAAAATCTGTTAGTAAAAAGGCGAGATATGACAATTTTGAGGTTATTAATAAAAAAACACAGCTGCAAAATTTTAATTTCGAAAAGAGAAAAAAAAAGAAAATATAAAAAATATATATGTCTAAGTATACCAAGATTAGTATATTATAAATTTGGGTAATTACACAGTGCAGATTTAGTACGTCACGTAAGAAGTAAACATGTGGAAGGTTCTAGAAGGTAGGTGTGTGGAAGGTTCTAGAAGGTATGTGTGTGGAAGGTTCTAGAAGGTATGTGTTTGGAAGGTTCTAGAAGGTAGGTGTGTGGAAGGTTCTAGAAGGTATGTGTGTGGAAGTTGGTAGGTGTGTGGAAGGTTCTAGAAGGTATGTGTTTGGAAGGTTCTAGAAGGTAGGTGTGTGGAAGGTTCTAAAAGGTAGGTGTGTTGGCCCACAACTGCATGACATAATAAAGTAGGTGTGTGGTAGGTGTGTTGGCCTACAACTACGTGACATAATATCAGTTATGTAACAGTCTCCGAGTAGTGACCAGTGACTCAATAAGGGTGACCAGTGACGTAATAAGTGTGACCAGTGACATAATAAGCGACCAGTGTTCAAGTGCCGTAATCATGAGGTCACTGACCAAAGGTCAATTACTATGTAGTGGACAAAGGTCAATTTCCAGGTCGCAACAGTGTGTGCAGAGGTCAAATGTTACGTAATAATTACGTAAGCCAAGGGGGGCGTTGTATCTGACGGGCTCACATCCTAACTGTTGTTAAATATTGTTATTAAATCTTCATAATTACTACTATTTCAAAAGTGCATGCATGCAAGAAAATAAAATGATTTTTTACCGAACTAGTCTCGAAATTGTACTTCAATGTGGAGGCACCCGTAATGAATGGCAGTTTGACGGGTCAATGCTTTATTCCAAGAACCTCAACGTCAAACCCTCAGTAAAGAGCGAATGATCACAAGGAAGGTCTAAATATCGTACAAAATGAAATAAAAATACATGAACTAAAGACAGCAAGCAGAAATGAAAATATTAAATGAAGAAAGAATTTGAATAATAAATGTTAACTAAAGACAATTTAGAAAGTGATCATATCAAACCAAAATAAAGTTAATAAATGAAAAAGAAAAAATTAAATCAAATCATTATCCAGAAAGAAAAGTCAAAGACTAGAACCACGTTGTTAGCAGTCATGGCAATATGGCTCACCTTTTACTAGAAACCGCCCATTGGAATACAATTCCAACGTCATTTTTGACGGGTATCCAATGGTTATATCTCTTGTGCGCGCATCTGATGGGAATCCCTTGTAAGTGGCCGATAGAAATCTTATATCTTTTACCCATCAGGTGCCCAGCAATAGTCAATGCCTTTACTATAGCCATATCAAGAAGCTGCGTGAATAATAATCAGTATCACCTTTTACCTCTAATAGATAAGGCATATGTTGACACAATCCAGTCATGTTTGTCAAAGTCTCCGGTGTAAATGTTGTAGGTAATCATTACGTATGGTTTTGTGATGCGCTCTCAAGCTTTTTCCTATTTTTCCAGCAAAGCACATTAGTAATTGATTTAGTTGTATCATAGTTGTTTCCAATTGTGACACATTTAGTGTCCAGTCACATCACAATGATAATCCCATTTGTTGAGCCAAGACTACGTTTTGTTTAAATGAATCGGAAAATACATACAAACACAGAATGTATATTCAAAATAAAACCTATTAACACCAACTAAACACCCTAAAATATGAGAGAAAAAATATAATTAAATATAAAATACAAAAAACATAAAAGTAAATTAAAAAATGTACAAGGATATACTAAGAACCGCACGAAATTAACACAAAAATAAAATATTAACAAGATAATTTCACCGAAAGCGACAAATTTCATAAAACTGGAAAACTGACGAATAAAATGATTTTAAAGAAAATAATTTAAGTGGGAACAATTAAGTTAAAAGTAAAAGAAATAATTTGCCGATTTAATCAAAAAATAATAAAAATTAAAGAATTAGTTAGTACAAATAACCCAAGGTCAAATTTTGCTTTAATACCTAAGAAAAATACAAGCAAGGGTAGGGTCACAGAATAGATATATATATACCGATTTACTTTTAGATAATTTTAATCACTTTTTTCTTGATAAAAAGCTCTAACTGTTTTTTATTAGCAAAAATAAGATTATTCATGAGTAGAAGCCATTTTGTGACTACAGAAAGCTTGTGTGAGAGAAATTTTCAGTTAAACCAATTTTGTGATAAACCTTACGATTGAAGAAGTAAGATGCCAATTATGAATAAACTTTTTGTGAATGTACTTATTATATACTTAAAATATCCCCTTTGCACAATGCATTAATAAATCAGGTAAAAAATAACAAAACAGAACAAAGGAAAACTTAAAATTATTTATTTATAACAAAAAATTCACTAAGTCATACAAACCCTTGTTGTGAAAATAAGTTGGAAATCCACAATAAATGAGAATATCAAACAAAAGCCAGGTCGAGACTCGGCTAGAGAAGCCCGGCAGCGCGTGGAATATGTCCTACTCTTTCTCAAGGAAGAAGACCAAAAACTACAGTAGAAGATAACAATGGCTCGAAGGAAGTTGGCCCAAATAAATCGCGACATGGCTGCGTGCAGAATCCCGAGTATAGGGTAGAACATGAGAGATGTGCATCGGGTATAAAGTTGATATAAAGTTGACCCGATGAGAGAAGTTAACAATCGATATAAGACAGCCACCAATCATTGCTACATGTTGGAATCATTATGGGCCACGTGGCAACACACAGAGTGACGAGATATAAATAGGAAACCGGTTCCATATTGATTCATAATTATTATGTCGAATTTACCAATGTCAACAGTAACTGTGTATGAAACCGAGACCGAGGAGATTAATAGAAGGTCGCCAATAGGAATGCACGATCGAAAACTTTCCGAAATGCAAGCTCGTCCAACCAAGCTCACTTCAATGTGCGACCAAAGAAGTACGCGTAATGAGGATCACTCGACAGGTACGGCTGCTCTAACCACTTTTGATGTATCATGAAAAAAATATATATTTTTGCTATTATGCTCACTCGTTCCAATGATTATTTAACAATGTATGATGAATCATAACCAATAACTACCAAAATTAGAATCTGATGGACTCCACATGAGTTTATTGGCGAATCTATCTTACCTGCTTCGTAACGAATTCTCCTAGTTTAGTTACAATGCCCTCATTCGAATAATTTGGTCGATTTATCGTCAGGTCCTCCACTTCACCATCGACTAACGTAGAATAAAACATGAAAAACAATGAGCTAATGATACCCAGAGAGTGTTCGTGGTGACTTAAAACGGTTAACCCGATCATCATCGATTCCCTTCATAGATAATTGACGACCTTGGAAATTAGTAAATGTTATATTTTTAATTCTCCATGACCCCTACATTTTAACGGTATTTAGATCATGGGATCAAACTTTTTTTCATAATATTTAAATCCTTAGATTAAATTTGCAATTATAACATTTAGATTATTGGGAATATTCAATTTCAGATTATAGTAGTTGGGCATTGAAAATATTTAATTTTTTGACTATGGTGTTTAGATCAGTGGAAATACTAAATTTTTCGTTTATTTTATAAAGCGTATTTAGGTCATTGAGACATATAATCCTACAATTATAGCCTTTAGGACTTTTGGAAATATTTAACTTTATGTTCATCGTAAGCAGATCATTTCGAGCTATCCAATTTTACGTTTTATAATTATGGCTTTAAAACCAGTGGGAATACTTAGCTTTGTATTTTTATAATCATGATATCTAAATCATTCGATATGTTTTATCATCACACTGGAGATGGCCAGTTTCCATTAAACAAATCTTGTAGTTAATTAATTAGATAACTTTTGTATCTAACCCGTAAGTATGTTTAATTTTGTTCATTGTGGTCGATTAATATCCACTTGGTTGGATCTCATTAAAGAATCCATTCCCCTTTTTTCTTCAGCTTCCTCCTAGACAAGAAACATCGTTCAGGCTTGTCTTATGTAAACTTTCGATTTTGGTGAAATTATCGGAGAAGGCTAATATAGTAAGAACTTACGAACGACCCTGTACTGACGCGAATTTAGACTAATCTTATCGCCAATAATGGTGGAATGAAAGAAGCAGCGATAACCTATTATATTTACCATTAACAGGTACACATAGTGGCAACTAGGAAGACGCGGATTGCACTACTCTAACAGTGCCAACCAGATTCGCCGGGAGGTATCGGTAAGCATTATGGGATAGGGGATACACCATATCAACTTATGGTACCCCCGAATGGCCGAATCGGAACGGACAAAAAGAAGATGCCGAGCTTCCCAGCATTCTTATCAAAAGGGAGCCGGGTAGAAACCCAGCACGAGAGATCCGACAGAGGGCGGAAGGCGAACTCCACCGCCTGGAGCAATTGGAGTGGCGGTATCGATATTTGGCGAAACGGCAAAAAGAGCACTTCGCCAGGATAAATCGGGATATCGCCAGAAGACGTATCCCCAGCTCGGATGGGCACCTGCCCACCTATGAAGTCGCCTATGACCACCGGGATACGGCCCTGCTAGAGAGCGACGCACCAATCCATCTGGTAGTCCCGAAGAGTCTACTGCAATCGGACATTCGGGAAATACTGGAGGATCGGTGTGCTGAGGAGCATGCCTACTCACGGAAGCTTTACATGGATCGGAGGCAATAATCGACTGGAATTTTGTGATTTGTGTTGTTGATTAAATAAATGAGTTACAAAAAATTACTTTTAATTAATTCGGATAAATTGGAATGATGATATTTCTATTCAAAGATTAAGTAAAGTAAATATAAACCTACGTATTCAGGAATAGGAAAATAAGAAGGATAGAATAAAGTCGAGACTACGATTCCCCACCCAACCGCTGAAACTAACTCTATGATTTACCTAATACTTATTTTTATTAAGGAAAGTTGATGATGGATGCCCTACCGAAGATCATCCAAGAGTTGAAGAACTTACGCAAGGATAATACGAACCTGCACCAACAATGCCTCCAACTAAGCCGAGAGCTTCAGCGGATTAGTGCTAATTGGTCCGAGCCGGCTAGAGTGAAGCGGCTTTACCAAAAAGATCAACGCGGCACAAAAGGGATGGCGAGAGGAGAGAGCCTTGAACCAAGCCCAGAAGGTCCAGATTCGTGGGCTAGAGGTAGCGGTAGCGGCCAGTCAGGAGGGGCAGACCGTTACCTATCCTCTGGTGTTCGCCCCTGACAAGTAGCTTACAAGAACGTGACAAGTTCTATACAACAGCTGTTTAAATCAAAGTCTCGTGCAAGACCAAGGAGGGCTGAAAAGAAACGGCAAAAGCAACAAAAATTGCATTAAGACGAAAAGCGTTTTTGATAATATAATGTGTTTATAAATTAAAATTTCTTCTGTCATTCAGTTGTGTTCCAAATAAATGCAGTAACGTTGAGAATAAATCTCTCTGAGGGTCAGGATAATACGATTTGGAAGTAAAGTGAGTAAGGGACCTAAAGAAGATAAGACGAGCACAGACCTTATATCGGTAGCTTGCTGAACCAGCTGTAGACCGGGTCTTAGATGTTTTGGAAACAAAGCTCACCTTTGACGGTCACAGAACAATTGGTTACAGTACCAACGTTGCCTAGCAACAGGTAACCAGTGGCAGTCAGGTAGAATTATATGATTGGGGGTCAAGGTCACAACGATCACCTATAACCCCACATATTGAATTAATTTCGTTTCATGAATTCACAGTGTTGCAAGGTCATTGAAAATAGAGTTAGAAGGGGACCTTAACCAGTGGGACAATAAACCTTCTACGGTAGTCCATAAACCCACTGAAGGTTAAGGCATTAGCAGTTCTTGTATAGGAGCTCACCTTTTGTTAACCTTCCACCCATTAGTGCACAGTACCAACGTCACTTGTGACGGTTGCCTAGTGTTAATATTTGTTGTGCGTGTACTGTATGGGGTTTGTAGCCATTCCCTTCACACTCATATAAAATTCTTCCCCATAAGTACCCAGCACATAGATCAGTGGCGCCCATTTATTATTGTTTAGGCCAATTTACCCTTTTATATTATTCCTTCTACACGCCGGGTTTTCCTCATCTCTCGGGTTTCCCGTTGCCTCGAACTTCCCATTGACTCGGGCTTCCAATTAGGATTAAATTTTTTTAAATTAATTTCTTTTTTTGTCTTATATTATTTTCTAGGGATCCCTCACTAAATTTTTATTATTATTTCTGGACTCGTCTCTCAATTTGGCGTTCAACCATACCAATTTCCCCCGATCAATACTACTTTCGAATTTTTGTAAATTTTTTAATTAATGTTGCACTGTTACCATGTTAGTGTTTTTGATTTTCTGTGGTTTTTTCGTAATACCCCAACAATACTAATATTTATATATTATATTTATTTGCAAAATTATAAATGTTTCATAAGTAAAAACTAAATTATTAACCATAATAATGTTTACAAATTTGTTTGTTAAGAATAGAAATTTTAACTTAATAGTAAGTTTCACTCAATTTTCGTATTTTAATTTATTACGTAAATTATTTTGTTAATTAATATAAATATAATATTAGAGACTATTTTCATATATGGAAAAAGAAGGTATTAAAGTATGCTGTACATCTGGTCAACCTAAATCTGATTCTTATGTCAGCAAAGGAACAGAAATAAATACATTATCTGATCTAAAATTATATCACACTGGTAGTGGAAATAAAAATGGACTCATTCTTGTTTATGATATTTTTGGATTCAATGTCAATCAAACTAGACGATTTGCAGATTTATTAGCTGAACATTCCTTTAATGTTGTAATGCCGGATTTTTTCCGAGGTAAACCGTGGAGCTTAAGTAATTTTCCTCCAAAGAATAACGACGAATTTATGAAATGGTTAAATGATGCTGGATCTTATACTATTGTGGAAAAGGTAGATATTACAAAAAATACTGATTCATATTTTTTTGGACTTGCTTTTTAAGTCTCACGATAATGACATTGTATAGATATTAAAATGATTGTCATTTTTTGAAATCAGAATGTAGAATGAGATGAATAGATTGTTATAAATCGAATTTACAAATTAGTATTTGATATATGATCAAATTATGCTAATAGTGCAACTTGACTTTAGTTTTTAAATTGTTACTGAAGCCTAACGTTAAATGAGAATTTAATCCCCTTTGAATTTAATAATAGTTTGTATCAGTCAGTCGAATCATTTTACACATTTTACTACATTATATACATTAAAAATTGCTGACTTTACAATAAATTTTAAATATTTAAATTATTCTTGACAGGTCACTTACATCTTCAAATATCGAGGATTTGTTTTTCATTCTACCAACAAAATTTTAATTGATTAACATGTAATTGAATTTTCCAAGATTTAAAATTATTATATTCGTTTTTAGCTAATCATCCCACGTCTTGAAAATACTACTTAATTTTTTTAATCTATTGCAATTAATTTGCTTTTTGAATTAATTTCCCTTCATAGCATTTTAATTGCTTTCCATTCAATCTCTTGTGCATTTAAATTTTATTTGCATTAATTTACGAAACCCCAAAAATAATATTTTATTATATTATTAGAATTCGTTTTGAAAAGTTCTGAATCTAACAAATCATTTCTATCATTATCATAATTTAAATTTTCTTTTTAAATTTTTAGAACAAAATTTTCTCTTATTTATGCTAAATTACTAATTCAGCTGAATAAAACTAATTATTTATTTTACCTAATTTTTATAGATATATTATATGTATATTATATGTACTATTAACATTTTATCAACAATTCCAAAGTTCAAATTTCATTTGAATTGACTATTATGGAACACTAATTGGCATCTCTGATAATTAAATATTATATTAAAAAAACTTTCAACTAGTGATTGGCAATACTATACTATAGTATTAATATATTATTGAACTATGGTTTCCTGGTAACAGTATCAATTCGCTTAAATAATTATTAAAAAATTTGATAGGCATTTTATTCAAAATAAAAAATATATAAAAAAACAGAAATAATTTTCCTTGTAAAATACTAAAGAAATTTTTATTGGATATTGGCAAATACCGAGAAGTCTTTCAGCTTATTTTTTTATCATTAAAATTAATAATATGATAAGCCTTTGTCGTAAGTTACAAGTTTATTAAAAACAACAAATGAGAATTTCAGACTATAAAATAGTCATCTTCACCAGAGTATGCATTTTAAGTTTGTTATGAATAAAAATGATTTTAAGTTAACGACTTATTATTTCTCTAGGCATACTAAAAGATTTTTTTGTACTGATAGAATATGAATATCTGAATTTATAAATGGCTCCATATCTTAAATCTCTTAGGGTCTTATCAATTCTAAATCCGCTCCTGCTCTTCAGTTTGCCTAAACAAGAGTTTGAATTTAAAATTAAAGGTTTTTTTAAATATATTTGAAAAAAAATAATTTTAAAATTATATTTTTCCACAATTTTTAAGATTTTTGTTGTTAAAATTTCTTTTTATAAATTTTTGTATTTTTATATAATATTTGGTCTTTATTATTATTTAAAATTTAAAGAAATCAATTCTCTTTTTCAAATTTTTATTTTTCGATTGAATACAGTGCTTTACTGTATTTTTTTTAGGATTTGATTGTAGCAAGAGATTTCTTAAGTAAAGCAGGTACCACTAATAAGCCTGGTATTTTAGGATTTTGTTGGGGAGGAAAAATGTCTGCTTACGCTTGTCAAACTGACTTTTATAGGTGTGGCGTGTCGGTTCATGGGGCAGGAATCACTGAACATTTAGTAAATGATATAAAAGTTCCCATGATGTTTTTACCTGCTGGTGACGATCCATCATTAGACGGAGTGGAAAATATGCTGAAATCCAAATCAATAGGAAAAGATTGTGTATTTCATCGCTTTGACAAAATGAAACATGGATTTGCGGCTGCTAGGGGAGACTGGAACGATGAAAATACAAAAGAATCTATTTTAAAGGTTATTTCTCTTTCTGTCAACTTTTTGAATAAATTTGCCAAATAAGCAAATTAATTTAGTATATGGTTCAATAAATTTTTATAAATCGTTTATTTTTTCACTTTTTAAATGGTTACTTTTTCAGTACTTGACAGACCAAAAATTGTCATAAATCGGAATAGTCTTATTTTTCGTACTTAAGTACAATTTAATTAACATTTTTGTTGATCTGAAGCACTTTATTGCTTACCAGATTAGTGAATGTTTTGATTTTAAATTTAATTTATATTCTTGTAATTTTAAACAATTAAAACCTCATTTACAGATTAGTCGATTTCACAATGCAAAGTTGCTAATGTTATTCGATATAATTCTAGAATTGGATGGTGTATAGCAGTGGTGGCCAACCCAAATCAATCGAAATGTTGGGCCAGAACGTAAACGGCCTTGAAAAATGTTTAAATGGATCAGAAACACACATGCAAACATAACATGCAGATTTAAATAAATCAGGAAACACCAATTAAACCCTATAAAATCTGAGAAATAAAAGGATTAAATATAAATTAATAAACACAAAAATAAATTAAAATATTAACAAAATGCACCAAGCTCTGCACGATACCTACACAAATACAACAAGAAAACACAACAAATTCGACGAAATTGGAAAAATCAATTAAAGTTCATTAAAGTGAAATTTAAATCGAAAAATTGAATTAGCAATAATTCAATAGAAATTCTAAATAAAAAATTATAAAAATAAATCAAAAAATAATAAAAATAAATAATAGAATTTGCTAGAAAATAACAAGGTCGAATTTTGTTTTACTACATCAAATTTCACACACCATAAAATTAGGTATATATACTGATCCATTTTCACATTAAAGTTAACCATTTTTGAAAACAAACCGTTTTTCGAAACCAAAAACCATTTGTTGAAAATTGTTTAAACCATTTTCAGACTGATTAAAAACCATTTGAAACACTATTCGAAGATTGTTCAATTCTATTTTAAAATTTCAGGAACTCATTTTTAGGTGAGAATTATTTATGGTGGAGCCCTCTTTCCACGTCGCGTTCTCTGCATCTCCATAGAGCTCTGCTCGGGCGTCGGCGTGGGGAGAGAGGCATTTTGGTTTATTGTACGTGAATTTATGCTATTTTATGAATTGGAATGGTAACCTGTTATTTTTGTTTTATAATTAATAAATCTTATTATGCATAACTTGGTTTATATATATGTTTCTTAAATAAATCTGTCGAAATTTTTCCGGCCCACAGCCGACACATCACGCAAGAAAGCAAAATATACATAGTACAGATGCATGTAAGTGCGTGGAAGATCGCCAATGATATGTACCCGTGAAGACTCAGTGTGCGCAACACAGCGGTCGTAACGTCAATATTTATCCCTATAGCTGAAGCGAGAAATAAGGAAGAAGCCTCTGGCTGCTTCCTCGTTTCTCAATTCAGTAAAATCGACCTAAAATCATATTACACACGGCTTAAACTTATCACACCGAGTAGTCCAGTGGGCACTCAATAAATATAATGTAAACACAAATGCGTCTAGGATCTATTAAAGGGAAAAGGTACGGGGATAAACTAAACTGAAGTCGTTGATATAGTTAACCTGAATTACCAATTAATTTGATCATTGGTGTACTAAATTGAATTTATTTTTCGAAATAATTATCATTAACTTAAATCACCTTATGGGTTAAAACTAAATTAATTATAATTAAACTAAATTATGGATCTAACAATAAATTCATTACGATTATCTCGTTGCTTAAATTAAAATTACATCATGAGTTAAGAACACATTAATTTCAATCATCTCCTAGGTTAAATTAAATTAAATTACGGATTAAAAATAAAATTAATTACAAATATTTTTTTTTGATTAAATTAAATAATAGAGTAAAAGTAAACTAATTATTCAGTAAATTGAACTAATATTGGAAAATAATTTAGTTAGTAGTATGTTAAATTCCATTTGAAAATAAAATATAAACATCGTAAGCAACTCAGTGAGCCCTTAAACTGATTTTCATTAAAAGTAAATATTTCCTTAATTCAAATTGGATTTAAATAAAATGATGGCTAAAGAATTTACGTGACTCACGGGTTTAACTTAGATCAAGTCCTTGATTAAAAATTAAAGCAGCTTGTGTAGCAGTAAAATAAATTTGGATAAAACTCCCACAACCCTGGTGTAAGAAGAAAGTAATAGTTTATTAAAATTGATTAACCTATCTATTGATTAACCTAAGTTAACGATAAGGAAAAACCCTAAGGTAATTAGTAAGGACAACTCAGGATGATCGATCGGAAAATTTAATCCAATAAATTTCTAGAAAAATTAAACTAATTTTCACTAAATAATAAAGTAATCCACCAATAAAAATCAAAATAGATTAGGGGAAAGTAAGATGAATTCACGTTTTAAACTGAGATGTTGGCTGAATTAATGAAATATTCCATTAGTCAAACGTTTAGTAGTTTAAGTTAAAGAATTAAAACGATGTAATCTGTTTATACTTATAACTGAAATAATAACAATACCTTTTAAATCTCCACCCAAATGAGATACAAATATCACCAAACCCAAACATTGATGAATTCCAGCACGGAGTGATCCAATAAAAATGAAAAGTTTTTAAAATCAACAATAAAACGGAGAACATTTATTGCATTGAACTAAAGAAATTTTTTTCCAACCATTAAATCGACCGACTAATGCAATATTATAGTTTTATAATTCCTTGACTTCATTCTAGTCAACCACCGATATGAATTCCAACTGTAAATTTTCACAATACGATCTGATTTATGAGTAACATCGAGAACCATCAACGATCGACCCCATCCGAATAATTGTCGCAAGCAACTCTCCACACAGCGTAGCTCCTCAAAACCATAGACAATAAACTAATCAGTAAGAAAATAAATTAGATTACCTAACCACAAATCCCCGATAGGAGAGTACCGACCATGACAACTTAAGTACCACCCAACAGAAATGAACGCACAAAACTAGATCCACGATAATTCCAACGTCAACTGTTAGAGAAACAGACAAAGTGAATTTCGAATAGTAGAATTGTATATTTAAGTCGCGATGAACCATCAATAATTAAAGCACGAACGGATATCGTGACCGGATAAGAGTCAACAGTTTCCAACGCATCCGATTCGGCACATCCGTTTCGACAATTAACCATCACGAGAGATACTGAAATATATAAACAATCATTTCCGCTGGAGTAATAATTAAACGAGTCAAATACTGATCGATACCCATTAATAATTACGATGATTGTTGACGATTACGATAACTAGTAAGAATTACGATAACGCATATAACAGACGCGAGTAGATTTTCACCCCAACAGCAGTAATGTTAAATGAACACTCTTAATCTCAAATAACTAGGTCACATAGACAGATATTCTTCCACATATAAATCTGGTCCGGTTCAACCCAACCTAACTAGCTCAGACAATTTGCAATCTATAGACATACATTACATATTCTGTCCCCATAACCTTTCTTCAGCATAGAGAAACTATAGAAATCACCAGAACACACAAACCCATATATCTCATCGCCATAAGTCTTACAATTCCAGCTCGGCTATCAAGTTCACTAAACGCTAACTTAACCAGTCAATGTACCCCCTAAAATTAACTGATGATTTAAGGTTGTATGAACTTAAGATTGTTGATTTAATGTCCCTATAAATTAGTGAGAGAATATATTACATTTACTTATTTCAGAAGAATTCATGTTGCCAAATTTGATTTCAAAACAAGAGGCCGATGAATGGCGCCGAGCCTGGAAACGAGCGCGCCCATCGATGACTCTCGATGAGCCACGCCCGAAACAATCGTGCCCGTCGCTATGGCAAATACTAGGCAGAGGAGATGACCCACACCGACCAGAGGAGGAACAGTACCCTGCCGAGGAGATTGTCGACCATGCTCGAAGCCTGCTGGCTCAGTGGGAGAAGATCCAGGAGGAGGTCGACCTACAGGTTGTGAAGGCGAGGATGTACCTCGCCAACGTTGAAGAGGACATCCTCGTCGGACGCATCGCGGAGACGTACCCGGCTCGACCGGCACGCAACCTCCGACGACCAGTGCCCATTATTCCCGGTTATCCGCCGGAAGAGGGAGTCAGGAAATTTCTCGAAGAGTCATGACCCTCCAGATACAATCATAACTATCACTTGTAGTCTATTGATGTTGATAATGATAAATTATAATGAATTGTCATCTTAGAATTTTGTTGTAAATGAGATTTCCGCTATAATCATGTTTGAAATAATTAGAGTTCTCCATATTAGACAAAATTGATATTTTTTCTTTATAGAAATGTCGGCCCTGAAACTAATGCAAAATGAGATAGCCCGCGCTAGGCAGGCAAACGCGGAGCTACTCAGCCAGGTACTGCAGTTAACTCGCGAAGTGCAGCAGGTCAAGGCGACCTGTTTAGACCCCAAACGGACGAAGATACTCTACCAACGACTCACCGCAGCTCAAAAGGGCTGGGCCGAAGAACGCCAGCTCAATCGGAGTCTGCGCACACAGATCAGGGGCTTAGAGGTGGCCCTAGCAGCCTGTCGGGAAGGGGAAGCGGTAACGTATCCGCTCATCTTCGCCCCTTCCCAACTACCGAGTCAACGCGTCGTTGATGAAGCCGCACCAAGCTCAAAGTCGACGGCCACTCAACCAACCATCCGCCGGCCGGGATGCAAGGAACGGGCCCGACGCCGAGCCGCACAAGCGTCAAGTCGATCAACTTAACTTATTATTGATATGCATGTCCTTTGTTCATTGAATAAATCATCTCTCATGTATTCAGTCATAGTGGGGTAGACTCGAAATCATCTACATCAATCAGTCTAAATTTAATTCGCATTTCCACGTAGGGGACCGAGCAAAGTGAGCATAGGTCTTCCATCGACAGCTCGTGAACCCGAGGATTGTCCGAGCAACTATAGTACTAGCATATGGTACTCAATTTTTGCGGGCATTCCACCACTTGAACACATTATCAACGTTGCCTAGCAACGGGTGCCAAGTGGCGATCAGCAACATTTTGTATGGCGTTACTAGGGTCACCCGAACGATAAGCAAGATATGAAACCCTGTAACCCACCAGAAAGGACAAATTTTCGGGGGAAAAAATAATTATCGCCGGTCAAAATAAATTCTTTCAGTAAATTTATTCATTATTTTCAGTAAATAGTACATAGTAAATATGCAGTAAACAGTACATAGTATTTAAACAATTTTAATGCGATTGCTGCTTCTCAATTTCCACTGAGAGTTTGGACAAGTTGATCTCACATTTTGTTGAAGAAATTCTCCTATTGCAGTGTCTAATTGAAGATTACACAAATAAAGCACTAATTAATGTATTTGAAAAATTACTTTATTTTAACGTATTTTGTAACAGTCGATCCCAGTTAACATCGTGTCCTTCGTGCTTGATAAAAGTCGATATTGAGCATCACATGATATTATCTGATGTAAAATAACTTTATTTGGGTATTGAAATAAATATAATTCGTTTTTACGATTCAATTATACGTTTGCTAACAGTTGAGAAAGTCGTAGTTCTAAAATCAAATGGGGACAGTGAGGTTTGCTTGTAGATGATGTTCAATAGAGAAGTCATTAATTTGCTTAATGTCTACTCGCATATTTATATTGGGAAAAACAAAAGTTGTTATCAGGTGTTGCAATACGCGTGAAAGGCTTATTTTTAATCTCGCCTAGTATGCGATTTAAACTGTTCTGTCAGGATAATGTCAACGGTTTTACTAAAATTACTTTCATCTCACCTGAGATGCCGCATTCAGTTAGTTTTGAGGATAAAGCAACGCATTTGTCAAAGGAATTTTCAAAAATTTTCTGATGATTTTAAAAACTTTAAAAGCTATTTTAAAAATATTGATAGTGCTAATGTTAAAATTATTTCAAAGTCATGCAAAGTTTGTGATATGTCCAATATCATAAAAAATTATTGTTCATTATTATATAAAACTAACACCTTTTGGTCTATTTTCTGTTCTCGTCAATCGTTTTACTTGTAATGAGTGTAATGTCACTTACATTATAAAGAATGTCCGTCATATCTGAACACGAGTTCAAGAGCATCCCTGATTAAGTGGAAGCAGTAATATTATTTTGAGCATATGACATTCAGGTAAATATTAATGTTTTCAATTTTTAAGTCAAGGATTTCTAGAACTATTGGCAACAAATTACTTGCGAATCCTTTTATCAAGAGATCAACATACGAAATGAATTATTCTCGTACATTTTGAAAGTTAATTTTGTTATTAGTGTTAATAAATTTTGTTGGATTCCCACATAATTATGAAATTAATAATAAACCTATAAATATAATAGTATATAAATAGAAATAACTTACATAAAATAGCGAAAAAGGCTATGAACGCTAATATATATATGTTTGTGCGTGTGCACGCATACTAAATGTTCTAATAATAAAGAGATCAAGAGAAGTTCACCTGCTAGACACTCAACACTTAATGCACATACTATTGAAATTCGATATTCGTGTTAATTATAATTTGTTTTAGACTTTCTATTTTTATTCAAGACACTCGAATAACTTGTGTTATCATGATTGTTAGAAGATAAATAAATCTTTGAATGATTTCTTTGAACTTCTTTTGGTGTCGACTTGATTTTTGAAACATGGTTCGTGATTATTTTCAACTAAATTATTAGGTTTTTAATAACGAAGAGTTCTTAACTGAATTCAAAGATATACTGTTATAATCATTTTATAAGTAGTTATTAATGTATTTCTGAATCACTCATAGATTGAAGATCATACATGTTGGGCCAGAACACAAACGGCCTTGAAAATTGTTTAAATGCATCAGTAATACAGCACGAAAACCCAGCACCAAGATAACTTAAAATACAATATACAACATCAACTAAACACTTTAAAATATGAGAGAACATAAATAAATATAAAATCAAAAGACATAAAAGTAAAATAAAATAAATACAAAATGCATCAAAAAGCGCATGAAATCTACATAAAAAAAAACATAATAACAAGAAAATTTGACCGTAAAATGACCATTTTTATAAAAGTAAAAATTATTGAATTAAATGAATAAAAATAAAATATTTTTGGTTGATTAAATTTAATTAAAAATGATAAAAATAAATTACCAATTTAAATTAAGAAATTAATAAAAATTTAATTTAGATAACACAAATAATTTCAAGGTCAAATTTGTTTAATCGCAATAAAAATAACACGCAAGGTTAAGGTCAAATTATAGGTATATATACTGATATGTTTTGACAAATTTTTAATCTTACGTTTCCGTCTTATGTTTCAATCTTATGTGTACAATATTATCTGTAAGCGCATGAGTGAATATCAAATTATTGATTGATAACTAATGATATGAATCGAAGATATTATATGAACTTATTGATTGATAATGCTATGAATTGAAAATGTTATGAATTATGATATTGCAAATTACCAATATATGCTGACGATTTTATGAATAAATAAACTTCTACCCTATCCTTTTCCCTGGCCCACAGCCACACAACATGCAAGCTATTAAACTAAAACATAATTACCAAGCTGTGTTAGTGCGGTTTCTCCGCCTATAGCTTGTGCCCGTGAGGGTTCCGTCGTGCGTAACGCAGGAACTCGAACGTCAAATCATTGAATCTAAATAGCGAAAGAGAGTAGCTTGAGAGTGGGTCTTTTGGCTCAACTATCTTGCACTCAATTTCGATAAAATCGACATAAAATTCTAAGCAACAATCGGCTCAAAATCACTAACAACGAATAGTCCAGTGGGCACTCATTAACTATAATATGAACATAAATAGATCATAAGGGCAAAGAGAGGGAAAGGGTAGCGGGGAAAATAGTGAAATCGTTGCAACAGTTAAAATGAATAGCCATCGGAAAAAGATTAATCCGAACGACCAAAATTACGGAAAATCATGTTTTAAATAATATATAAGAATTAAATAAATTATGTTGAATTGAGACGGAAAATATGGGCAGAACGCTGCGCAAATTTTTGGAAATAGTTAAAACATTTATCATAAAACTGTAAAACAAGGGTGGAACGCTGCTCAAATTTTCCGAATTAATTAAAATACTTACCGAAAATAGTAAAGTAAAAGTGGAATGTTGTTCAATTGTTGGTATAATATTAGTAAAAAACTGGAAAATAAGGGCGATACGCTACTAAAATTTTCGGAATCAATTAAAATAATTATCAAAAATAGCAAAGTAAAAGTAGAATACTGCTCAATAATTGATAGGATAACTGGATAATACTGAAAAATAAGGGAGGAACGCTGCTCAATTTTTTAGAATTAAGGAAAATACTTTATCGAAAACTGTAGAATAAGGATGGAGTAAGGCTAAATTTTTATATAAGTAAAATATTTTTACAAAGCTGAGGAATAAGGACGATTCCCTACTAACAATTTAATAATAATAATGATAAAAGTAATGATAATGGCGATTATAACAATAACAATAATAATGATAATAATAATAATAACAATAATAATAATAATAAGAATAATAATAAGAATAATAATAATAATAATAATAATAATAATAATAATAATAATAATAATAATAATAATAATAATAATAATAATAATAATAATAATAATAATAATAATAACAATAATAATAATATTATAATAAAAGTAATGATAATAATAGTAGTAATAATAATAAATATAATGGTAATTATAGTAATAAGAATGATAATAAATGTAATAGTAGTAACAATGAAACAAAGTAATACATATAATAGTAAAAATGACAATACTAGTATCAATAATAGAGAACATTATAGATTTAATAGGGATAAGGGTAAGAGATATACTATATGGATATTTAGCATAACAAAGGGTTTACAGGTCATGGTGAAAATCGATAATACGAACAATGATAAGAAGAACTATGGGAATAGACATAATGATAAATGATATGAGAGTATAGGTTAACATTTGAAGGAGATAGGAAAATAAGGGGACCTAAAAATTGAAAAGCGAGCATAGGCCTTCTATCGGCAGCTCGTTGAACCAAGGGATTGTTCGGTCAATTATAGCATTAGCAATAGCGCTTACTTTTTGAGAACGACCCACCCACTCGAACACAGTTCCAACGTTGCTTAGCAACGGGTGCCGAGTGGTAAGCGAAAGATATTTGTATGGGGTTGTCTGGGTAACAACCATATAGTTTCAAAATATCAACACCCAGAAACCCACCACACATATGTGTATACATATATATAAATTTATGTAGTGCCGTAATTTAACTTTATCAGTACTCAATGTTTTTATAGTCACGATAATTTTTACAGAACAGATCAAAAGACACCAGTCGTTGAATTTAGGAATTACGCAAATGATGTGATCGATTCCATTGAATTGCTTAAAATTGACATTTTCAGAAATATAGGAATCATTTTGCCTCATTAAATTCAAAGTTAATTAAGCTGATAACACAGATACTTTGGAGTTATTTTGATAATAGTTATTAATTATAGATGACATACACGGCATTTGAGTGTTGAGTAGTCTCGTTATGCCTGAATTATTATTAGTGACCCTTTTCTTTACAAATGCCTTTTGAAGATTGATAGATATATTCATTTTTGTATAATTTGAACCACCGCATAAAATTTGTATATAATTTGTTAGGCTTTTCTGATATATACGCCCATCTCTGATTTTTTCAATGAATCCATTAGTAAAGTTTTCCCAATCTTTACTGATTATCACAGCATAAGCGCAAGTGAATGGACCATAGTCAAAATTGTTATCTTGATAATGAAGATTTGTATATGGATGGCAAGACACTGCAATCTTGAGGTTGAAAAATCTATTTAAGACAATGTTTATCTTTCGAGCCATCTGCTTATTAATGAGTTTGTTCCGGTTATTGAATATGAGATCAATGAAGCAAGAAGAAAGTGATTTCGTACAATAAACAAAAAAGATCCAGTATGAATTATCAATATTCAAAGTACAGAAGACGATTTCGGTATTGTTTGTTTTCTGAGGAATCGGAGCTATCTCTTTCTGAATATTTGAGCAGAGAATATTGGCTGGGAAGCATTTTAAATATTCATGCATTGGATTGTCAATGTGATTTTCAAGATACCAGTCAATGTCATTATCCGAAAACCACATCTCAGGATCACGATCAATAAAAGTGACTTTAATGTGCTCTCTGCATCAATCTCCGTAGGTAGATTGACAGACGCTTGAGATAATGCATACACACATCTTTAGTTTGTCTGTAATGATTGCTTTTTCGAAGTTGTATTTTTTGGTTTTGGGTCAGATTTCTTTTTTATTATATCTAGAGTATCTTTAGTATCTGAACTGGCTTTATTTAATGTTGATTTGACAAGTGAAATTGCAACTTTCACAAACGTTGACGTTTGTTCCTTCTCTGATTAGTATGCATTTATCGAGTTTATTCTTGCATTTTAGGTAGTTGACATTGTCAATTTCAACAATAGAGTTAATAATTTCAATGTTTTCAGTAGGTTGGACAAAGTTGTAATTTTTTCCCAATATTTCACATTCACTTTCATTGCTCATGATTAACTTGAGCTTTGAAATAATTATAACTATTTGTTGGCCCATTTCTGGAGTGCAATATTTATTACTGTTTCAAAAATCCGGTATTTTATGATTTTCATCATATCAAGAAGTAAATGAATCCTATTGACTTTACTCCATGTATGCCATCAAATAATTTTTCATCTTTGATTTAATTTAGTAATGCAATTTACCCTTTGAGATTTATTGATAGAGTATTCGTCAATAAGTTTAAAGAAACTATTAACACAAGATATTATTTCAGGAGATATTACATTGTGAATTTTTTTAATTTCACCAGAAAGCTTCTGTTGCTTAAGTTTCAAAAGCTTTTCCTTGCAGCTAGTGTAATAATAGGAAGTATTTGGTATTAATCAGAGAACAAGGTCATAGGCCACTAACCCACCACTATATATGGTAAGTAAGTTAGCGGCATGTCTCATGTTCCTTATTTTCGCCATTTGATCATTCTAATTATATATGCATGTTTTATCTCTATTTTTCAACCAATATTGCGTACGTGTATTGTAGAAATTAAATTTAGCCGATATGCTTATAAATTATTAAAATTTCTTCAGAAACTAAATGATATCTACTTTTGGAGGGATGTCATTCGGGGGTTGCTCATAAAAGGGGCACGTTTAACCTTCAGTCTGTGCATAGTAAATTTTCCATAGTCTGTGCATGGGGTCAACCCGACCTTATATATATTTTAATGCTTTTTATGATCTTTTTGTTAAAAAATAGTCATGTTATTTTTATTAATTAATGAAAAAAACTTTTTTATTCAAAATATATAAGATTAAGAAAACTTTAGTTGAGGCAAATCTAGTTGCTTGACATAGTTGGTGTAAAAACTTATTATATCATTTATTAGGGATCAAAAATTGCTTATTTTTGGGGGACGTCATTAATGTATGCTCCATAATTTACAAAATAATGAAAATGTAAAACTGTGGTAATAGAATTTTCTTTAACAAAGTCGATATGGCAGTCTCTGGGTTTATTTAATCGTGTAAATTTATGTAGTCACAGAAAGTCTTGTACCTATCATCTGATACGAAGATGAAGTGAACAAGTAGGGTCAGCATTCATCCTCTTAAAAATAACTTTGGTACAAACAATCTCAGCATTCATTTCAGAATAAAATATATTAATATTATATATTAAATTAAACGTCATATTTGATCTGGTTATATTTACAATTTCAATTATTTTCATTTAGTTTTCGACTGTAAATCAATATACATTATTTCCAAAACGAATTAATCTCAAGTTAAAATTTAAAAGAAAATTATATAAATTGAAGTAATTTAATTACAATAATTTTCGAAAACACTATTCTGTTACTTTTTTGTATATTTTATCATTTAAAATTTTATTTTTTATTCAAATTAAAAACAACAAAATTTATTATAATTTCTCCTAATGGATATTAATTTGAAATTTTCAAGAAAAATAATTTTTTTCTTATATTTTCATTAAAAGGCAGGATAAATATTTTTGATGTTAAAATTGGTTCCATAATCTGAGTCTGCAGCATTATATTTTGAAAAGGATAATTAAGAATAATAAGAACAAATGGAAAACGGAAATGGAATAGGAGAAATAATTATTAAAGAATGTGGAGCCTTATACCAGACAATTTTTAAATTAACATGCTCATAACATTAAGCAAATATGTTATATTTTACAAAATACACAAAAAGCTTTTAACAACCTTTTAACTAAAAAGCCAAAACTGGGGTAAAAAGGTTAATGAAATCTATTTTGAAAATCACCATATTCATTTTTTACTCTGTAAAATACCATTAATGTGGTAAACTTAAAACGGGTGTAGTTTAGTACAGTCCTCCACATTAAATGTAATAATAAAATTATATTTTATTAAGTTTTATTTTCAATGAATTTATTATAAAATAATTGTGATGTGACAATATTATCCACGAAAGAAGTTTCACAGATGATATCATCATATTTAATATTGTTCACTGCTCGAAGAATTTGAATTTGCATTAAACACTTACAATGTATACATACCCTTTCTGATGACAATATCCTACGTTCCTCTCCACATGTCAGGAATTTCTGCTCTCACATAATTTCACATTAGTCTAATCTAGGGCTCTCAGGCGTCCCGGATTTGAAAAATTAATTAATTAACTTTTAAAATGATTAAAATAAATAAAAGGCTTTTATTTATTGGTAAAGTAAAGTTGATATTTATCATTTTGAAATTGTGTTTGAATTTATAAAAGTTATTCAAGTATTTTATTAATTTTGGCTAATGTTCATTTAATATTGTAAAATAATTATTTAGGCGAAATAATACCCATAAAATGTTAAAACAAAAGAGATCCTCTAAATTTCTAGATAAATATGCTGAAGAGTATCCTTTTATGAAAAAAGGAAGAACAGAAACTGAAGGATACTGTAATCATTGTAAGTTAGGATTGCCAGACGTCCCGGATTTCCGGGATTGTCCCGATTTTTATGTATTTTTGTCCCGGTTTGCAGTGGTAAAAATCTGGCAAATAGAAAACATAATAAATGTATTGAAATTAAAATTCAATAAAATATAATTGTATAATTATATATAACGTTTGGGACTATACTAAACTACACCCCTGAAAACAATAATTTAAAGTTAATGATATATAATTCTTTCAAAATTACAAAGAATTAAGAACGTCCTTTGATTTGAAAAAAATGCAAATTTAAGATTAAAATTAATATAAATAATAATATTATTCAAATACATTCTTTACGAATCTTTCTTATATGAAATATTAGTCGTATAAAATTTGAATCATTCAAATAAATTTATTCAAATTTCTAATTTAAAGTTTATAAATATTAAATCTGCATCAAACAATTTTAATATAATTTTGTCAATTTTTTTAAAGTTCGTCTAAAGCAGTGGTTCTTAACCAGGGGTGCTCACACCCCCGGGCGTGTGAGTTTATAATTTCACAAATTCACTGTAATTAGTAGATACTTATGCAATCAAGTACCTCCAGGGTTCAAATCCAAAAAATACAAAATACTAACCATAACTGAATTTTTTTGGTCCAGAACTGATCTAATCCTATACCTAACCCTGTGTTGGCGAATAGGGTGGATTTTTATTTATTTTTTCTAGAGTTTTTGTGCATCTACCCCCTAAACGCCATCAAGATTATTATTCTGTCCCTCCTATGTACCCATGGTGATTGCCATGTTGGTATTGTACATAGGGGTTGAAAATTCATGAGCAGGTGATCTCCATTTCTAGAACTACTCCTCATGATATTTTCACTTTCGGGTTCTGGACTGCCGATGGAAGGTCTTACGTCTTTCTCTTTCTATATCCTGGTCCTTACTCGTCTATTCCTACAATTCCCATACTTATTTGTCATCTTTACCCGTTATTTATAAAGGTATCCTTCAAAAATTTGGGC
This sequence comes from Schmidtea mediterranea, assembly GCA_022537955.1. NCBI lineage: Eukaryota > Metazoa > Platyhelminthes > Tricladida > Dugesiidae > Schmidtea > Schmidtea mediterranea. The sequence goes on along the minus strand of CM039681.1, from coordinate 109,324,189 downwards.
AGCGTTCCTCCCTTATTTTTTGGTAAATTTCCTATTTCATTCGTTTAATCACGGTATCGACTACATTTTCCCTAGTTTACCTTTATTTTTCTCTATATTAAAATTTGATTAGCAGTTCCTTAACTCCCGGTACATTTCCCATGATTTTAAGTAGTTAGAACCCTCTGCGATCACTTTAATGAACATTTCTCTCTTCTGTCAGTTTATATCATTCAACTTTTGAAAAAATACTTTCAAATTTACATTCTTACACTATCTTATCCTTTCCTACTTGATTTTTAATTAATTTTCCGACAATGTTTTAAATTTTCACTACAAAACTTTATTCTCTCTTAACTAAAGTCGCACTTCCCGAATTTTATTTTCTGCTCGCCTCGACCGATATTTCATCAGCCGTTACGAGTCGTTCAACGATGCCCTGCGTGGAGGTCCTGTGCAATTTTGCCAGACACTACTGCGGACGACCGAGGTTTCGATAAGGCGTGACCCACGATCACAACTAGGGAACTTAATCCACCAGCCGGACCTAGATCTGCCTAATCGATAGTTATTTCAATACATACATATAAATAAGATTTTAGGGGGACTTGTCAGTGGCACCAAAAGATTCCACGACCATCCAGAATGAAATCAAAACTTTAACTCCGAAATATATATTTATACAAAAAATAACAGTACTTACAATCCACAGTCATGCAACCAGATTTGAAAAATTGGCATCAATTGGCATAAAAACTTTCTACACAATCGTCCCTAAGAATTTTGTCTAAAAATTTCTAAAAATTTTCTGCCTGACTAAAATTGTCTAAGTCTAAAATTCTGTAAGTTTGTTAGTCTGTTAAAATTCTGTTAGAAATTATGAAAATGACTGCCGTATATATAGTATTTTTGTGCTTGTGTGCGACCAATGGGCGATTTTTCGCAATTTTTAGGGTTTTTTAATTATTTTATTTATTTCGAAATATTTTTGTAATTTTTTTATATATTTTTCTTTATTTTTTTGATATATTAATATTTTATTGTTGGATTTTATTTTTATTATTATTTTCTTACAATATTATTTTTTAACCCCAATATTTTGTTTTCTGGTCGCCTCTTCTGCCTGTGTTTTTTCTAAACCTTATTTTGCAAGGTTTTGGCAGTTTATTTTTTTTCTCTTATGTTTCTGTCTGCAGCTGTAGGCTTTTTAAGGATTTTAATTAATTATTTGTTTTTATTTAATTTTGTTATATTTTTAATTTGTTTTAATTAATATGTTTTATTTTATTTTTGGTCTCTTCTTGCAGTGCGTGCTTATGTTACAGCAGCCATATTGACAATTTCCAAACGATATTAATTATTTTGTTTTAATTTATACAATTTTCACCTTTTTGTTTAAATTTGTTTTGTAATTTTGGCTCTGAGCCCAACACCTGTTTTATTTTATTGATTTTTTTAGAATCTAAATTTTAGATAATAGTTAAGATTTTTAAAAAAATTGTTATGCACATAATATTAATAAAAAATATATTGTTCATTGTTTTTTTTCAATTTATATAATTCCTTATTTTTGGTAAAGGGTGCGAGAATTTTGTTTGAACACTTTAGGGGTACTAGTAGCTAAAAAGGTTAAAAAGGTTAAGAACCACTGGTCTAAAGTATTGCAAAGGAATTGATGTGTATAAGAAATTGAGTGTACATGGGAAAAGTTATAAAAATTCAAAATTAATAAATTTATTAAAAATAAATGAATAATTTTGAAACCAATTGGTAAATGAGAGAAAAATAAGATTTCTCCTTCCTCAAAATGAGATAAGACTTTTAATACCAATTAGTGGGGCAAACAAAGATGCGAAAAACAACTTTTTAATTTGTTTAAAGTGTCACTGCAGTACTAACAATATTTTATTGAATATATCTAGAAATAAAAACTCATTGACACTTAAAACGTTGATAATAATTATCAAGATAATTGTAAAGATCATCAAAACTGACAAACAAAAAAGCGTGCACATACACACACATATATATGGATTAAAAAAGGATTACAAATTTTACTTCGCTCTTTTATGTAGTCCATACATTTTAGGGTAACAAAAAAATTAGCGGTAATAAAATCGAATATAATTATGGTTGACACCGCGATCAAAATATGTCTAGGATCGCGTAAATGGTCTATAAACACTCAACATTAATTGGTATATTGCAAGGACTTTTGATAACTCGGAATCAATAAGTTCTTGTGGATATCTGAAGCCTTGAAAGCACTTTTTAAATTTTGGTTTTGTTTTTTTCATATTTTGAATTAAATTTTTTATTAAACAAAATGGTGCAATTGTTTTTATTTTGCAGTGGATGGGGCTACAGTTATTTCCAAACTTGGGCCTCTAAGTGCATCTTACAGATCCTATATTAACATTATTCATACCACTATCAGTTCATAATCCCTCATTCACCGAGTTATAAGAGTTGATTGGATTCTTTCTCGTCCTATTTACTTGCATTACTCAAACTTCTGGCCTCGAATTCTTTCCATTTTTATGGTTTTGTTAATCTCCAAAATGCTTGTATTTGGGGTTCTGAGAACCCACTTTTGTTTGTTGAAAAAGTAATGCATCCACAACGTTTCACTGATTGGTGCGGGTTTCAGGATGGAGGCATCATTGGACCATACTTTTTTTAAAAATGAAGCTGGTCAAGCAATAACTGTTACTGGTGCTCTTTCTGACGTAATTGTATGATATTTATGTAGCCAATATGTGGTTTCAACAAGCTGGGCTAAACGCCATAGCCCGTTAAACAATTTAATTACTGCACCACACATTTCCTGGTCGTATACTTTCTGGTTTTGGTGATCAGAATTAATTCCTTAGATCGTGTGATTTAAGACTATTAGATTTCTTTTTATTGGGTTATTTGAAGTCAAAGGTCTGTGTCAACTGGCCCCCAACCACCGTGCATTACAAGAGGAAATTAAAAGCTACATTAACGAAATTCAGTCACATTTATGCAAAATGGTCAAGGAAAATTTCGACAAGAGTGCTTACGTGCCAGTAAAGCCGTAGAGACCATTTACCCGATGTTTTATTCCATAAATAACCCTATCCTATGTACTTTATGATTCAATTAGAATATAAAAAACTAAAAACAGTGTTTTATATTTAATTCAAATTTTGTATTAAAATGAATGAATATTATACTGTTCAAATTAAAATGAATTTCAACAAAAAATGGCAAGAATACAAATGTTTCATAATTTCTCTTCAGATTTCTTGAAATATTTCAAAGTTGCTCTTCTCATGTTAGAATCCAAAGCCAGGTAAAATAGCTAAAAATAAAATAAATATTTAAATCAACTTTGCTTAAAATATTAATTAAGAAATATATGTTAAAATAGCATATATATTAAATTATTGTAATTTATTAACAACTACAATAAATATATTGTTTAAATAAACGAAAAAATATTTAAATTATTAATAAATATTTTAATTATTATTATTATTTGCATTTTATTAAATAAATAGAGTGAAATAATTCCGAAATTTCCAATTAAAGATTAGTTACTTGGTTATAATTAATTTTTATACACAATTTCGGTGGTAACGTCTGTATGCATGTAGAATGGTAATATTGGCAATGATATTAATAAATGAGTTATTTATAACAATAAGAAAATATAATAATCATAATTTAATACCTGTATGCAAGCATGATCGAAACGTTTCGACTTTCTTTACAAGTTAATAAGTTATAGCAATAAGTATATAAATTTAATAAAATTAAAAATATTCGCATAAGATTAAGGGATAAACAAATTATTGATTTTATTTAAATAACCATTTTTTTAAAACCGTTTTAGATAATTTATCAGTTAATTTAGTAAACTTATCTAAAATGATCGTTGTATTTGTAATAAATATTCATAGATTGCTGATGAAATTTCATAAATTTTATCCGAAATATTTATATATTTCTATCAAAGTCCAAGTATTGTCTAAGAAATTGTTAAATTTACCTTAAATATTATTATATTTCAATCTAAATTGTTTAATGAGACTCCAATATTTATATAACTTACTAAATCATCTAAGAATTTCATAAATGTTAAATAAAATAACTATGTTTTATCTAAGAAATTGTAAATTATATACAAATGTCCATGTTTGACTATCTAGTATAACTATTTGTTAAATGTTGTCTAGACCTGATTTCCGTAACATATTGTTTACGTGTAAATTTGATAAAACTTTCAAAATGTAAATTTAACACAAAAAAAATTCTAATCTTAAAGTAATAATAATATAAATTCAAATTATCTTATGTTTGTGCATATGTGTATGATTTTACATTGTACATTAAGATTTATCTAAGTATCATTGGTGCCCCATATAAATTTATAAACATCGAGTTAAGTTTTTAAAAACAGAAAATTTTTGGGTATTTAAGTTGGGAAATATTTTTTAGGGATTTTAAATTTTGGGGGTATATTTCCAACTGGGAAAGTTGAAACATAATATCCCCAATATATCTAAAGTTTATTTGCTGAAAAAACTCTAATCCTAAAACATGGGAAAAATTTTTCCCATGGGAAAGTGTTGAATGATAACATACCGATGTATAAATCAAAGTTTATTTGTTGATGACGTAAAATCCTCAAACAAATATAACCTCGAAAACATCTTGTATCCATCGAATGTATCGATTTTATAGCCTTGTATATATTCGAAATGATTTGTAGTAATTTTTCTAAGTTTTTAAATACTCTGAAAAAATTTTGAAAACTTTGGGAAATATATTTTTTGGAAAATACATTTACGATATTTTGAGTTAGGAAAACTTTTCTAGGGATTTTAAATTTTCTGAATGTTTGAGTTGGGATATTTTTCAATGGTAATGTTGATTGCCTAAAGTTTATTAAAAAAAATCCTAAAAATAATTAAAATTCTAAAATATCCTATAAATTTAATAATTTCCTCAAAGTATTTCCGTAAAAAAATTTGAATTACTCTACATAAATTTTTCAAAAATTTGGCTGTTATTAAATACTTAGAAAAATTTACGAAAATTCAGCTACTTAATTTTTATTAGCTCCCTAGGAAAAAGTGTGTGTTAAAAATTTTATATATAGATTTTCGTGACCTACATAAAATTTAGATTTGACCTACATATTTTCCAGGTGGGGTTATAAGTTAGCGTGGTTCATAGTTAGCGGGCACCTAACATACTACTCTCTACAATTTTTGCTATTCCTTTTTGCAGGTTCCATTTTTATGAATGGCAAACTTCCAATTTTGCCATTAAACTATTCATTTTTATGTGAATCAAATCTAGGTCTAGCAACAGCTGCAAGAAACATCACTTTTGTTATGAATCTTTTTGATTTACTTAGCAATGCGGTTCAACCTCGTCTGTTTCAAGGTAATAACGGCTTTGTTCTTCAGTTAGATAAAACCACTTTTCATCAATGTGAACCATATCAAACATATCCGGGAATCGAATACCTCCATTTTCAAAAAATAGCAAATGACGGAATACAGACATAATCCGCTCCTCTTTATTTAGATCGGTCAGCAGAGATTTTAATATTAACGTGCAGACTCGCACTCCTCAAGCTTTTATCAGGCGATACAGAGACGTTTTGACATGTGATCTGATAGATTTTCGTTTGTTCAATTTTTTGAAGCCACATCCGATGGACTGATTTCGTTGCCTGGTTTCCAGATTTCGGATAGAATTTGAATACTCACATGGTATTTAGCTGCAATGGAATTGTATGCACTCTTTTTAACAATTCCGTTGTCAATTTTACTTAGCAAATATTCATATATTAGCCTCCTTTGTTCATTGGAAAGTTCACATTTATTTCGTTCCATATTTATGGATAAAAATTTGAAAAAATTAAACTTTTATGACGAAAAACTGTGAATGCGAATGTTAAATGTAAACAATTAAGTTTAAAATTATTGTTACTTTCTTTAATTTTTGACAAATAGTAGAGTAATTTTAAACTTTTTGTGAAAACTTAATATAAAAAGAAGTAATATTGGACAACGATTTTTGTAATTTTTGACCTTTTGTGAAATAGTTATGAAATAAAACAAGAAGATACGTTTATATTTATGGTAAATGATGATTTTTAGAAAGTCGTATGATTAAAACAAATGATAAGAAAAGAATTTTGAGGTAGAGCCGTATATTCACGATAATCCGCAGACACGAAAAGAAAACTATCCAGTATTATGGGACAGAGGGAGTAATTTTTCTCATCTCTAACACTACATTGAGTAAAAAAGATTTATTAACCAAACTTAATAAACTTTTGTTAAAACTGAAATGTTTTTATTAAAAATAGTAATTTTCCAAATTAACCCTTTGACTACTGAAAAATAAAAATTACTCAAATAAAAATTTTGAAAAGAAAGGAAAATTAAATTTAGAATAAATATTGACTTAGTTAAACAAAACATTTTATCAAAATAATGTAATAAAACAAATACCCGCAATTACATATGCAAACCTAATATATTTTTGAATATTTATCTATAAAGACATAAGCAAATATAAAGTAATAAATAATAATTAAAAGTCATTTAGTTTTATTAATTCAATCTAAAATGCTTATTTCTTTTACACATAAACTAATTCAACTTGATTTACACATAACTATCAAAACAAATAATTTTATAGAGTTTTATATTATAAAATTATTTTTAAAAGAAAACTTTATTATTAATAAAGTCACCTATTTTTTTTATAAGATTATGTTTATTTTTTAAAATAATCACTTAAAAATGTATAAAAATGTAAACTAGACAAATTATAAAGAACTTTTATTTTTTTAAATTGACGATTAAAATTGTTTTAATGTAATTATATAAATATTTGAAAAATTATACTTAAATTACAAAATTTCAAAAAAAATTATTAAGTTAATTAAAATTGTTTTTCATAAATCATATTACTATGAATATATTCAATAATACTTTTTAGTAGAAGATATATTCAGTTTCAATTAACAAAAGTTTATAAAACTTCTAACTTTTAGCTTTGCAAATATTTTCAAAACATCATTTTAAACAATTCTACGGTGAATAAATTTCTTTTCATAGTTTTATTTTATTTGTTTTGTTTTCAATAATTAAACTAAATTTTTCATAAAATAAATATCAATATTTTTTTAGCGAAAAAGCTTTTTTATTATTTCGATTTGGTTTATAATCTTAACAGAAAAAAATATGATATGTACTTTTTATAAAAATGGATTTTACAGTAAACTTTAGAATTTTTATTGTAATTAAAAGATTACTAGAATTTCTTTTTTTAATTTTAACAAAAAATTCATTTATAAGTTGATAAAAGTAAAAATACGCTAATAAATATTGAAAATAATAAACGATAAAAGCTAAAATATTTAAGAATTATAATAATGGGCGTCCGCGTAGGGAGAGGCAAGGGAACGGCTGCTCTTTTGGAATTTCCAAGTTTATCTTGTTTTTTGGCCGGTCGTTTAAAATATCCTGGATAACACACATGGACCCATCATTAAAAATAATTCACAATTAACTTGAAATTAAATAAATTGTTACTATCGTATTTCCTATTTTTTTATCTGGGCTTTGCATGATGAATGTTCACAGAGACAGGATCAAAAACATTGAGAAAAGGAAAACATTCATAGACAAAGTTATCAACAACTTTGGGCAAAATCACAGAAAAGTACAGTTTTTTTTCAAATCTTAGACATTTCTTTGTTTAATGTAAATAAATGTCTAAAAAATGTTTTGGTTTTTTAACTGTACATTATATGAAAAAATATGGGTTTTATTTTTAGATATATCTGTAGAAAAAGTTTGCCCACCTCATGAAAAAAAATTCTACGGACACCCATGATTATAATTAAAATATATTTTAATACAACTCAAATAGAATATAAGAACTAAATAAATGAAGAAATATTTTATTTTTATACAAAGATTTATCAAGTTAAAAAAATGAATTGAGAGATTTTTCAAATAATAATATTTAAAAAAAAAACAACTTTTGGAAAACTATATAATTGTATAATGTCATAACAAATGACTTTTAATGCTACACTGCACAGTAATGCATCACATACTTTTTCTGGCTATTACATCCAAAATCATAAATAAACCGTTTTTCCATCAGAGGTGGTCATGCCCGAATATATATGTAAACTTAAATTGAAATTTTTAAAATTATTTTAATAACAAATTAAAAGCTTAAAATAGTAATAAAAAATATAAAATATAATATTAATCAATGGTGCAATCAGATTAATATACTAAATAAATAATTGTCTATTTAAGATATTTGATAATTAATATTTTTTTTGTTTGTTTTTTAATTTTTAACCAAGTCAATATAAACACATGTATTCCTAGAGTCACGCGGTTTTGGAGATATTTTTTATTAAAATGAATAAATATAACTACAGACGAATACTTTTACATAAAAAAGATAACAGGAATTTCTCAATATGTATGCATTTTTTCCTATTATTACTATTTATTACGTCTGCTTTTTTTGCAAATTTAATATGTATATACCATATTCAAACAATACATTCATTTAATAATTTGATTCACAATCGTAAAATCGGAATTTTTTAATGTTTCCTATTTAATATCAAAGATAGTTTTTGGTATTTTGATGGTAAAATTATTTTATTTTAGTTTTTTTAGTCTAATTCCTAAACTTACAAGATGTCTGTGGAAAGAAAAAAAAGGAACTGGCAAGCGGTTTACGATATCGCTAGAAGAAAAAATAAAGATATTGGGCCGAATAAAGGGAGAAAATTATGAATGAGTCGACTATTTGGACAATAAAAACGAATGAGGAAAAAATAAAAAAAGTATGCTTCAATAAGATCATCAGGTGAAAAACAACGGATTTCAAAATATTTAAAAATTGAGAAAGCACTTTCAACATGGATCGAATTTTTGAAAGCTCTTTTACCGGGTGTTGGTCCAAAAAGAAGACCTTATGCCATCCAAAATAACTGAATACAATCGTATAATCAATACTGGTCGTTTGTTACCAAGTGAAAGATTTCATGATATGAATGCTCAAGATGTTGATGAACTGTTTATAAAGAAAACTTTGAGTGATGAAGATTTGATGCAGCTTGTAATAAACTCTAATTCAAACATGGAAAATAATACAGAACACAGTTTTGAGGATAGACCTATTGAAAATATGTCTATGGCTAATATAGAATATGATTTAAATTTGGCAAAGAAATTAGAGCATCATTTTACAAAACGGGATCCTTTTAAAGAACGTAGAACAACGTTTGCACTTACACTGTTTGACAAAAACTCATAAAACAAAAATTAAAGTCAATAAAAATATTTATATTCAAAATAATAATTAAAAGTGCAAAATTAATTAAAAATTTTAAATAAATATTTACCGGGGAAACTGGTATGAGTAGATACCAAATGATGAGACGAATCCAGGTACAATAAAATCAATCAATCGGGGTCCGCAGAAGGAACTATTTAATAAAAATAAAAATAAATTAAGTTGACTAAGTGAGAACCTGAGCTAACTTGAAGCCCGAGCCAAAAGAAAACCTGACAAGTAAGAGACATCTGGGCCGTCAACAAAATTATTAAATTAGGGCGAACGAAATTAGGTGATGAAAGAAACCCGAGGTAAAAAAGGGAACCGATGTCAATTAATCAAAATTAACAGGTGAGAGCCAAAACCGAGAGTCCTAAATTAATTAAACAAATTGGGTTAATAGTCGGGGAAATGCTGAAAAGAAAATAACAAAATGCGCTAAGAATCGAATAAGAGGACAAGTATAAAAAAAGCGGAAAAGTCAGTTTGGTCGAAGAAAAATCCAGTAAAAATGCTGCAAAGGTTAGAACAGTGCTATAAGAATTTTATTTCAATAATAGCATATGAGAAGGGTGATCTCCCACTGGGAAGACTTATCCCAGCGCTGAAAAATGTTAATTGAATCAAATTATTATTGAAAATTGTGCAGATTTATGTGGAGAATTTGTAATCAATTGTGATAGATCGGAAAAAACGTTATTGTGTTAAGTTATTCTATTTTATTAAATAAGGACACCGAGGAGTCAGACTTTAACACTTACTTTCGATAAAAACCCAACAACACTATATAAGGGATCGGATCCTTATAAGAAATGGTTCGAAGATTCGAGAGCTACATTTTCTAGTAGTGAACATTCAGATGGAGAAAAATCAAGCGATGATGATATTGAAGCTCAAAAAAGAAGAAAGAACGAACGAAATTTTAGTTTGATAGTAGTGATAATGAAAATGAAAGTATTTTGAATGATGTTCATTTTAAATGATTTTTGTATCGATATATGTATTTCATTGTTTAATGAAATATTTATGAATATATTCAGATTTAGGGTTTTTTTCTACTAGACCATGTTTATGAACTAATACTAGATAAAAAAATGTATTAAATTGAAACTATAATTTTCGCAATTGGAAACAAACCCTCTCCTTTATGTATGTTTCTAACTTCAAGTTACACAGTCTCTTGCAATACGGGACGCAATACTTAGTATAGTTTGCATTAATCCTGAGTCTCAACTTAAGCGGAACTAATTAACCGCGTAATTCTAGAGATACCTGTATTTAATAAAAAAAAATAATTTGTTTAAAATATATAAATTAATAACATTTTGGTTGGCTTTTGTATCTGATGATGACAGTTAATCTGTCGAAATATATCATAAAATAAGTGCTTGAATGGCGCTTTCTTATTTAATTATCTATCTATCGATCTATCTATATATTTATATTTAATAATTTCTTTCAATCATAAATATAATAACCATTAGTTGTAATTAGTTATTCAATAATTTTAATATATTTTATAGTCCAAAAGTTAATTTGGATATAATAACTCATGTCTTCACCAAAATTGTTTCGGTTTCCGTTTCCTTTACAGTTTGAAATTTGAACATATAAATTCATGAAAAATATTTCATGTCTGTCTAAAGGGAACTCTGTTTTATTATCAAAATATCAAATACAAAACTTTATTTCAATTTTTTTTGAAATATTTAGCCTATTCTTGGTTCAAAAGAATAAATTTAATTGATATTGTGAATATATTTAAGAATTTTTAAAAATTTAATTTCTTTTTGATTACAAATGTATCAATTTAATTTCAGTATTAGTTTTGTTTTAAATTCAATTGTTTTTTTTATCAATTATAAGGATAACTTAAAACTAGAACCAGTAAAACTTTATCTTGTTTAAGGTGAAATACTAATATTTAATAATAAAGTAATTACCTAACCGACTCTCTATGACTTCGAGATATGATGACTGATGACAGAATATTTTGATGTGCAATTATAAGCTAATAAGCGGATGTTTGATTTAAAGATCAATCAAACATAGGTATAATTGTTTCCAGTTTACCATCGAAAATTTAACTGAACTTATTTGTACGGCCCTAACAAGCTATGAACCAGATTTTCAGGGATTGGTGGCCAATATACAAATTTATACAAGAACTGAATTTAAACATAAAGACTAAGTTTTTTGTATAAGTATATTTTTTAAATGAATTATGAAATAAGTGAAAATAAATATTTTTTTAAACTATGAAATTTAAATTATATATAATTATAACATTTGTTTATTTTGCGTCTCTCGAAATTCTAAGTTTTTGATTTGAAGATTCCATTGGGATAAAAAGTGGCCACCCATGATCTATATTAATAAGGTGACCAACTATTTTTTGTTCAAAAAGAGTACACTCTTTGGTTAAATGCACAATCTGCAATAGGGAATTTTCAATTTCAATTCATGGACGTAGTGCAATTGAAAATTCCTTATTGCAGATTGTGCATTTAACCAAGGAGTCATCATTTCGACTTATAACTACAATGAACGGAAACTCTTTTTTTAAATTTCCGTTTAAACGATTTTTTCTTCTTTTGTTATCGCTCATATTTGAATTAATAATCTAAAAATTATATTAGTAATATATTTTTTATTTTTATTTTAAATAGATATTATAATCTGATATTAAGCAATATGCGCGCATGAAATTCAAATCACTGTCAAAATAATTTTAAATACTTAATTAATAAAATTGAAATAAAATAATCTAAAAAAATGTTTTAGAAATACAAATGAGTATATAAAATTATACAAATGAAACTTTCAGAGTACAGGATTTGAAAAGAGTATGGTTTGCGAAAAAAGAGTACAAAACTCAGTAAATGAGTATAGTTGGTCACCTAATTATTAATGATAATTATTAAACTAATAGTACTCAATTTTTAGATTACGAATTAAAGCACCATCAATGATGGTCCATCATTAAAAAAATAGTAATTGTAAGTTAGTATTTAGATTTCGAACACGCTGAAAATAAAAACGAAATAAAATTATGAAATTCAAAAATAAATGCTTATATTTATTAATTTAATACAAATTCAAAAAATTCATAAATCTGATTCAAATACCGAATTGACATGGAAAATAATGAAATTAAAACTATTTTATTAAACTTTTGGCAACAATTACTAAAAGATTTTAAATAAAAAGTTTTCTTAAAAGTAGAAGTACAAATAAATGAACTTTTTAAAAAGCATTTTATTATTTCATGAAACTTTTTGAAAAATTAAATAGTAGTTTTGCAGGAGTGATTTAGCATGAAAGTAGAAAATGTTCTTTCTCTGTACAAAATATACTAATTTAATTAATTATAATTAAGAAAACTTATTGGTATATAATAATAATAACTATTAGTAAAATATTTTGTTTTCTCTCCATAAAATATATCCAACAATGAATATTTTCTATAAATTAATATTCAAAAATTGTGAAAAAGTTAAGAAACTAAAAATATTAAATAAATTTTAAACTTAAAATTTATTCATTTTCTTTATCGAATTTTTGACACTTTTTTTAAAAGTAAATTAAGATAAAGCTTATACTATTATTATTATTATTTTATGAATAAACATTGTTGAAAATGGCTAACCTTATTATTTGTTTAAATTCTATTTATATAAACAATAACGCTACCGACACAAAATAAGATTTTAAAGTTTAATATTATTATTATTATTATTATTATTATTATTATTATTATTATTATTATTATTATTATTATTATTATTATTATTATTATTATTATTATTATTATTATTATTATAAATTTATCCAATGTTTTCTTGAACTTACTGGATCAATCGCATAACTGAATCGAAATATAAATTTATTCCAGATGCTCCATGACATTTTATTATAATGATTTGAAGAGTCGTATCCGATCCACAATGGCAAAACGCATGCACCATAAATTATTATGCTGCAAAACACTGCACCGCTACCTTTTGTCAACTTCATTATTTGACCCTTTTCACTTGATTTCATAAAAATTATTTTTAAAAATATCAACAAATAAATTAAGAAACTAGCTGTCAGGGGAAAATACGTAAAAATAGACGATCGCAAAACATCTGTCCATTTGAAATGATGAATGCTATAGCAATCACCAAAGACCGGGTCCATATCATATTCCAAGGCCCATTTGAAAAAGGCCAAATGGATAAGGGTTGAAAATCCAAAAATTAAAGTTGCAATAATAATATTTATGAAACGCATTGAAACAAATTTACGATAGCTAATTGGGAAAAATATAGACCAACCTCTGACAGATGCCGCGACAAATTTACCGAAAATTGACCCCATCAAACTAATGTTGAAAAATAGTGATTCAATTTGACAAAAAAGTGTTGTTCCCAGAAGAGAATTGAACTCAAAATACCAATATGTTTGCAAGACTTCAAATGGAATAAACACTAGATCACATGAAATGTCAAGGATCATTATCCAAAACAGAATCCTATAATTTATTTTGTTCCAGTAATTTCTATAAACCAAAAAACTGAACCAAATATTTCCAAAGCCTCCTAAGAATGTTGTTGAAAAGCCTATGAAAGTCCATATTATTAAAATATTTTTTTCAATCATACAATTAGTTGAGTTCATTACATAATTTTAAATTAATTTATAAATAAATTATCCAATGAAATTCATTTTAATATTATTCCATTAAAACCATTATCATATAGCTAAATAATGAATGGTTACTTTCAGTTTTAATTAATTTCATATTTATTAATAATAATAATAATAATAATAATAATAATAATAATAATAATAATAATAATAAAATTATACATTTTTTACAAAATTTTCATATGTATCATAATATTAACAATAGAAAATGCTTTGATCTAAAATTTAGATTCTTAATGATCATGATGAAATTGACCAAGCCTTTTAGTAACTAATTTCAAAATAGATATATGATGATCGAGAAATCACGATAATTACCGAAAAAATAAACATTTCTCATTATGTGTATAAAGATTTCAATTGTTAATATAACCATAAACTATTTATGTTGTTGGGATAGAAAAGGTGTCGGCAACCTTTAAGCTGTGGTTTTATTTTTTACAAATAAGTAATGGGACATGCCTGTCACATTTAATAATACTGATCGCAAAGTTATTTTTATAATATATTGAGAAACAAACAACATAAAATTTCAACACAATTTAAAATGTTTTAATGTGAACCTTGTCCCTGCGTTGCTTTAGTCAATATTTCAATATCAGGGGTATATTTTGTAAGTTTTAATTTCACAAAAGATTCTGAATGCTCATCGGTTAAATGTCTTCTTTGTGGACTCAATATTTGTTCGCGTATTTCATTTCTTATTTTCATACATAGTGACGAAAGACACGAATCATTATATTTGAAATTTTAAGAACATGTTTAACTCGAAAATGAATGATTAAATAAGAAGTTGTACCAAAATATTTTCAAAAATCAACGTATTAAAAATGAACTTTTTTTCAAAATACTTATTGTAGACGAGGTGACTATCTGGTTTGTTTTATATATCAATGGTAAAAACTAAAACTGAAAATGTACACGTTATAACTGTTATCACAGCAGAACGAAACGCATTTCAAAGAGACCCGTTCAAATCCATGTCCGAAGAAAGTTACTAGGTTAAATTTATCCTCTCGTTAAAAGCTTCACAGTAAAACATGTTTGATCTACAGCTTTTAAATGCCACGTGTTAACAAAAGAGATGCTTGTGATATTATTTGACGTTGTATGGAAAATTGGTGTTTAATAAAGCAAAAAAACCCATTTCAATACCAATGTAAATATATATTTTTATTTAATAATATTAGAGAATATATGTGAAACCGCCTTTAGCAGTATAAGAGTCACTATTAACAAAATACTTTATCCTGGTGTATAGAGTGCCACTGACAACTCCACCGCGTGCCATAGGTTGCCGAAAGAGAAATATTTTGTTTAATTAATTTACTAGAAATAAATTTTATTTTCAATTTTATAGTAGTTAATGCATTATAAAATAAATAAATAACCTAAGAAAATTCTCTCAGTTAATCCGTTAAGCGGTTTTTAAAACTTTGATTTGGATATGTTCCTCAATTCAATAAAAAATATCTGGTCGTTTTTCCCTATGCTGAATTCAAAGTATTTTTCGATTTTAACTTTAACACCAAAATGGGAAGTGTTTGGCAATGTAGACAGCATATAAACCACTACTTATATCACCAATCACGTTAATGTTTGAAGAAATCTGTGTTTCAACAGAAACGTTTCTTTTAATACAAATTTCCAATAAAAGTTTCCAATACATTGTTTTGATATTGTAAATAATTAATTTTATTAAATTTTAATGATAACAAATGCGTTATTAAAAATAACACATTTAATTTTTGTTTGAATATTGACACTTTTAATGATTGCAACATTTTTTAATTCAAATCTCTACAAACAACCAATGAAGCTCTTCAACAATTTGTCCATGATTTCTCAATCGCTAAAATTGCTTTTTTGGTTAATTCTTGTTTCCACTTATTCAAGTCAGCTCGAAACTCAACAGACTCATTTCAAAATCAAAACCTCAAATATCAAATTATTGTTTTCTCTTAAAAATATTTCCAACATCGTCCTTTTTCAACTTGATTCAATTAACAAAACTATGAAACTCGAAAAAACGCAAAACCTTGATATCTCAAACTCGGTGATCAGCTGGCCAACAATCGAAATAAAAGTTCAACTGATCAAATCAACTTGTTGGATTTATTTTGAATACATTTTGTTGTTATTATTGTGGCTCTACAATAACAGTGTCAAAAGTTTAATTAACATAAACTAAAATAATTAAGCTAAAACTTGCAATTTGCAAGTTGCACACATTATTATAATATTATGAAGACATTTTTAGTTTTAACACAAAATAAAGAAAAAACGTTTTTCTAAAATTTTCTTAATTAAAAATAAATAATAAAAGATTAAAATTTCTGGGAGCCAGAAGAAATATTCTATTAATTATGAATTTAATTTTATTTACTTATTCTAATTTTCAGGTTAATTCTAATTTTATTTATTTATTCTAATTTTCATGTAAATTATATTAATTGAAAATATTTACTTTATTTTATTTAATGTTTTAAAATTTTAGTGAAACAAACTTGACAGCATAAAGTACTGTTACAAAGAAAAAAGTTCATATGTGATTTATAGTGAATCTTGATCAAATTCATTAGGATCTTTTCATTTAAATGGGTTTTTTTTATTTTAAATTATCTGCGTGAATAAAGTTCAAATAAAATTAAAACTATTTTTTCTTATATGTTCCTCGTAGTTTTTAAATTACTTTGATTATTTTAAAATTTTATCAAACGGCTATGAGATGCGGATTTAATCAAAATATTTTAAACAAACAATTTATTTTTTATTGGAAAAATTTAAATTGTAAATCAACTTTTGACAAGAAAAACAAAATTTTTTATTAAGCAAATAAAAAATTATTAAAATTTGTAAAAACAGAAAACAATTTAATTTTCTTATAGAATTGGAAATGAGTTTGAAAACATTGTTGATGATTTTCAATTAAAAATATGTTCAGTCAAAAATTAAAAGAACCTACAAATGTTTAAAATTAATAAATTTAATAATTAAAATAAATGGTAATAAAATAATCAACCCCGAAATATCCCGATAAAACAGCTTGCCCACAAAACAGTCCGTCAAAAAAGCTCGACAAATTTGTTACGATCAACGGGATCAAATAAAAAATTAGGACTATGCCACGTGGATATTCGGCTTTAAAAAAAGTACGAGACACCCCCTAAAAAAATTTTCTGGGGGGGTTAATTTTTTATATTTAATTTTTTTGTTTAAATGAATAATTTTTTTTATTGTTTAAATTTAAAATTTTTAAAAAACCCTAAGTATTTTTTCTCCATTTAAAAGCCTCAAAATAAAAATGGGCTCAAATCGCTTACGATCGGTCACACTATAGTGAGGGGGTATTTTCGACTCTCGAATAAAAAGGCTAAAAACTAAAATTGGCTCAAATTGCCTTCCTAATAAAAACCCTAAAAATATTTACTCAAATTAAAAGCCTAAGTATTTTTCATTGATTAAAAAGCCTAAAATATATTTCCTCAATAAAAAAGTCAAAGTATTTAATATACAATGAGGACTATGCCCCGTGAACAAATGACTTAACATTTTTTTCATAGGATATATGGCTTAAAAGAAAGTATGAGGACTATGCTTAAGGCTTATTTGTGAATTATTTGTTTTAATGAAGTGAAGCTTATTAAGTGAAATTCTACAGATATTTAGCTTCCAGGTTAAAAGTTTTTTGTAATTTTAATTACTTTAAATTTTTTGTTTTAATGAAGTGAATTAAATAATTATTTATTTAATATTATTATTATATTTTTTTATTATTATTATTTTTTATTTTATTTTTTGAAAATCTAATAATAATTTTTCACTGTAAAAAAGATTTACTGATAAATCATCGATAAATTTTGAATTGTAAAAATAATTACCGTAATTATCCGAATATAAGACGCTTTTTTTTCATCACTTTTGGGGATGATAATCGTGGTGCGTCTTATACATGGGTATAACAGGAAATATTTTTTCCTACTCAGAAAATTTTCTGAAAAACCGGTATGGGCAAGGGAAATAAAGTATAAATTAATACAAAATGTTTATTTTTAGTTACAGAATGTTTTTTTCATTACAGAGACCATTATTTTCATCTTCACTTTCCATCAAATTCTCAATCTCAATGGACTCGTCCACTTCTCCAAACATTAATTCATTTTCCATATCATCAATATCATCTTTCTCATTCCCTACATCAGATATATCGTCCTGCCAAATAATATCGTCTTCTGATCCATCCATAGCATTACTCAAACAACATTTCTTGAACCCTTTTTTATTTTTTCTCCAACGCCTTACATTAGCTTCACTGAGTCCATATTCTCTAGATGCTCCTCTATTTCCGATACGTTCGGCTGCTTCAATTACCTTCAATTTGAAACATGTCGTATAACTGCAGCGTTTTGAAGACATTATAGGGAAATAAAAATTTGAATTTGAATTTAGGTAACTGAAATTTTAATTTTAAACAAAAAATAAATTTAATAATAAATTTAATGTAAGGTAATAATTATAAACTATCATATAATCTAGTAAAGAGTTACAATTAGTTTCTTCTCAAATAGATTGAGCCTTACTATATTCGGCTTCACTAACATCTTCCCAGATCAGTGGAAGTTCATTAGTAAATTCCGAACGATTTAAAGAAAAAGTTGTGGGAAAAGTTGTGAACGAGTTATTGATCAATGTTTTAAATTGACAAGAATCAATCAGTTTTGCAGGTAATCCACTGATTCTGGTCGACAAAGAAAGAAACTTTTTAATTATTACAGAAATACAACTTATTTTAGACGATTTAAAATAACTTATACCATACTTAAGGATATGATGAAGATCCTACCCTATCACATTTGGAACAAGCTGCTCATGAATATTTCCCAGTTAAGTGATCATGGTCTTTAACCGGTAATAATAGTCTTATTAAACAAATAACAAGTTGCCGAAGAAAACGAATGAATATCTGAGTCTGTTAATATAATTTTTTTTATATTTTTTGATAAAAGGGTAAAACAGTATTAATTGAAATATTATTTATTTCTTGTAGAAAACTAACTACACAATCGTCACCCAAGAAAATCTTATATGATTTTTCACCTGTAAAATTCTTAATTAAAAGTAGATCGTCCGAAATCGGCATATATCTTTGAAAATGTCTCTAATCTGAAGGTAAGACAGCCTAAAAATCGGCGTAAAGGATGAAAGGAGGATTTACAGTTTTAGCCCAATTCTTAAATTCCAAGTTTTTATTTTAAGGTAACACATAAAGAGTTGTCACCAATTGATTTTTATCACACAATCCATTATGTTTATTTAATGAATTGATATCGCGAAAACCATTTTGAAATTGATGACACCATAAACTTTGAACTCAAGTATCAGTAAAAGAATGATGCCTATAATTTAAAAGCCTATCTAATTTAGTAACAGCGATATAATGATAATAATCAAGGCTTTCTAATAAAATTAAAATAATAGGTTGACTCCGAACAACTTTAGAACGATGAATAATTTTCATATAAGGGTGTTTGAAAACTTCAGAGTTAGAAAAATTATAATTAAATTATTTTCATCATACGTAAGGACATTAATTGAAAGATTTGGAATTTTAGCCTCAAATTTTGGAATGTCACCAAGTTTTATGGGTAAATCCGAAGGTGAAAAGTCAAGTTCAGATATTTTGTACCTAAAGGTTTCATTTCAATGACGGTTATTTATATAATGTCATGATTTAAAATAGCTAAAATAATGTAAATGAAACATAAATTATCGGAATTAGCGACATTTACAGTACAATGTTTGTTTAATAAGGATAATGTTGTTACAATAAATCCATGACCACTCAAACGATTTATTTGTGAAAACTTGGTAAGAACAAAATGAATTTATTTTATTTTATTTACTACCCATATCATTAATTAATGTTTTTTTAACAAGGAAAGTAACACTTTCATCTAAAAATGAATCACTCATTATTCTGGAAGAGTTTGAAATGATGAAAGATTGAAATTCTCTATCTTTTTCAAACTCTACATCAATACAAAATTGAATCTTAACCGATTCCATTTGATTGATAACATTATTTAATTTATTAATTAATGGTGTAGGTACTGCAATTAATTTTAAATTTAAATTCAAAACATCCATTCTAAAAATGGCATGTGGTTGGTTTAAATCCAAATTAACAATATGTGCTATCAAGCCACCATATTTATTAACAATAATCGAAGGAATATCACCAGGAACAACTTCAGAAACAACATTAGAATCAGAAACGACTATTAAATCATCAACCGAGTTCGGATCATCAGAGTCGAAAGTATGAGTCTCAATAATTTTAAGAACTTTTGAAGGACGTGAATTAATATTATTATTATTTATTTTTCTTCTCATTTTAGTAATATTTTTATTATTAGTATTAATAATAATAATAATAATAATAATAATAATAATATCGTTTAATGGTATTTTAAAAATATATTTTTTATTACAATTAAACTGTGTTAAATTGTCCTTATGGATTTTATAAAAGTCTGAAAAAATAGTTTTATGGGTGGACTTACATGTGGGGCAAATGAAGTAGGTGAAGGTGTTTTTCGCATGAGAATAATAATTCTCCATAATGTTATCACAATTTCCATGATGTTGTGGAGAATTGCAAATATTGGAGTACAGATTACCTGTTATAATAAAAGAAAAATGTAAATATAATTGTCAATAAATTATTAAAATTAATCATTAAAAATAATCATTAAAATAAATCGTTATACGCACAATGAATAATTATTAAATGAATTTTATTTCAATTTTATTTTGAACATCTTATATAAGTAGTTTAAAATCATTAAAATGAATAAAGGTAAGTGGTTTTCAAATTATGTAATTATCCATTAATTGTTTTTCTAGAAACATCAGTAAGAAAGCTGTAAAGTTAATTCTTGAGGAAAATTCGATAAATACTATCAGTAATGCTCTTGCAATATTCAATGGAATATTTAAAATTTCCAATTATCTATTCAATTAGAGTAAGTATTTTCATTAAAATCAATATTATTAAGAAATTTTATTAAGAAACAACATTGAAACAAAGCCTATATAATATGAAAGTTAGCGAAATAGGAAAAATTGATCGAAAAAATATAACAGTTATTACTAGCTATCAACAAAGATATTAGTTTAATGAGAAATTCACTTTTATGAACTGTGAAAAAGAATGTAATTATGAAAATAAAAAATAAAACGAACATTTATGATTGAAATAAAAATCCAAGGATATAAAGAAACCAGACTATTCGACCAATTTGAAAAATTATTGATGTCAAACGTATTTAAATAAAAATTTATTTAATTTTATCCGTCTTAGTTTATTATTATTTATCATATTATTTTAAATTTAATGTGCTTAACCCTATTAACACTAGGTTGTGACTTTGAATCACATTTCGATTTAATTTGTAGATATTATATGCAAATACACTAATTTTGCTAAATGATAATAATGTATTCTATCATTTATAATTTCTTCGCATAAAAAAACTAAAAAAACAAATTTTATTTCTTATAGTTGCTATAGAAACTTCATATTATATAAAATACCAAATTGTGACTCTAAGACACATATTAATTTACTTAGATAAAGTAATGGTTTTACTATACTTTACTTGGTAATGGTTTTCAAATATTCAAAAGTGAATACTAAGTAGGTATAGTGTTGTTATAGAAACTTAAAATCTTGTGACAAAGTACAATAGTAAATTTTATTATTTATTTTTGTTTCTGGTTGGTGGTATATTAGTGCCCATACTTTTATATTTGGTTCAAGATAAGCATTTTTTCTAAAAGCAGGTAAGAGGCTATAATATAATATTGTCCAGATAACAAATTGTATATTTTGTTTCAAGGATGGCTAAAAGAATTAAATTAACTGACGGAGAAATACTCAGAGCTTTAGAAGAAAGTAGTGAAGACGAAGTAGAAATTGAAGATAATTCAGAAGAAATGATTGAAAATGATCTCTCAGGTAGTGAAACTGACGTATTAGAAACTGCTTCCGAAACTAGTGATGAAATGTTTATAAGTGAAGATAGTGAAGAAAGTGATAACGAAAATCAATATATTTCGTACATAGGTAAAGATGGTACAGAGTGGAACTCTGTACCATATATCAAGGGCCGAACTGCTGCTCATAATATTGTTAGAGGAGGAATAAATAAAGTTGTCTTACCGCCAGGCAAGCATATCGATTGTTCTCTAGATGCGTTTTCGTTATTTTTCAATGATAATATTATTAATATTATCGTTAAATTCACAAATTTACATGGCAGAACTGTTCTTGGCAAAAATTGGAAGGAAACCGACCAAATGGAAATACTTGCATATATTGGATTATTGATAGATGCTGGATTAAAAAAGCAAGGATTATTTGATTATGATGAATTTTGGGATCCATTATTTGGCTGCACAATCTATCGTGCGTGCATGTCAAAAAACAGATTTGCAGCATTATCTCGTCATTTACGTTTTGACGACCTGTTATCAAGATCGGCGCGTAGAGATCAAGATAGATTTGCACCAATTAGAGATATCTGGGATCTCGTCAACAAAAATTTGAGAAAGTATTATATCCCAGGAGAAAATTTAACAATTGATGAGCAACTGGTGCCATTTAGAGGTAGAGTTAAATTCCGACAGTATATGCCCTCCAAACCAGATAAATACGGAATGAAGATTTGGTGGATATGTGATAGCAAGACTAGTTATCCTTTATTTGGAATACCGTACCTTGGACAAGAGCAAGCTGGTAGAGCAGTAAATTTGGCCAGAACTATTGTTGAACAATTATGCAAACCATTTGAGAGAACAAATAGAAATATCACATTCGACAATTATTTTACAAGTTACGAACTTGCAAATAGCTTATTGTCCAAGGGCCTTACATGTGTAAAGAACAAACGATGTATACCACAAAACTTTCTTCCTCATAGAACTAGAGAAGTTGAAAGTAACGTTTTTGGTTTCCGAAGGACAATGACGCTAGTCAGTTACGTACCAAAAAAAATCGAGCTGTTGTCTTACTATCAACCATGCACCACACTTCTGAAGTGGACAACACAAATAAAAATAAATCAGAAATAAAGTTGTATTATAATAGTACAAAAGGTGGGGTTGATACGTTGGACCAAAAGTGTCATGCTTTTTCGGTAAAACGGAAAACCCGTAGATGGCCGATTGCACAATTTTATAATCTCGTGGACATATGTGGTGTAGCTGCAGAAATTATTTGGAAAAATTTATATCCGGATTGGAACAAAACTAAAATGAATTCGCGACGCAAGATATTTTTGAAGAATTTAGTGCAAGAATTAGTAATACCAAATATAAAACGTAGAAGTGTAAAACATTTGCCTAAAAGTACCATTGCTACAATCAACGAAACTTTGGAAAATTCTTCAAATATTGTGGTGATTGATAAATCAGTTCCTGAAACAAATATTCGCAGACGATGTTACCTTTGTCCATCAGCAAAAGGTCGAGCCTCCAAACAATGTTGTGGTAATTGTGGGAAAAATGTATGTAATGAACATTCCCAAAAAATCGTGGTTTGCAAAACATGTTTAAATAAGTAATTGATATTTTATTTTATTTTTCTTATGAATAAATGACATTACAGATATAACTATATGCATTTTTAATATGTGTCTTAAAGTCACATCGTGATGTTTTACGTAAGTATATTAACCTAGTAATAATAGGGTTAAATTAATACAATGTAAATATAAAAATGAATTCAAATATATTTAATTAACATTTTATAATTATGATACGATAGTTGAAATTTTTTAAATACTTACATTTTATTTTTGATATTCCTAGTTTTCTTACCACTTCGAACATTTTTTCTAAGGTTTTTAAATCTTTGATTATGTTGCTGACGGATTCCATTTTCTAAAAATAAAAATATGATAAAATACTAACTAAAGTTTGTTATTTGTTAAAAGTGAATTTTCTAATAAACGCATTCAGTTATATAACAAACATGATAGTAATTACATCATCGACCAATTAAAATTTAGGTTATAAAACACACTTAATTATATCAAATGTTTACATCAATTACTGATGTTTTATTTCCCACTCTAAAAATTGACATATCGCTTCCTTTGTTAACATATTTGCAAATGTATTTGATAAATTTCATTGACTTGCAATACTCGACATTGATGTGGTTTTACATTTCAATTTAGTAAAATAATGATTTAAATAATTTTTTTTATTTAATCCATTATATTTTTACACACTACACCAGCAGTTCTCAAACTTTTTCAGTTGCGTAGCCCTTGAAAGACATAGATTTTTACGAAACCCTAGTTGTTTACTATTTTTAAAAAATGTGATGTCTAACAGCATTAAATTTTATTTATGTACATTTGTTTATTTTTTAACAAAAAAAACAAAAATTAAACATATTAAAATTAAACAAAGACTTCAAAAACAATGCTAAAAATTATTTTTTTAATTCGATGAATGCACTTATTTGTTATTTTGGCAGATATTTTTAATGTCGGGTTGTATGGATGATGGTTGAATCCGCATGTCAGTTTCTGCGTTTAGTTTATTGCAGTATTTGGTTTTCGTCGACACGTAAGATGAAAATCCAGACTAACACATATAGGGTAGTTGCGAAGGGAATAAGTATATTAACTGATTTTTTTGATAAGTTTGGATATTCTTCTTTAATAGAGCACCAGAAATTCGACAAATCATATCAATAAAAGCTTCATATTCCTCAACTGTGAATTCTATCGGTTTTTGATTGACTTCAAACGGTTTTCTGACCCATTCATTTATTTTTTATTATGCTCACCTGGGAAATATTGTTTGACAAAATTTAATATACCCACTAAATGTTCACAAATTTCACGACACAATCCCGACATATCATTTTCTTCAATCTCTATCAATTATGTAATCAATTTCATTATATAAAAATTCATTATTGTATGGAAGCAATTCAAATCAGGAGTTCGAGAACAAGTAATCCAAAAGCCTAATATTTTTTAAAAGCTTCAATTTTATCGCTGGCTGTAAATAAAGTCGCTTGTTTTCCTTGATTCAATTCGTTTGTTTTTGAAAAAATGTCAGTCAAGTACGAAAGTCGAAACAAACATAGTTTATCTGTCCACCTTTGTTGTAAGTTCATCTCGTTTTCATTAAAAGATTCCAATTCACAACGCAACTCGAACAGTCTTAAAAGTACCTTGCCACGGGATAGCCATCGCACCTCGGTATATAAGAGTAGATTTTTATGAACACTGCCCATATCATCACAAAAAACTTTGAAAAGTCGTGTTTTCAAAGATCGCGATTTAACAAAATTGATTATTTTTATTGCCTCATCAAGGAAATTTTTCAATAAAATTGGTATTTTTTTACTGCAAGAACTTGACGGTGGAGAATTCAGTGGCTAGTGGTGCTAAATTTTTTATTCTTGAGACAGCCCCAGCAGTCTTACCTACCATTACCTTAGCACCATCAGTACATATATCAATGCAAAATTATGCATGATGTTGAGAATTTCTTCGCCTTTAGTATAGCTTTGCAATGTTTCACATAATAAAAGATCTTCTTCAATGAAATTAAGATACTTATATGTTACAAATACTAGTAATACTGCAAATCCAGCCATATCTGTAGAATCATCCATTTGCAGAACGAAATTGCAATACTTTAAGCGAGGTATTAATTCATATTTGACGTTGGCTGCTAAATCTATAATACGACGTGTTACTGTGTTATTGGATAGCTGTACTGCAGAAACTGCTTCTGCTGATTTTTCATCAAGGAGGCATTTAGCAATATCAGTTGCACAAGGTTTTATTAATCTCTCACCTATTGTATAGGCTTCGCCTGCTGAAGCAATACGATAACTAACAAGATAAGATGATTCAGTAGCTTTTACATTCTCAGTTTTGAAAGTTGAAATAATTAAGTTTTGACCTCGTAAGAAATCATCTAATTTACACGCATGAAATATTCCGTTTTTTCATCTTTATATTCTGCATGTACAGTTTCCAAATGACGGCGCATCTCTTCAGGCACCATAGAACTATTTGGAAATATTTTTGCACATAAAACACATTGAGGCATATTATTAGCATCTACAAATCCAAGATTTAAACAACTTTCGTCATATTTTCGTTTCTTTGTCATGGTTTCGCGTAGTTTACTGGTGACAAGTTCTTCTTTTTCAGTAACTATTTGAATGGTTTGAGTAGCAGAAGAATCAGTTTTCAGTAAAATATCTGTTGCTGTTTTCTCAATATTTACGGGCGCACGTAATCCAGATGATTGTTCTTTTTTATGCTGTCTCTTTAATTAGCCTATTTCTATTTAAAAATGATTAAAATACAAATTATAAATAAATAGGTACATATTTCAGTACATTTTACTTTCTATATATTGCATGTACACCAGCAGCAACATACTGAACAAGCATAAAATATTTCAAGTACCGTCCATATAAAATATTGTTTAATTTTCGTTCTCTTTCCTTTTGCTTTCCTTCTTTATTTTTTGTTTTTGTTTAATGTATAAAACCATTCAAATTATACTAAAAAAAATGCAAAAAATAGACATAATTTTCAATTGAGTGATTTTTGATTTCCAGATTAGAATTTTAAAAATTAATTATTATTGCAAAGAGGAAAGGTACAAATAATTTTCTAATTTTTCGTGGAACCCCGCTGCACTACACAATCTTAAAATTTTTCAAATTAGTAAAATAATGATTAAATAATGATAAATATTTAATTTATTTGATTTTTTAAAAATTTAGTACACCTTATTTTCTTTTTACGCGATAGATACGTTTCCAGAAAACTCGCGTAAAAAATCCAGTAAAAATAGATACGGTGTCCATATAAAAGTAGATGATTGGTTCTACATTTGAAAATAATAATAAATATTTAATTTATTTGATTTTTTAAAAATTTAGTACACCTTATTTTCTTTTTACGCGATAGATACGTTTCCAGAAAACTCGCGTAAAAAATCCAGTAAAAATAGATACGGTGTCCATATAAAAGTAGATGATTGGTTCTACATTTGAAAAATCGACTAAAATCATGTGATTAGATTTATAAACTCAAGGTTTAGGAAATCTTAGGACTGTTTCTTCGTTGAAATTAGTTTGGATGTGGTCAAAATTTAAGGATAATCTATAAATGAATATAGACAAGACAGTATAATCATCAAAATAAACTGTCCGGAAACAGCTGTATTTTTATTGTTTAATCGCAGGAACATGATAGTTGTAAAATACTTTCACCCTCGTCCTCATTTAAGTCATGAATTTTAAAAAATAATTCTACTTTCAGTTTAATTATAAATCCCCTAAAGATAGATAACTTTGATTAATTCCTAATAAAACAGAAATTAAAGATATTAGTGTTTGTTTAACTCTGTATAACCCTAAAAATTACCTTTAATTTCTATATAATCTGTTGCGTAGTCTGGTAATGATTATAACCTTCATCCTAGCGTTTTCTTTTAATTACTCTAACAAATTGCGAAATATTCTTTCTTTAAAGATTTATAAATATGTTTAAAGGCATCAAAGCCAGTGTAAAATATCTTTTTTTCGATGAACTTAAATATTCATTGGAGAAAAGCATCGAAATCTGCTTATCATATCATGTTATAACAAACATCTAAAATAATATTTATTATAATCACAATTGAAATCTGCTGTTCCCTTACATTATTTAAACAATTCATATTATTAAATACAACAAAATCAAAGAGAATATCAATTCATAATTTATCCCAATTATCTCACATTTACCAAAAACATTTTTTATGTATTCATATTATCTTAAATATTAAATTTTAAATAATTAGAATGTCAAACAAATGACGACCATATTTATTTAATAAAGTAATAAATAGCAGAAAAAAGTAATATCAACAAAATCGCAAATTTAAACTACAAACTACTGAATAATTGTAAACAGTACATTTAAATCAAATGAGTTTTCCAACCTTAGTTATGGAGATAAACAAAATATATATTTTTCAGACATTTTTCCACAAATTTTTTATCATCCTTCTAAAGTATTGATAGGGTTTAGAGTAGATAGATGCGATCTCACAGCAACAAAACCCTACTGCCTCTTAAAGAAACCTTTTAGCTATAGTTTAAAAATTTAATTTAACATACTGCGTTATTAAAAAGATTTTTAATTGATTTAACGGTAAATTTTAATTTTAATATATAATCTTTTATTATTATAAACGGTTCTATGACAAAATGTCAACATTGAAAAAACAAATAGTAAGAAAAGCATATAACCTTAATGTTACAAAATTTTATAATTATTTGCTGGCAGCTATAGTATTTGTTTTGATTTAATATAAATTTTAGAAATAATAATTTTAAGCCATATTAGAATTCGTAACTTCCCAAAAGAGAACTAGAAAGTTAGTAGTTTTAGGATACATATTTACAAAGAACGCCGATGGCAGTGACGACAGAGTTTTGGCATTGCGAGGTTATAACATACAATGCACGTGTTCATACCAGACGTGATTTCATGCTTTTTGAGGTTGGTGTTCATAACCATACTGTTATTTATGGACAAGTATCAGTTGAAGCAACACGATACAGTATGAAACGAAGAGAAGAAACAACAGAAAAACCGACTCGTTCAATTGTTCAGAATGAGTTGCTGAAAATCCCGAATACAGCAGCTCATCTCCTTCCAAATAGAGCAGCAATGCAGCAATGAACCGAACGATCTTCAAGACATTGCAACATATTCCAATACGCAGAGCGGTCAAGTGTTTCTTCGAGTTCAAAATAACACCATGATGATCTTCGCATCAGATGATGATCTAGGTTTTCTTTCCAGTTGTGATCATTGGTTTTCTGATGGAACTTTCAGAGTGTCTCCACCCAGATACGATCAACTTTATACGATTCATGGATTAATCAACAATGAAGTTTTTCCTGTGGTTTAACTGCAAGAACTGTAGCGATATATAAACGTCTCCTACAAGAAATCATCGCCTTGAAACCAGGCATGATTCCAGTGTCGCTTGTTGTTGATTTTGAACTGGCAGCAATTCGAGCTTTCCGGCTCATTTTCCTGGAAATTTTGTTTCATTTTGGTCAGTGTGCTTGGAGAAGATTACAATCACGAAGTTTATCTTGACGCTACCGAGACGAACCCGATTGCATTCTTGAATGATATAGCACGTGTGCTCAATATGAACGTTGTGTAGTGTAAAATAATATGACAACGTCTTCTATATAAAAACTTGCTTACCTTAGTAAATTTATTAAGCAAATTATTTTTTATTTAATGTGTTTATGTTTTAATCCCTCGCTAATACAGTTATTGGTTTTATTAGGTCGACTAGCTCTTTTTTAATTTAAATGCTATTTTTCGCTAGCTATGTGCAGTAATATGTTCGAAGACTTCGATTATCATAAAAAATAACTGGTTTGATTGTTAGTACTATAGCAGATAATTATTTCATTAAATTTGCACACTTTTGTATATTTATATGCTATTTTTTTGCATTATTTATTTTTTTCAATGTTGACATTTTGTCCAGATACCATATAAACTCAAACGTAAATCTGACCCACTTTTCAATGTTATATTAAAGGTCGAGGTCTCAGTATTTTCTATAGGTACATATAGGCATAAAATAAAAATGGCTTGAATCGCCTATGGATAAAAAAATGGTCAGGGTTATTTTATAGTCTTGTTAAAAAACACTTGTAATTTTTGGTCACACAATTTTCATAGGCATATTTAGGCTCTAGATAAAAGTAAGTTAAAATGCCTAAAGTAAATTAAAGTACATTAGGGTACATAAGAGTATATTAAAGTAAATTAAGGTAACTTAAGGTAAATTAAAGGGTCTAAAATAAATTAAAGTGAATTAAAGGGTCTAAAGTAAATTAAAGTACATTAAAGCAAATTAAAGTAAATTAAAGTAAATTAAAGGGTTTCAAGTAAATTAAAACGTCTAAACTAAAGTTATGGTTGACTAATTATATAAGGTAAAATTTTAAAAGTTGAAAATTTTGAAATTAAGATGTGATAAAATTATTTGATAAAATTTTTTAAATAAATTTTTAGTATAGTTTTATCGATGAATTTTTTAAAGATGAATTTTTAGCATAATTTTTACAATGAGTTTTTTATACATGTTGATAACAATGAAATTTTCGATGAGTTTTTTCAAAAATTGTTTTCAGTGAATTTTATTAAATTGAATTTTTGATTAAAGTTTGGGTCTAGTTGTTGCACAGTAGTCCTTAATAATAATAATAATAATAATAATAATAATAATATAATTAAAAATCATTATAATAATAAATTTATGAAACATATAAAAAGTTAACTAACTTGATATAAAATTCTGAATAACAATAACCCATACACCATAATGGTGGGTTTCTGGGTTTTGATATTTTGAAACTATATGGTTGTTACCCAGACAACCCCATACAAATATTCCTTTGCTTACCACTCGGCACCCATTGCTAAGCAACGTTGGAACTGTGTTCGAGTGGGTAGATCGTCCGCAAAAAGTGAGCGCTATTACTAATGCTATAATTGACCGAACGATCCATGGGCTCAACGAGCTGCCGATAGAAGGCCTGTGCTCGATTTCGACTTTTAGGTCCCATTATTCTCCTATCTCTTTCAAATGTTAACCTATACTCTCATATCATCTATCTTTATGTCCATTCACTTGGTCCTTCTTATTATTGTCCATGTTGATGATTTTTTATGGTCTGTAAACCATTGGTTATGTTAAGTAAACCCATATTATATCTTTCACCCTTATCCCTATTATAACTACAATGTTTCCCATTATTATTACTAGCATTATTATTGTTGCCATCATATGTATTACCTTTATTAATTGTTGCTACTATTTTCTATATTATTATTTTTGTTACTATAACTACCATTATAATTATGGTTATTACCACTATGATTATTACTACTATTATTATTATCATAATTATTATCATCATTACTACAAATACCATGGTTATTATTATAATTATCATTATGATTATTATTATTATTATTATTATTATTACTATTATTATTATAATAATTACCATTACCCTTATCATTATCGTTATTATTATTAAGATTTTGTAGGGATCCGTCCTTATTCCTCAGCGTTAAAATTTTTTTATTGAAATACAACATTAGTCGTAATCCATCTGTATTTGTCGGTTTTCGATAAAGTATTTTTGTTGATTCGAAAATTTTGGACAGGGTTCCGCCCTTATTTTACGCGTTCCACTTTTACTTTACTATTTTCAATAAGTATTTTAATTACTTCGAAAAATTTGAGCAGCTCTTATTTTACAGTTTCATTTTCACTTTACTATTTTGTTAAGTATTTGAATTAATTCGGAAAATTTGAGCAGCATTCTCCCCTTATTTTTCAGTTTCATAATAATCTTATACCAACAGTTGAGTCGCATTTCACTTTTATTTTCCTATTTTCTATAAGTATTTTAATTGCTTAGGAAAATTTAAGCAGCGTTCCACCCTTATTTTACAGTTTTTTATGATAAGTGTTTTAACTATTTCCAAAAATTTGCGCAGCGTTCTGCCCATATTTTCCGTTTCAATTTAACATAATTTATTTAATTCTTATTCAAAAACATTATTTTCATGATTTTGGTCGTTCGGATTAATCTTTTTCCGATGGCTATTCATTTTAACTGTTGCAACGATTTCGCAATTTTTCCCCGCTACCATTTCCCTCTCTTTATCCTTAAGATCTATGTATGTTCATATTGTATTTAATGAGTGCCCACTGGACTACTCGGTGTTAGATATTTTGAGCCGATTGTTGTTAAAGATTTATGTCAATTTTACAGGAAACGGATGGTGAAGGAGTAGCCAAGGGACTACTCATTTACCCTCAATTTCCCCTATGTACGGATAATATTGACATTTCGGCTCCTGCGTTCCGCACGCCGGGGCCTTCACGGGCACGAACTATTGGCGATTTTTCACGCACTTACACAGTTCGATAGTGTGTTTTATTTTTCTATCTTGCGTTATGTTTTGGCTGTGGGCTACCAAAAATAAAATAATAGAAAAAATAAATTACCACATGAAATAGGCAAAAATCTCGACGCATAAACTGTATATTTAGCATTCATATAAACAAATTTTAAATCGGGCATCGATGTACATAAACCAAAATAACATAACTGTAGATTAACAATCTGAAAATATTGCTACAAAACATAACTGTAGATTAATAACCTGAAAATATTGCTACAAAACATAACTGTAGATTAACAATCTGAAAATATTGCTACAAAACATAACTGTAGATTAATAACCTGAAAATATTGCTACAAAACATAACTGTAGATTAATAGCCTGAAAATATTGATAACTGTAGATTAATGATCTGAAAATATCTGAAAAAAATCGCACAAAAAAGTAAGATTTATAAAAAATGTGCATCTTAAATTTGGTTGAAATTAATGCTACAAAGTAGTAGTTGAAAATTTGGTAAAACACATCAGTATTTATACCTATAATTTGGCCTTAACCTTGCGTGTTAGTTTTATTGCCATTAAACAAAATTCGACTTTGAAATTATTTGTGTTATCTAAATTAAATTTTTATTTATTTCTTAATTTAAATTAGTAATTTATTTTTAACATTTTTTAAAAAAATTTATTCAACCAAAAAATATTTTATTTTTATTCATTTAATTCATTAATTTTTACTTTTATATAAATGGTCATTTTACGGTCGAATTTTCTTGTTATTATGTTATTTTTTATGTAGATTTCGTGCGGTTCTTGATGCATTTTGTATTTATTTTATTTTACTTTTATGTTTTTGATTTTATATTTATATATATTCTCTCAGATTTTAAAGTGTTTAGTTGGTGTTGTATATTGTATTTTAAGTTATCTTGGTGCTGGGTTTTCGTGCTGTATTACTGATGCATTTAAACAATTCTCAAGGCTATTTGTGTGCTGACCCAACACTAACAACACAGGAATGGTATACCAATGACTGAGTACTGTCAACATTAACTATTTACATACTATGCATTGAATAATTGAATACCTTATTCATTATTTTTATAAAAATTCCCCATTTAGATAATAATTACCCTTTGAATACCGATATTCAACCAACTCAACCCCTTAAAAATATCATTAAACTCTCTATACACACAATATGTTACCAATAACTAGTTACTGAACCAATAAATATTAATGTTAGGTTACAGGCCAACAGATTTTAAATAAAACACATAAAATTTGAACAATCAAAAGAAATACAAGTTCAAATACAAATATATAATTATTAAAAATCTTCTTCACTCTTTTTATCAATGATGTCTTTGAATCGGTAAATCAATCGGTTGCTTAGTTAACTGATTGTTATCAAGCGACTATTAATCAAATTCATTGAAACTCAAACCATTTTTATATTTTCTCTGAATAAAAAATTATTGCTTTGTTTTTGAATTTTTTAAATTATTTTGTAAAAGATAGTAGTTTTGTTAAAAACTTCGAAAGTTTTTTTTACTATATTTGTATTATTTTTAATTTTCATTCAAATCAGGCAATCCTAATGACCAGCTAGCAGAATGTTACATATGATAAATATTATTCAAAAGAATTGTAATATTCTGTACTAATCATTAAAATGTTTACATTTTCTTACATTGAAAAGTGGGGTCAGAAAATCTCCATGCAATGATGACAAGGAGGCTAAGACTGGGACATAGCATATGGGTAAAGATAAATTTGATTTAATACATCATACTAAATAAATTATTTAATAAATAATAAATTAATGAATTTAATGGAGAAATATAAGGTTGCTAAGATACTTGTACGATTTTTTAATTAATATTTCAAATCTAATCGTTCAATAGTACAATTTCCATTTGATTCGTTTTTATTTTATGTCAGTCTGATAATTACATGAATAAATTACAATGCATAAACTCATCATTTACATTAGTTAGAAATCGAACACCTGCACAGGTTACAAAATTATTTTTTAATCTTTCTATTAAGAAATTTTACTTGAAGATTTCATTAATTTATTCACAGCTCCCTGATAGTAGGTAGATGTGAGCCAACCAGCACAGAGCGTTCTGATTGGCTGACGGAAAACAATGACTTATCGTGTAGAGGGTGAGTCAGTGTTCACGTGTGTGTATGACTCATGGTCTTTGTTCTACAGCGGTTCAAAGAGGTCATGTCAGGGTAAAAGCATGAGTCATATATATTTTTTAAAAAATTTCAAAATCAAAACTAAGACATGACCTCTATTGGTAAAATTTTTTATGACTCATACTTTTTTCTAAGCACGAGAAATCCCTCCCTAGGTAAAACTTTTTAATGACTCATGATTTTTTAAAACATGCAATTTTTTTCTATCCCTCGTGTATGTGTGTGTTCATGGGACATTTAATAGCATCTTTCACTTTGAAAATTGTAAACCGATAAATTATTATTATTACTATTATTATTATCATTATTATTATTATTATTATTATTATTATTATTATTATTATTATTATTACTATTGCTATCTTTATTATTATTATTATTATTATTATTATTATTATATTATTATTATTATTATTATTATTATTATTATTATTATTATTATTATTATTATTATTATTGCTATCATTATTATTATTATAATTATTATAATAATAATTATTATTATTTTTTTTTATTATTAATTTTATGACTCAGACATCTTTAAAAATGATTTTAAAATTTTATCGCGCTAAAATTATTATTAAATTTTGATGTTTATAAAAGTTATTTGAAGCGTGTTTATATTTTAATTTTATATTCTAATATCTTTTAGATTTTGTAAATTTACTAAGATTTAATAATTAATTTATAATTTACTTCAAGTAATTTCAGGAAAATTAACATTTTGGGAATAGCCATATTTTGGTTTTTATTACAATATTGGAGAACTTAATTCAAGAAAATTGAACAAACAATTTTTCTTAATTAATTGTCATTTAAAAGGTATAGAGTTTTACTTTAAAATTGCATTGGAACAATAAATTATTAATTTCTAATTATTTTTTAATAAAAAATACATACTTATATATATATATATATATATATATATGATGATAAGAATTTATATTAATATTATAATGAACGTTTAGAATTTTTATCTTTATAATAACCAAAATGTTAACATAAAAAAGTTACAAATTTTACATTGTTGCAAAAATGTACAATTTGACATTTCATTCAATTTATTCCATTGAAAAATTGAAAAGTAAATTGAATTTCAAATGAAATACACAATTATAAATTTGAGTTTAATAATAAAAAATAATTTTAGTATATAAAGTATAATTTAATTTAGACACACATGTAGTATATATATTGTCTGCCTGTCATTAATAAATTCTTCACACACATTGTTATTTTAATTTTCTTACAACCATACTGTATAAAAGATTTTATTTATTTATTTTTAAAATAATATTTTAATATTTTATTTTTTAAATTGAAGCCTCACAAACTATTAAATATTTGAAAAGGTTTTGCTATATTTAGTCAATCTAATCTGGCACATAAATTTTAGACTTAATAATTATATTCGGATATTGAAATCGGAACTTTTCAATCTAATAAAATTTAAGTTAATTAATGAATCGCAAGATTCTCTATGTAAGAAAATTATTTATTAATAAATTGAAATCATTTGAAGGTTTTTCTAAATTTGGATGAACTTATGGACAATTTGGGAAATTTAAAGTTTGTAGAATTTGAATTTGTTAATTCTTCAAATTTTGATTTTCTAGGAAATTTATTACAAATTTTATAATAAATAAATATTATATTATACAAAATATATATAAAAATGTAAAAACTAAATACACAGTACAAAAATAAATAATAAGCAAAATTCTTTTTTTAATGTTTTTACCATTTGTCAGAAAAATTCATTTATTAAATTAAAAGTGTTTTGTTATCATTAAAGAAAGAAAAGAATGAAAATGATGATGATAAGTTTAAAAAATTCTTCATGAAATAAAATATTTGGATAATAACTGGGAACTGGAAAGGGATATCGAAACTCAGAAAAGAAAGAATAATTAACAAAATTAAGACTAGTTCAGAATAAAAATTCAAATTTTCGCCTCATCTGGTCACTGTGAAAACATCTCAGAATAACATATGATTTCAGTGGTGGTTTTAAGCACAGATAAGCAAGGCATGTGTCTGTGTCCTCGAGCTTAGATGGCCTCACTTTTTCTGCTTAGTAAAAGGTACAAGAAGAAACATGAATTCATATTTAACTTTATTTGTCAACTAAGAGAATATTCAAATCTAATATATATTACGTGCACTATTTTCAAATATATGTACACTAGGTATATTCTAAAATAAATATTTCTATGTCTACTGAACTATTTTAAATAAGATGTATGTATCAATTTTTTATGTTATGCATGGTTTCTAAAGTGACATACTTGTATGCAAATATGAAATTTAAAATTTTTCTAAATCTACTTTTTTTTCAATTTCACAGTTATTATATTTTCGTGAATATGAACACTAGCTAACTATAGTTTGATTTTTGTTAGTGCCAGTAATGCCAGATGTAGGGTTTTATCCCTACATTTAGGGGAATTTCGTCAAAAGTTTGAAGAAATATCTATAAAATTAGACACTGTGAGAGTATTTCCTCAAGTCTGGCTTAGCTGAAAACGACGTTTTTTGGAATATGAAAGAACAGATACACCACTAAATGAAAAATTTAAATATAAATTCGAATTTATAATACAATAATTGATGTTGGCTTAGTAAGTCTGAATTAAAAATTCAAAATACTTGGATTTTTGCCTCGTACAGAAAACTTGCAAAGTTTGGATGTAAATGAATTGTTGAATGTTTGTAAAAATTTAGAAATAGCATACACAAAACCAAATACAGAAGAGTCGGACGTGAACCATGATGAGCTATACTCGGAAATAAATACATTTTAAGACTAGAAGCTTCAGTGGAATCGAAAGATGCATTGGAAATATAAGTATATTAATGCAAATTCTTTAATAGAAATTTTTCAAAATTTATTTATTGCCCAACGCATTTTACTCTCTTTCCCTATTTCAATGGTAAGCGCATAGAGGTCCTTTTCTAAATTAAAGTTCATAAAAAACTATTTCTGTTCTACTGTGGACCAAGACCGCTTATATGTACTAGCTGTAATTTATATT
Organism: Schmidtea mediterranea; assembly: GCA_022537955.1. NCBI lineage: Eukaryota > Metazoa > Platyhelminthes > Tricladida > Dugesiidae > Schmidtea > Schmidtea mediterranea. Next base: position 109,286,845 of record CM039681.1, on the reverse strand, counting down.
GAAAAAAAGTCAGTACTTGGACAGTTTTTATTTAATTGATGAGTTTGCGTCTATGAAAGTACGAAAATTTAAATTTTAAATAACACATTTTCAATTGATCATCTCCTTATAAATTCTCAAAAATGGCTGCTAACCTAGGGTAGCCCAAAACGAATAGTATGTCCAACAATGATATGTAACAAACAGTGATTTTTATCAAACAGTGCTTTGTACAAAACAATGATTTTGTTTAAATTATGAATTTATAATACCTATTTTATTTAATTAATTATTAATATTATATATTGAAAGAACTTTTTCTAGTTTTCATCTCTGATTGCTTTTCATTTTGTAATGACATTTTATTTTATTGTTTGACTATAAATCAGATGTTTCATTGATATTCACGAATTTTCGGGACAACCTTTTTCAAGTGATATAGATCAAAAAATTAGAAATAGCACACTAAACAAAATACAGAAGAATCGGACATGAACCATGAAGAGTTATACTCGGAAATAAATACAATTTAGCGGAATCGAAAGATATATTGGAAATATTAAAGTATATTAGTGCAAATTCTTTTCGCTTAAAAAGGCTGTGCCGAAAATTTGTGAATATCAATAAAACATCTGATTCATTGTCAAACAATAAAAAATTCTTTATGTCATTGCAAAATGCAAAGAATTCAGAGGTGGAAACTTGAAAAGTTCTTTCAAAAATTTTATCTATGAATGGAATTTTGGAGGATTTTATAAAAAATAAGGAAAATAGTTGGTTGAATATCAAGAGAATAGAAATATAAAGGAAAATTATTGGTTAAGAGTGGAATTTATAATATTTTAACGGTGTTCAAAGCGATCAAAAGTCGCTGCTTTAATATAAATTTCAATATTTTAGGAAAACATATACTGTTTACAATAATTTCAGGGCTAATAAAATTATATTAATAAAAAGGAAGATATCAGTCAATAGTAAAAATATTATTTGGATCTGAAACCACTATCAAATTAGGTAAGGTTCAATAAGAGTTCGATTGTAAGATATTATTTGACTTCAAATCATCTCAAAGAATAAATTATTTGTATTCATTTAATTATTTACTAGATTTTATTAAAAAAATTGTATTGCTATTAAAATTATTAAAAATTAGAACTAATTGTAATTGACTAGTATTTTGTTGTTCATTAATTACTTATTTTATTGTCGATTCTTTTGAATAATTTTAACTTAAATGTAGTGCCTGCAATATTTAGTTTTAATTAATTTCATTAAATTTTAATTAAAATTACAAATGAGTTATTAAAAATAACACATGTTTTAATTATTTTTTAAATATTAAAATTAAATCGACATCTTTTTTCTAATTGAAACTTCACAAGTAATTAATAAAATTCTACAATCATCCTTCTATGAATTACTACATCAAAATTTAATCAGTTAAATTACTGATTATTTTAATGATGGATTCCGCGTATTTCTGTCTCCTCAAATCTAGATCAATTCAATTCAAATTCAAAACCGTTGGAATTTATTCAGAAGAAATACAAAATCTTGATATCAAATGCTCGGTGATCAACCGGCAAACGAAAGAATACAATTACAATTGTTAAAATCGTCTTATTTAATGTATTGTTAAGGTTGTCGGTGAAGTTAAACATGCTTTGTTAATCTGACTCCAAGCGTGGTTTTAAACAACAATAATGAACTCCGAACGATATAAACTTTATTGATTAACACACTTTATCATCACTTTAAAATGACAAAAAGAATTATCTATCACAGTTTCAGATTTGTCTCTTTTCAACTTTTTTGATTTATTTTCGTTTTTGTATCGCTTGATTTCTGCTTCAATTTCTCTCTTTCTTGATTCCAATTTCTCTTTAATGTTTTCAACTTCGGATTTTTTCCAAATTTCTCTTTAATACCTTTCTTCAATAATTTTCTGTAATTTTCTCCTTTCTAATAATTCGTCGAATTCTGTCCAATTTCTCGCTAATCTCTTTGTCTCCATTTCTTAATTCTCTCCTGATTGCATTTACGTTTTCTTTTTATACTCTATAACTCAATGGCAATTACTGATAATAGATTTTTTTCAAACTGTTTCACTGTGCACTCTGTTATTTCTGACAGTTGTGGAGATAAACAATTTTTTGACAATAACATTTCTCGGCTTCCCTATGTGATTTTTTTTCTTTCTCTCGAGATAACACGATAATTTTAACTTTGTTTTTGTTTTCCTTCCTTTGCACTTGTACTTATTCATTATGAATGACCTTCCTCTATTCAATTGTCTGTTTTTATTGATTTTCTTTTGTTCTCTTTTCATTTTTCTAGATCTTTTTTTAACTTTTGTTTTACTGAGTCCTAAAACAACCTTTCATTCATTTATTATCATTTCCCCAATCATTTTACGCATTTAATAATTATTTTTGTTTGGTTATTCAGGTATCCTTAACAGTGTTCACAATATATGCTTCGTTCTAATTTTGTGTTCCTACATTAAATATATACGATTATTTTTACAATCACTTTCAGAAACTTAAATCAAGAATGTGAATATTTAGAACAAAATTGAATGATATTTTTAATAAAACATTCACCATCCAAGCAAATTGTTTTTAGTATTTAATTGAACTTGTATGATTTTTTAATAAATGGTAAAATATTTTATTCTTGATTTAAAATAAGTATAAAATATTTCACGAATGTAAGAAAAATATTATTGTAAATTGATTAAGATTTTGTTAAAATTTCGATTTTATAAATTTTATAATAAAAACTTTTAAAATTTGAGATTTAGAAAACAGAGTTTATAAATTTTTAACATAATATATTTGTTTGAAAATGCGATTCAATTCTGTAAAAATATATTGCAGTGTAATATACATTTTGGATTGAGGTTTTCTTTGTTTATTTTTATGACTTGTTTTGTGATTCTTATAATTATTTAGTCTAATTTATTTCTATTTAATAAATAATATTTTCTTAACAATTTGCTTTGAAGCTGATGGTTTTCTTTAAAATTTTTACATATTTAATAATTTTTCTCAGAAATTTAACATCTCACTTTCTAACTACTTTATTCAAATTCAGATAACGATTCAATCACAGCTTAGTGAAGACAACTATATTTTTACAAAAATCACTATTTTAACGAATCACTCACATTTGTCATCTAAACATCTATATTTTATTTTTCTTTACATGTTTTCTATACCTGCAAGTAACCAAGTAGTATTATCTATTTTTGTGAAGGTTTCAAATAGCTCTGTTAGAAATTAGACTTATTTAGTGGTAAATTTAGAATTATTTGATTTTTCGTTTGTAATTTAATATTGTATTAGATGCTAATTGTTTAAAAATTATGTTAAAGTTTTATTCAAACATTTGGTATCTTGATGTAATTAATTTTAAAAGTCTAATAATTTTAAATAAAAACCCTTGTAGATGTTATGCAACAAAGATCTATAATATTGTTTTAAAGATTTATCGCCAGAATAAATATTGTGTACTTGTGCCTTTTTTTTAACAGGGATAATTGTGTGCATTGAGTAATGTATTGCGTGTTTATATTTACAATGATTAAAATATAACATTTAATATAATGGAATTACAAACATTAACGTAATAAAATTTATTTCAATAAGCCAAAAATAAATAACAGTAATCGGTCGCTGTGCGCAGTATTTACGTTCCAAAAATGAAGCGCGCGCACCGAAACCGCACAATGCGAACCCACTTTGGCGATGAATTTGGGGAATACTTCCAAATCCTAAATATCTCAAAAAATAAAATTAATTCTAAGTAAATACATTCAAATAAATAGAAATAAATAAAGTCTTTTATTTCTGACTGTTTAACATAAACAAAAAATTAAAAAAATTAAAAATTCATTGAATTTAAACAAAACCAAAAACTCTTTAAATTATTTCATCTTCACTGCTGGTTCCTGATAAATTTGTTAATTCTGTTGCGGGTTTTTATAAAAAACTAGTTAGTAATTATTGATGCTTGTCTCTTGAATCATAAATTTCCTTGTAAGGCATCAAGCTTCGTTCACACGTCTCTGAAATATTAAGGCCCGCTCAAAATCAGGGTCTAACTGAATCGCTTCTTCAAAGTTGATTTCCAATTTTCAAAAATTTGGCCAGTGCTTTGATACTTAATTTTTTGTCTTCAACTATTTCCGCATCATTACTTTCCTCTTCTCCGACATTATTATCTTCGAAATAAGACGTTACCATTTCTTCAACTGTAAGATCTTATTGACGGCATAACATCAAAAAGAAAAATTGGGAAATATTTCCGCGCAGTCTAACATAACAGAATTCAAGGGAATTTGGTGGTTTTCTTTAAAATCACCAGATTTCTGTTTTGCATTTAACTTTCATTATTAATTTCATTATTTAATTTTCATTTATGGTTTATTGATATATTATTTCTATAGTAAAAGTTTTCATATTTATTTTGTTTACTTTTTTTTCTGAAGCTAGGAGAACTCTTCTCAGAGGAGAAACAATAAAAATAACATTACACTAATTAATAAATTAAATGTAGTTAAAAGCTTAAGGATAGAAATAAAGTGTGATGAATTCAATGCAATTTCTAATAGTAGATTAACTTTGAGCTTATCTATATCATCTTAATAATAGTAGTTGTACAGAAATATAGAGGATATAAATAAAACAGTGTTAACAGTTTGAAAATGAAATAAAAATTAAAAATAGTCTATCAATGGGGAATGAAGATATTTATATGTAATTTTACATTTTAATGAAAAAATAGATTTTTCGGAATTTAATACATTCCTTTAAAAATTTATTTTTAATTTCTTTCAGCATTAAAAGTTATGATAAATTACTAAAATGCAAAAAGTTGTTTATGTTATGCTTAAGGCAAATACATTTTAGTTAAATATTAAAAAAAATCGTTAGTTGTTTGTAAAATATTATTTATTATCCTATTGGATTATATTAAAAAACGAATAATTTGATTGGATAATTATTCTCATAAAATAATAAAAAAACTGTAATTTATTTTAATAATGATAGAGTTATATATTTTAGTTTTATGGACAACCTTTAGTTTGACTACAGCTATTATAGGGGGATTCGGAAATATCTGGTTTTGTTTTATTATCACGAGAAACTTTTGGAATAAGATAAATTATAGAATTCTATTTTGGATAATGATAATTGATATTTCATGTGATTTAATTTTTATTCCCTTTGAAGTCACTCAGACTTACGTTTACCTTGCTTATGATACCTTTCTTGGAAATGATTTACTATGCAATATTGAAACATTTCTTTTCAATGTCTGTTTAAATTCGTCAGTCCTGGGTAGATTTATCGCGGCTTTAATTAGAAGTTGGTCGATATTTTCCCCCATTAGTTATCGTAAAATTGTAACAATGCGTTTCACAAACATTGTCATTTTCACTGTTATTTTTGGATCTTCAATGCTCTTTCATATTGTATTTTTCAAATGGGCATTAGAATACTACATGGATTCCATTTTCGGTGATTGTACAAGTTTCCACCATTTTAAGTGGTCTGAAATTTTACGGTCGACCATTTTCACGTATATTCCCATTGGAGCGAGTGTTTTTATTTATATGGCGATATTTTTGAAAATTATTTTTTTGAAATCAAGTGAAAAAGGTCAAATAATGAAGTTAAGCAGAGGAAGTGGGGCAATATTCTGTAGCATAATAATTTACAGCGCTTGCGTATTGCCATTGTGGATCGGATATAACTCAGATAGCCATTACAATAAAATGTCATGGAGCATTTGGAATAAATTCAGTTTTAGATTTAGTTACGCTGTTGATCCGGTAAGTGATTTTAATTTTAATTTAAAGGATTCGTATTAATTATTCAAAATTTTCGTCAAATATTTTTTAACCCTAAAATTGGCAAAAGAACTAAATTAAAGAAAACACCAATCCAAAATGTATATTCAGCTACAATATGTTTTGACTAATTAACCGCCATCCTCAAGTACTTCACATTGAACTTTAAACTATTTAGAACAAATCATAATTACTTAAACAAATTGCTGCTTTTAAATTCTCATAACATTTTATCAAATATAAAAAATTTTGCTTTTTTTAAAATTACAAATTTTATAAAATTTAAATAAAATTTTCAACAAAATATTTAAAATTTTTTTTACCAAAACCATTTTACACTTAGTTTCATCCTGCATCAAAAAATTGAGCTTACCAATATCAATCAATTCCATCAGTCGACAGTGATCAAAACCTTGAGAGCGGAAATGACGGGCATTCATTCCAACGTATGTAGTATTACACCCATGACATATATATAAGCGCCACTCTAACACATGTTTTACGATCTATTTTGGTAATTTTCCTGTCATAGTCAGGTACGATAGAACCTTTGTAGATATCACAAATTTAATAAATAAATTACACAAATTTTATAAATATTTAATCATGTTTATTTTAGTTCTTATTGATTTCATTAATATTGGTCAATGCCTTTGGTCGATAATGTTCATAAACTTGAGTACAGAAATTATGAGAAGTTTCTCCAATGTATGTGGCATTATATGCAAATTGATAGTTAAGATACGAAAATAATCCAATCGGAGTTTACGAGTTATTAATTAAAATATTGCTTACTTTATAAGAAGTGGAGACAATATTATTTAAATTTCCCAGCAGATTGTTTATCCATATCTTAAATTATGAAAAGCCTTTCAAGTATGACAATACCAACAAAGGCTCATCAATAGGCTCATCATACACACTATTAATGTTATTTAACTCGCCATCCTATTTAAATACATTAGTCAAATTACACACATACATTGTCAAACATAGTTTATTAGGATTCTTAACACATTTCTCAGCTGTCTCTTTTATAATCTATAAATAACTATTCTTCAACACTTTATTAAAAAGAAAACTGACTTTTGAAGTAGCAAACTGAAGAAGTTTACGAAATACCCTTCTATCCAAATATAAAGTTCAGAGATGCATTTATTTTATAACTAGGAATCTAAATCAATAGTTTCAACCAGTGACACATTAGTAACTGTATAATACATGAAACTGATTCAAATATCTCTCTCTTTCTCTCTCTCTTTATTTTAATCTACTTTAATTTGATTAATATTTTGCAAAATATAATTTATAATATTTTTGAAAATATAATTTAAAAAATAAACTTTACATAAACAAAAAGATAAATGTAAAATATTATATAATTATTTTTATAAATGTTAACAATTTTTCACAGGAAGCTCTTCGTTTTCCATGTAGAATAGAAAATATATTTTATACAAATTTGTATTGTTAAATTGTCTGAAAATAATAAGGTACTTTTAGTGAATATATTACAAAATATAACAAAATTAATATTTACTTAACATAAAATATACGAAAATTTTTTCCAACCGATAAATAATTTATAATTATATAATATATAAAATTATTTAATATGCAAAATAATTACAGCAATCACATTATTTAGTTCATTGAATATAATTAATAAATAAAAAAAGTGAAAAATATTATTATAATTCATTACGAAATGCATAAAAATGTGATTAAAATAACTATTTTTAATTTATCAGAAAGGTATTTTGTTTTATTTTTAAAATAAGTATATATTTGCCTGTCCTTTGATTTGGTTATTTATTCGATTTCGAGTCGTGGAATTTAATTTAATTTGTATTGTTTGATATTTTGGAATTATTAGTGATTTTCGTGTTTGTTTTAACGATATATTTTTGGAACTAGTTTTTGAATTCTGCTTCTGGAGGTTGATTTTTTTTATTTGAACTGTAAATGAAATTAAATATATAATTGGAACTTGTTTTGAATTTCTCTGGAAAGATAAAATGTTATATGGTAGCTTAAAAGAAGGTTTAAATAAACAACTGATTTTGCTGAATGAAGCGAAATTGGATGTCAAGTCAAAATGTAGAGGATTCACCAGCTTTGTATGTGTCAATTAAAGCAATTCTATCGTTATATGCGTCTGACCACACAAGAGGTTACGTATTACCTCGCGCACTTTCTTGAAATGATTTCAGATGAACGAGGAATTATCAATTATTATTAGTATTAGTATATGTGATTTTAAGTTCTATAAATTTTATAAATTAATTTACAGCATAAATTTATTCTATTTTTTATGACAACTAATAAATGTAATAATAAAACAAATATATTAAATGCTTATCCAGTCTAATATGCTGTTTGAATCAATGCAATATAAATGAAGGTATTCAAAAAATAGAAAAAAATTTAATTAATCAAAATGTTACAGTTGTAAATTTACAATCACGAATCAAAGATATCTTGTATATAAATGGGAATGTCTGTATGTATTTATGTTCGCTCTCTATTTATAGAAATTTTTAAATTGAATCTAATATAAAATATATTAAAAGATTTATATTTATATATTTTTTTGAAAATAACTTGCGTGTTACTGATAGAAAATACTTTTACTAAACAACTTAAATAAGCCAATTTTCATTGCCATTTTAATTCATATTAAGGCACGATAGTGCAAAGGCTACCCAATTTGATGCTACTTTTCAAATCAGTGACTTATTTTGTATCTGATAAACAATAATAAACATGTCAAACGTTTGACAATAATATTTGCTTTAGATTGGAAGAAACAATTTTGTCTACAATTTTTTTATATTGTCTTTTTTTTTGCTTTCGCTGTCGCCAATCGGAATTTCATTTTGCTGTAGGTCTTACCAATATCTCACACTAATCGTTCTAGAAACTTTTGGTTCTTGTTAATAAGTATACAACACAGTAATAGACTTTCATATTTTAATCACCACTTTCATCTTTATTTAATTAGTTATTTATTTAGTTATTTATTTAGTTTATTTATTTAGTTATAAGAAATGTCTGAAAAATGTATATTACAGTGAATAGTTATAGTTATCATTAGCAGTTAAATTTTATTATTATTTTAATTTTTTAAGTCAAAAGCAAAAAATAAAAACTTTATTAATTTGTATATTCTACTCCAAGAAAATTCAATAATAGCCTGTTACGGTTGCATATCTATTACTTTGAGACATTATTAAATACAGCATTTCCAAATTTAATCTGATATACTCAGATACACCTGGTTCAGTTCATTAAAAACTCCTATAATAAAATGAAATAATCAATAAAGTTATAATATAAGAACATACATACTTACCCGTGTCTGCATGCAATTTGTTCAACTGAATAAAAACTTATATTATAGGAAGGAAGGAATTAGAAGAAAATTTTTTTAAAGTAAAAACATAATACATAGTAAATAATGCATGCAAACTTTCAAAATGTAGAAATGTTCAGTTCAATAAAAACTATAAAACTATTTTTAGTAACTTTTTAGACAAGTTTTTTTTTAAATTAAAGCCGAAAATTTTTGAAAAAAATACCGATAACTCTAGTTTGAGTTGTAGAGAAAGTTAAGAAATAATTTCGTAAGATTTTTCATGAAATTCAATCAATTTAATATTTTTACAACTTTTCAGATATTTCAAAAATATCCATTGAAAAACTAGGTTTTTGAATTTTTACCTCATTTGCAATTTACCAGGAGCAGTGGAACTAGAACCTTCAAATGAGGAGTTTAAAAAATACGTAAAACATAAGTTTTCCGATAACTTAAGTTAAAAAAAATTTTTTTTATAAAGTATAAAAAATCTAAATCATTAATACCATTGAAAATGAGAAAGATTTTTATAAATTTGAGAAATTAACAGAAATTTCCAATGCCTCATAAAATCAATAATTATCAAAATTTGGATTTGTCAAAAGGTAAAAAAGATTGCAGCCAAAACAAATTTCCAAGGAACAGAGGAATAGTTTATTCGAATAAAAAAACTTTTTAATAATAAATTTTATTTTAATAAATTTTAGTTTTCAATTAATCGGACTTACATTTATTCGAAAATAATTCCATTAATTTACATAAATTGGCATAAATTCCTAAAAAACCTAATAAAAATTAATTAAAACTAAATTTATAATAAATGAAAAGTATTATTTAAGAGCTTGAATAATGATCTCATAAATATATGAGATCACAATCCAAGCCCTAAAATATACTTTATTAAAAAATTTACCTGTCAGCCATTTTAAAAATGGCTAATTCATAAACTTAACCATAATTGTAATTGGTTGTTCATTAAAACTTCTATTATAGAAGTTTTAATGAGCTGAATCAGGTGTAATTGTGTACACTATCGGATAGAAACACACGCACATTTTAGTGGAATGCAGTTAGATCAACCGAGTAATTGCAAAATAGATACTGTTGTATCGGCATAAATTAACTGATAAATAAACACACAATTTTAATCTAATTGTGCTTTAATTTATTTTCTTTCTAACCAAAAAAACTCACGTGAATATGCCAATCAAATTGTCTATTTATAGCAGTTTCGATTTAGAAATGGTATAAGCCCTCTCATTGAGAACAGAGTTCTGACATGAACCTCATCTAAATATTAACCATTGGAAATCATACGATGAGCGAGTCCCATATTTCATTTATTTAAACTAAAATAATGGAATTCAACAAAATGTAGAAACTAAGATTTTTTAAAAACATTTTCGCAATAAAAAAATATTCTAAATACATTTCTTATTTAAATTCAATTTATTAAAAACCAATTTAATCTAAACTAATGAATTTTCTAAACTTTTTCAACATTAATTGAGTAGAAAAAATGTTTTAAAAATATTTTCGCAAAACAAAATAAATATGTGAATAAACAATACAACTAAATATCTAGAAAACCAGTATTTTAATGCAAAATATTTTAATTTTTTCTTTTAATTATTTTTATTATTAAACCAAAGTTTTTGCTATTTATTAAAAGAAATAAATTATTAAAAGTATAATTTTAATTAATTTCTGGGTTCTAAAATTGTATAAATAATTTTATATTACTTAAATTACAATAAAAACAATTTTTTAAATCTAATATTTAAGATTTACATTTTATTATTAGTAATATTTAAAGTCAACATTATATCCAATATTTATTTATAAAAAATCTGAAAAGGGAGGTGCGAAGAAGCATAAATATTTTCGAATGAAGAATATGCAGAGCTGGTTTAAAGAAAATGCTATTTTGTTTGAGGCGACTGATTTTATTAAGTAAAACTTTTACCGTGATTTTAAACATGACACTTTTATTCCAATTTTATCTGAAAATCGAAATATTTTTTACAGATAATGTAAAATTTATATTTTTAAATGTATTATTTCAAAAATACTTTTGTTTAAATAATGACTACTTGTTTAAGTTTATAAATTGATAATATAAATTTGGAATGATAATACCGGTATAGAGTTTAATTAGTAAAAATTTAATAAATTTAAAAGTAAGTGTTGGTTTTTATAATTATGAAAAATCTTAAAATTGAAATTTAACAAAATTTTAATCAACTTTTAAACAAAACATTTTACATTTATTTTCATCTTACAGCACTAAATTACGTTTACTAATATAAATTAATTTCAAAAGTAGACTGTAATCAAGAACTTAAGAGCTGGACTGGCGGGCAGTGATTCTAGTTATGTGGCATTGCACCCATGACATATATATTTATAACCAACTTCCGAAAATCCACCTCCGTTCTTAAGTTCTTGATAACTGTTGACTGAGAATTGAATAATATGAGTGAACACAATTTTTGTCTGGAATCAGTGTTTATTGATGGATTTCCTACTTATATTGTGAAATTATTTTTCAACGCCTAGAAGTCATCTTGGGCCAAATTTGGTTATACGTGGCAATGAAAAAATTTTATCTGACACAGAAAAAATAAATAGGTCTTTAAATTTTATGAATGTTTTTTGATAAAACAATAAATATATAAAGTTAAATAATTGAAACAAATCTTCATATTTTTTAAAGTAGCATTTACTATTATATATTTTTAAAACTGTTTGTGTTTTTCTGAATTGATCGGATTATATTTTCAGTTATTCTATTTCTTATTCGATTCCAATATGAGAAGAGCAACTTTAAAATATTTCAAAAAACCGCAAGAACAATAAATGAAACATTATTATCTTGCCAATGTCATTTTTTCACAATTACATTTTGCACAATAATATATTTTATTGAATGGCTTACAACTTTCCGAAAAATAAATATTTTAAAAATATTAAATAATAAAAATAAAAATAATGATAATATAATTTCAATAAATAACTATGTTAGCCAATTTCCGCAATGCTTATTTATAAGATGAAATATGAAATATTTTAATTTAAAATAGGTCATGATTACTCTAAAACAAACCTTTTGCTTTCTTCTTTGGATGCATCTTTCTATTCACATATGTTTTAAAAATATACGTGAATTTTAACAAACTTAAAATATTTTTAATTTGTTAATTTAGAAATCTGAATAAACAAGTTTCTAAATTTTTCTTGAACTTTGATTCCGCTATCGACAAATAATAATAATAATAATAATAATAATAATAATAATAATAATAATAATAATAATAATAATAATAATAATAATAATAATAATAATAATAATAATTATAACAATATTATTAATATTTTTATTATTATAAGGACTTTTTTTTTGGTTTTCACCTCTGAGTTCTTTTTATTTTTATTTATAAAAGACATTGTATTTTCTACAAGATTTGACTGTGAATCAAATTTATTTATGGTATTTATAGTCAAATCTTGTAGGAAAATACAATGTCTTTTATAAATAAAAATAATAATAATAATAATAATAATAATAAAAATAATAATAATAATAATAATAATAATAAAAATAATAATAATAATAATAATAATAATAATAATAATAATAATAATAATAATAATAATAATAATAATAATAATAATAATGTGAAATGATGGTTTCTTGGTAGCATCATAAATTAAATGTTAAACAAGTAATTGCGGAAAAATGTATTTAATAAGAAAATTTATTCTGCCAATCAAAACGCCCTGTGCTAGGTCTATCACTTCTTCCTTTTAAACTTTGTAAAACACTTGAGAATATCCCACAGAAAACAAGCCACAAACTACAAGCAAGTGGATATTTGAAAATGAGAGAAATCTTACGATTCAGAAATGCTCGAGCCCATCATTCAAACATTGGCGAATTATCTTTCAAAATGGTCTGTGTCTGAAAAAAAGAGAACTATTTTTGCATTGGTCGAGAAAATTATCATTGCTAATTTTGTAGGATTCTTCAAAAGTTCACAACATCAATTTTTTCCTAGGAAACGCTGAACAATTAATGGAGAATTGACCATTTTTCTAGAATTCTACAATGAAGGCTTTTTTATATTCAAAATGAGAATGATTTTGTTTAACATGAGCATTAACATTTACATTTTAGATGACAAATATGCTTATTAGGCACATGAATTAAATGAATATTCTTTGACAGAATTATTGATATTTATGTGTAGATAAAAGTATTTCTGGCTAGATATATATCATGGAAATATTTGGAAACAGTGAGCAAATAACATCTGACCAAATCTAAAATAAAAAATTGATTTGATACATTTTAATGGAAATGATAATATTTCTCCTAACCTTTGAATGTATTACATATTTCCTGGATGCGAAGTTGTCTTAACCATTGTGCTAACTTTCTAGCACAAGGAGACCATCATAATGGAGTGTTCGTGAAAATAATAAATAACTTGTTTCTGTGTAAGTTAATATATTATAAAAAAAATCAAAATTTTCAATTTTGTTTACGTTTTTTTCATATTTATTTAATATAACTTATTAAAATTACAGAGCACACATCTTTTAGTTAAGTACTGGCACTCCATTGCAAACCACAAAAAGTCACTCGATAGGACTTATTATACTTCGTTAGTAAAATTAACCCTTAAATGCATGACTTAATTTTTTTCGTTTTTTTTAATTTGACGCTTTGTAATAAAGTAACTACAACTACAGAAAAATTCACGCTGGTCACATCATGCGCATGCGCAGAACTATGTAGCCTGTCCACTGTAACATGTATTGCATCAATATTTTATTTCTGTGCAATGTATGAGCTTCAATATTGGTATGTTGCCAAATGGCAACACGATGCATTTAAGGGTTAATTAAATTTAGGTGTGTCAAAAATTTGTATTAAATAAGAAACATTGATCTATAATCGGAAATTAGATGAAGATAAATGAAATCGCAAGTGGCTAATATTATATTATTGCATTTATCATTTAAATTGAGGGGATCATCATTATTAGCATTCATAAAATATTTTCATATTGAAGTAAAAAACAAAACAGATTATTCTCACACACAAATTTAAACAAAATAATATTTTTATAAAAACCTATTGATAATCAAAAGATAAAAAATTTAGAAAAACGTATTTATTTAAAATATATAGTGTATACAGCAGGTACACGTCAGCTATTGTCAGTATAAATATACGATCATATGGCAGTCAACAGCAAACAACTAAAATTCAAACTCTCTTTTATAGCGATAACAATTATAAATTCCATTATCAAGTTAGCGACAACCTAAAATATTACTGGTACCCTGTAATATATATGTCGCAAACTAGCTACTTCCAAATTTGATGCACTACGATTCAATACTTTTAACAAATGCTCTTTTTTGTCTTTCTTTCAAGCTACGTACATAGGGCAGTACTTTGGCTAATCCATTAGTGACAACTATGCAATTCCCCTGTTTTTTTATCCCACATATCTCTCAACCATATAGTGAAGTCATTTACTACCATTCCATTGTACAAATTTTACTTTTATAGTTATTTATAACAAGTTGATCAATATTTGAACATTGACCTATTTTTGATTTGTAAAATATTTTCTAAACAACTTGAAGTAGAAAATGTTTATTTTCGTATTTTCATATTTCACTTATTTCAGCTATTTTGTTTGATTACTAAATATTGCGTAAACTTTATTTTTCAATTATAAAAACATATATTATACAGTAAGACCCCGCTTAATACTTGTCCCCTTTGCCCTGTTTCGGTTAAACGTGGTTTTATTGGAATTCTCCTAAAATTTCCCGAAATCCAAAGTAATTTATCTTCTTCCCTGTGATGTTACACAAACGCAATTTTAATGTTTCAAACAATTTTTTGTAGTCATTGTAAGTAATACAGTAAAATCCCGCTTAATGGTGTTTCGTATAACGCTCTACTTTGATGGAACGAGGTCTTACTGTACCTAAACTTAAACCAGTGCAATTTTATGTGCATTTTATAATTTACAAATTAACACTTAAATCCATAGTATTGCAAATTAGAAACATAACAATATTTTTCTGATCAATTTACTATTGAAAAGAAATAAATGTAATTTTACAATAAATAAAAAAAGTTTATATAATATTTTTTTCATATTTTTCTAGAGGTATGTATTGCTTCTTTAATCAGTAATATAAAAAATTAATAAAAAAATTGGGCATTTAAGGGTTAAACATATTTTATACATTATATTGAAATATTATTATAATTGTTAAAATTTTAATTTTCAAGTTTAAAATATTTTCGCACAATATCAATCCGTAAAATTAACCATTCTTAAATGAAAAAAATTTCAGATGCCAGACAAAACGTTTTCCCATATAAAATTAAAAGTTATTATTTTTAAATTTTCGAAAAAATCATACTTATAATAATTTGAAATATTTTAAATTTTAATGCGTAATTTTTCAGTATATTATTCATGCTATTTATCTATAACAGCGACCAAAGAGCAACCTTATTAATTTTATTGTTGGGGTTGCCACAACTTGGCAAATGTTATCAAGGAATCACAGCACCAAAAAGGTTGGGAACTACTGATCTATAACCATATGAAAATAAAATTAAATGAAAATATTCAATCCACGATGAAGAGTATAAAATATTTTACGGAATATTTTTAACAATTACACAAATTTTTGTCACATTTTTAGGAAGTGTTATTACAACAATGCCACCGTTTACTAATTTTACTGACTGATGTTCATTTTTGATAATATTTCACGTATTTTCAATATGGCAGAAAAATCAAAATTAAACTTTTTATGCTACATAATTTGAGATACACCTGGTTTTATAAAATCGTTTATGCACTGTGTGTTGGGTTGAAACGATTTACAAGTATAGACTAATTCTGCTGGACAATATTTTCTATAATTAAAAATAAAATTAATAAAATTATAAGGATTTTTTTTGTTTTGCACCTCTGATTTCTTTATAAGTGACATAATATTTTACTACTAAATCTGATTCATAGTCAAATTTTGTAGAAAACATTATGAAAATTAATAAATTTTATAATATAGATAACGCACTAACTTGCCTTTGGGATGCTGAATAACAGTTTTATAATAAAATTAAGAAATAAATTTTTTGTCACAAACTGAATTACCGTAATGGAACGCAATGATTAATGTGGTCATTAGTTTGATAGTTTTTAATATGCATTTTGTGGTGAGAGAAAATAAATTTCTCTGGCTAAGTTAGAATACTATAATAAAATTTTTATCCAGCGTAACAAGATCTTCAACAC
This sequence comes from Schmidtea mediterranea, assembly GCA_022537955.1. Taxonomy (NCBI): domain Eukaryota; kingdom Metazoa; phylum Platyhelminthes; order Tricladida; family Dugesiidae; genus Schmidtea; species Schmidtea mediterranea. Next base: position 109,270,308 of record CM039681.1, on the reverse strand, counting down.
ACAAGCAAGCCTGTATTTTACTTATATTATAAAATTTTTTAATTGTTGGGTTTTATTAATACAAATCAGTTTGTTCTCTGACTCCATGTGCTCTTACTTTGCCACAAAATTAATAGTACACAATAAAATAACTTTTATTTAAATTCAACTAAATAATTACACTTGGCAATATAAATTTATTTATATTATTTTCTCAGGTTTTTCACATTGTTTCTCTCTTTATTAATAATAAAATTACATCTTTAATACATCCAGTAATTCATATTGGGAATATTGGTCTTTCAGCTATATTATTCAGAGCTCTAAGGTCCAAACACAGTCTTATATCATCTTTTCATATTTTCTTTTTACATACTAACGAAGTATTCCACGGTAATGATTCGTGATCGTGATCTGGGCCGGAGCGGAATGAGAAAATTCCGTTGGATAGGAGCGTAGGTTATGTCAAGGTAGTGTTCGTACCTGTAAGCGGCGTGTTCCATGGATACCAAGTCTGGGACTTCTCTCAACTCCCGGAGTCCGTCGCTCCTCAAATTTGCCTGGAGCAGGGCGTTTTCGGCTCTACGCCTCTGCCGCCGGCGGCGATTTCAATTGGGTTTGTGCCGTCTATTGGCATGGTTGATTAATGGGTTTTCCGCATTAATCAGCAGATGATGTACCGGGATTATTTTAATCTGCTGGGCTTAGTTCCTGCTAAGTAGGCGAGCTTGTAGCTCCTTCTCCGTAAAATCTATTGGAGAGCTGTAATTTGTTTGGATATTGTAATCCGTTGGCTTCTCGTCTCTACGATAAGATCATCACGGACACGAGTGAGCCGCGTGATTTTCTTTTATAGCTCTTTGGTGGCCTCGGGCGAGCACTAAGTACCTTTGAGCTTCTGATATTTTTCTCAGAGAATGAAATTCTCTAGCTCAAATTTTCCAGTCGCTGGGTCATAGCCACACCAGATGGAGCTGGAAAAATTCTGGAAAATTAGGTTAATTATGTGGAAAATTCAGAAAATCGGAGCTATTATTGAGATAATTTGAATTGATGGATACGTATTCCGGAATTTTTGTAGAGCTCTCGATTTGATTAATAGAGACTATCAATAGAGCTCAATAGAGACTACGGGTGGAGGAAACTTTGGTTTCTTGTAGAATAGAAGAGGAAAAGAAGCTTACACAAAAATTTCCTAAAAGTGTATAATTTAAAACTTAATACTGATTAAATTTAATTACCTTAAAATAAACGTGAATTTAATAAAATTGATTGCTATTATGTTATGGTGTATTATTTGAATCGTTTATGGCAGTAGGCCGCAATCAGTTGACCGGCCTACATAAAAAATGATAAAGAAAAATCTATTATGAATGTTGATTTACGTGCATTTTTGATTTTAGCTATTTATGGGTATGGCGCGAGAATAAATTTAAAGGAAAAACAAATAGCTTTGGGTCGTCATCAATTTTTGGCTTAATTAGTTTCAATGTATCTTATCATTTACTACTTCCCTTGCTCGCGAGTAGAGCAGTCTTTTTTATACCTGTTTCAATGGATAAAAAAAATTCTTATTCGTATCCATTGGTCGTTGCCTTATACTGGGACATTTGGGTCTAGATTTGTGAAAGATTTGGCTGACTGATGCTTTCCCAAGTCCCACAACTATGGTAAGACGTTTAGTTTCAATAATTCTTAAAACTTTACTCTATCACTAGTTACCCGGTTGAATTGGAAATCAAAGAAGGTTTGACAAAAATTGCATGCTCAATGATTTATTAGTGATCATTCCTAATGCCATTAGTTCATGGCGCCCTTCACGAATTTTAACCTGCTCGTCTCGACCGACGTTTCCATCAGCCGTTACAAGTTGTAAAACGGTGTCCTATGGGTAAAGTCTTACGTCTTACGACTAAGCCTCGCCACGAACAACCGAGTTGTCAAGAGTGCACGGTCAGCAGCCACAACTAACGAAAGTCAACTCGTTAGCCGGACCACCAGCCTATCCTCTCGAGATCTATTTCCATACGTATTATATATATATATATATATTTGATCGGGATCTCTCCATACACAAAACAAAACTATATATCATGAGCATTTAGAACATAATTAAATTAAAATGGTTACAAAAATTCATTTCGCATATAAATTACAAAAATGAAATGAAATACAACTTCTTACTTCGAAATAAAATTTTGAAATCAATTACAATGAGTTCAATTAAATGAGTTAAGTAGAAGTTTTATTGTTATTTTTGTGCAATATTCTTTTTAGCCCTAAAATTTTGTTTCCGCTTCTACCTATGTTTTTTCTAAACCTTATTTTGCAAGGTTTTGGCAATTTTATTTATTTCATATATGTTTATTTTTGCCTCTGTATCCTTTTATCGATTTTATTAATATATGTTTTAATTAATTTTGTTGTATTTTAATTTGTTTATTTAATGTTTCTATTTTATTTTTAGTTTCTGCTTGCGGTGCATGTGTATGTGCAGTTGCCATTTTCCTTATTTTTTATTTTTTTGTTTTAACTTACATAACAATGTATTTGTTTTAATTTTGGCTTTAAGCCCAACAATTTGCTCTTCAGTTTTATCTAACAAATGTGCAGGTTGCCTCCTTGGGTTAAGCGCAATTGGTATATTTGATGTATTAATATCATGCTCTAGTAGATCTGTTCTTCCCACATCTCATTTATGAGTCATAAAAATATTGTTGTATTGATTTGATAATTTATTAATTATTTGATCTTCAAATGATACTTCGGTATTTTAATATTCATAAAATTCATAACTATTGGATAGGCACTATTTAAATTAAATTATGTTAAAATAAATTATAGAGGATATTACAATTAAAATTCACTAAAATTAAATGGAAAACAATAATTTGACCACGCTTACTGATAATGTGTTGTTGTTTAAAAAAAGACATAAATTAAATTGTTGAGATTAATAAAAGTTTAAAATTGATTGGATTTTATTATTATTGAATATATATTATTCGTTTAAATATGTCTGCGAAAGGTAAAACTGGAAAAACAACTAAATTCCAAAGCAAAATTCGTAGTTCAAGAACTGGTCTTCAGTTTCCTGTAGGTAGAATTCATCGAAAATTGCGAAAAGGTAATCTTGCTGAACGTATTGGAGCTGGAGCAACATCTTATTTGGTAGCAGTTTTGGAATACTTAGCTGCTTTAAGGTAACCAAGTATGTCTCTTGAAGAGAAATAGACTCATTCGACTCAATATTAAAATAAGAATTGTCTTCTTTTGTCCGACACAAAATAATCGTGAACTTACCAGAAAAATTTTATGTCAGTTTGGATGGAATATTTGAAGGATATTTTAAACTTTTATCAAGTTCATGACATCACCATTCTATCGCTCATTGACTCGTTTCTTTAAATTTTTGTGAAATTCAAAACTTATTTTATTATTAGAATTCGATAACTTGTTTAGCAAAAATTCAATAACTGTTTCCGCTGTTGAAAGAGTTGCATTTTCACAGCTTAATGTTTCAACTGATAATTCCATTAGTTCCATAGCTGCTTGAAGCATTTTTATTCCTTCAAAATCTAATTCATTTATAGTTTCAAGATTATTGAATTCAGCGAAAGTTTGGAAAAGGCAGGTTTTTGTTTTGATTAAAGGAGAAATCATGCAGGAATGCTATTCCATCGATGTTTTACATCTAGATGTAATTCTATTAGTACCTAATTCTGCTACTTTCAACTGAAATACTTCATCACGTATCGTTAAATTTTGAATAAACTTTACAACTATTCGAGAATTTTTCAATAGCTCATGAAACTGAATTTCCTCAAATTCTTCATCATCGTTTTTAATTTGGACAGGTTCATCAAAGCAATCATTTTCATCGCTGTCGCTTGAATCAGACTCAATTAGAATAGACTAATTTATTGTTTTATATAATGTATCACAAACTGCCAAATGGATAGCGTGAGTAAAACAGTATTGATCAACGACTTTGATTATTTTCATAAATTTCTTATTAACAACTGTGCCATCTTGTATTGATCCAACAATGTCTTTAAAATCGATTCCAAATTCTTTTAAGTGTTGTTTGACTTTAAACGCCATTGTTTCTGCATTACACGAGCCAATAATTCGAACTAAACCTGTTTTGTATACTTTTCCATAGGAGCAAAAAATATTGATTCCAAATTATCTTCTACACCGAGCTGTTGTGTATTCATCAACTGTCATACTAAATTTCTTTCCTTTTTTAGCCTTGGATTTAGTTTCTTGAACCTTTTTCAATTTCTTATTTTCAAAATCTTCATGGATAAGTTTCAAGATTCGGTTTTCATTCTGTGGCAATTTTAATTCATCGTGGCTTAGAGAACCGCGTATGTACTCATTTCTAGTAATAGCACGAATGAAAATGCCATCGGTATCTAAATCGGATACGATTTCATTGAGAGACTTTCGAGTTAAGAAATCCAGAATTGGTTTTGACTTTTTTCTTCGACTAAATTAGTTTCATTGTTTTCTGTTTCATTATTAAAATCAATTGAACGCTTGCTTTTCAAATAGGTTTTCAATGACGTGAACAGTTTATGACGCTATTCCAACGGTTGCAAACTGCTTCGATTTACTTTGTAAATGGATTTTTCCCCTTAGTTGCATAATCCCACGCTGACGACATTTGCATTACAATTAAAAAATAATTTCAATATCTTAAGAATATAAAAGCTGCTATCAATTATTAATAGATTAATTTACTTCAATAATACAATTAGATTAAGATTTTAACTATAATTAAATCACTATTATTATTTTGTTTACAAAATAATCAAAAAAAAACGTAACGGTAGAAATTTTTTAATCAAAAACAGGAAAAACAGACGTTTAAAAAATAGCTGTTTTCTGTTTCTGCTTAACAGATTTGACAAACTCCGTATATTTTCACCACCTTTTGCACAACTCTAAACAACCCAAACTTTATTATAGAAAATGTTATAGAACCAGGTGCATTTCGAACTCCTCAATGTACACAACAACGTGTCTTTTAATGACTTCATTTGCATTTACTTTCTAAATATTTATTACATTTAATATATTAAATTAATTACAAAATTTTATATTTTGGATTGAAAAAAATTATAAATGATCTAATCTAGTAAAAATTAATAATATTTTTATTTATCTAGTCTACTTCAGTCAATTTCCATTTAAAAAACATTTTATCGCAACTTTAACTGTTAGACATTTCACATTCATTTAAACAATTGAAGCTTTAATTAAATTATAGAAGGTAAAAACACTTGTAAAAGAAAACGCTATGAAAGTTTTTTATGAATTAAATCTGCATTTGACAAACTTTGAATAGTGATTGCAGAATAGAAAAAATATCTTTTGTAGAAAAAGTTCAAAATTAAAACGTAAATATTATTTTGAAGATTTATTTTTCATGTTATTTATTTTATATTGTTATATTACTTTAATATTACTGGAGACAATCTAAAATAATATATCAATATCCAACTATAGTAAAACAATACAATTAAAGATTAAATAAAATTTAAATTATTCATGTAATAAAATTAAATATTAATAAAATAAATTGACCAGTGAAAATATTTAGATGTGTGTGTGTGTATACATATATATAGGTGTGTAATTTGATAAAATCAGGGAATAAAGTTACAAAACAATAAAGTAAATTTTAAACAAATTACTTACTGATGTAACCTAAAATAATAAAATATTTTTAATAAAAAAATTTAATAAGTGCAGCTGAACTGTTTATGAAAACTTTGCAGTATCCATTCGATTAAACAATAAGATTTATTACAAGAATATTAAAATTGTTGTTATTTTCTAAATCAAAACATTTTCTAATTGATTTTGGTTTTTTTCAATATATTACTTCAGAGCATAAGATAACCCATTTGACAAGTTTATTTTTATCAATATAACATCATTTTAATAATTGGATCAGTAAAATAATAAATAATAATTAAATACTATACCATTTTCCGTTTATATATGATATTTCCTACAATTCTCTTAGTAGATCATCAATTTTTTACAATAATTCTCACACTTAATTTTGAATTTTTATATAATTTTTACTTAAGTCTTGTTTGGAATTTATCCCTATTTTGGTTTCATGAGTTCTAGAAAATACTTCATAATTCTTTTACGTTTTTTTTCGTTCTTCGTTCTAGTTAATTTGTTCTTAGCTGTATGTTTTTAGCTTTAAACCTTTCGTAAGGCTAGCTTCAGTCTACGGACGGTCTGGTGATAAGAGCTTCGCAAGAAAATTGCTTGGGCTGTATAGATGACCGAACGGCGAGCGGCTTCACCTCCTGTGATACACTGTGATACGTGTAAAAATACTACTCACAGTTGCACAAATAAAATATAAATTGTGTGCAAGTAATTTACCAATTAATCATTTAATTCTCCTCGTAATGGATCTTCGATCGCAAAAAGAAATCATTTCCATATTGCATAAACTATAAAACCAGATCTAAACATGACAATTTAACTTTTTGAAATTGTTTAAAACGAAAGAATCCTTAATAAATAAAAATGCTTCGACGAAATTTTAAAAGTTAACAAAAATAATACATGATTAATACAAATTAATAAAATAAATAATTCCAAATATTATTTTACTCGATCAATTTTGACTAAAATCAAAATTTCATCTGAGAAGCTTGAGAAATAGAATTTTAGGAATAGATTTTAAAAGGTTCAGAATTTCAAGAGAACTTGTAAAAAACATTTTTAAAAATGTACTGAATCATGTTCATCCAGTATCACCACATATTCTGCGATTTTCGCGTGTTTAATCTGATGAGGTAAAACAAGATATTCAACTTTTTAATTAATATCATGTTTTTTAAATCAATTTTCAGTTCTTGTTATTTTTTCAATTTATTTAATAATTCATTTTGATTTTGAATTTAATTATTTTATTTTTAATTAGTGATTTTTGAGTTTGATCGGTTTCTTTCTTGTTTTAATTAATTTTATTTCTTTACAGTAGTGGGATGTGTCACCGCTAGATCGTGTCACCGCTGGATCAACCCCCCCGGGGGGGGATAAAATTTTTTTTTTTCTAAGTCTAAAATTACAAAAAATTTTTAAGACAAAGACAATGACTCATTCAAGGTCATTCAAACAAAGACCATGACTCATTCAAGGTCGTTGGATGACCCATCAAACACTTTCAAGGCCATCCAGACAAAGACCATGACTCATTCAAGGTCATTGGATGACTCATCAAACACTTTCAAGGTCATCAAAAATTTTCTTAAGGTCATTCAAAATTTCTCACGGTCATTCAAAATTTTTCAAGGCCATTCAAAATTTTTCAAGGTCATTCAAATTTTTCAAGGTCATTCAAAATTTCTCAAGGTCATTCAAAAATAGGTCAAGGTCATTCAAAAATTTCTCAAGGTCATATTATTTTTAAACATTTTAAATTTTAATTTACTACTTATTTTTATAAGTAGTATATATTTTGTAAATTTATTTAATTATTATTATTAATATTTTTATTATTATTAATATTATTATTATTATTATTATTATTATTATTATAATTAATATTTTTATTATTATTATTAATATTATTATTATTATTATTATTGTCAAGGTCATTGGACGACTCATCATATTTTTTCAAGGTCACTCAAAAATTCTCAAGGACATATTATTTTTAAACATTCTAAAATTTTAATTTACTACTTATTTTTATAAGTAGTATATATTTTGTAAATTTATTTTATTACTATTATTATTATTTTTATTATTATTAATATTATTATTATTAATATTATTATTATTATTATTATTATTAATATTTTTATTATTATTAATATTATTGAAAAGTTGGTCAAGGTCATTCAAAAGTAGGTCAAGGTCATTCAAAATTTCTCAAGGTCATATAATTTTTAAACATTTTAAAATTTTTATTTACTACTTATTTTTATAAGTAGTATATATTTTGTAAATTTATTTTATTATTATTATTACTATAATTAATATTTTTATTATTATTATTAATATTATTATTATTATTATTATTATTATTATTATTATTATTATTATTATTATTATTATTATTATTATTATTATTATTATTATTATTATTATTATTAAAAATAAAATTGGATTCATTAAATTAGACGAAAAGCCTTCAAGAAATTTCCAAGCTCAATGTCGATCAAAAATCAGACATAGCTGAATCAAAACATATGGAATCAAATGATAATATGTTGATCGACTCATGTCCCTCTCTTCATAGGAAAAATCGGTTCAAAGTATATCAACAATTTAATGTTTTCAGGAAATTGATTGAAGACAATAGAAAGTAAAAGTTATTTTTATCAAAACCTTTTAGTAAAACATCAAAATTTAATTTTAGTAATAATAGCAATAATAAAATTTAAAAAAGTATATAAATGACAAGATAATATTTTAAATTAAATAAATTTAAAATTCAAATTCAAAAATAAATTAATTAATAGTATGTTGTGTGAAATGATTGTGGAATGTTGAAAATCTCTGAGCGTATTTACATATCAGAAAATCTTCTTAGAAAGATTTTGTTTTATCTAACGTAGTTTTAAAAATATATTTTAGTTTTGTGAATTATTTGAAATTGTTATTATCTAAAGTTATGGACGTTTTAAATACTAGGAGTTCGGATAAAACTGGTAACTCTAATAATAATAATAATAATAATAATAATAATAATAATAATAATAATAATAATAATAATAATAATAATAATAATAATAATAATAATAATAATAATAATAATAATAATAATAATAATAATAATAATAATAATAATAATAATAATAATAATAATAATAATAATAATAATAATAATAATAATAATAATAAATAATTAAATAAATTTGGCAACGATTTAATTAAAAGATAACGCCAATAAAAAACTTTTCGTACGATATATTTCGATAGCATAGCTATCATCTTCAGGTACTCAAAGCCAACTAAAAATATGAATTAACATTTAATTTAAACAAATTATTTTTTATTAATTTAATTTTGTAATAAATAAATATTTATAAAATATATTCAATTCACTTTTAATTAATTTAAAATTTTAAAATTTTCTGATTTTTAAAAAATTAATGTAATTTAAAATTTTCAATTATTTTAATAATATTAAAAAAAACAAACATGATTTAACATACGTAAACTATTTAAAAACATTCAAAACATTCGTAGTCACAGCACTTTGCACATTAATCTTTGGATCCAATGACCTTATCAGCAATGCTTCACATATCACGTATTCCCAATAATTATTAAAACTTCTCAACAAAATTCTAAAATCAGACATTCCTATTTCATTTTTACAGCCTCTATTGTGTTCACTAATATTGGTGAAACCCTTCAATCGACAATGCTCTAGAACTCGAGTACAGAGATGACGGGAAGTCTCTCCAATGTATGTGGCATTACACCCATTACATGTAAATTGATAAACGAGATCAGAACACAATCCAACCGGAGTTTTTTATTTATTAATAAACATATTGCGTACCTTACACGAATTAGAGACGATCTTATACTCTAAATTTCCCATTTGTTTACTTACTTCCTTTTATAATTTGTAAAGCCTTCAGAGTACGGCAATACTAACACATATTTAGGCTCAATTTTTTTATATCCATTTTTACTATTATTTAGATCAACACTCAATTCACACCCATTTGACAAATTACATTCAGACTTTCCAAAACATGGATACTTAGGATTTTTAATCAATTTATCAACAGTCTCTTTTATCATCAACAATAAAAATGATTTAGAATATCCATTTTTTATCAACAACTCAACCAATTTATTAACACTTTTTACCGAATTAGCAAAAGTAGAAGATAAAGACCATGAACGATAAATCAACCCTTTCACCATATTTCTCTTATACTTAAATTCACAAAAGCTTTCTGGAGAAGTATAAAGACCATTATCAGTTGGTTTTCTATAAATCTCTGTCTCATACTGTTTATCTTTGCGTTGAATTAACAAATCTAAAAACGCAATTGATAACTTTCTCTCCGTTTCACATGTGAATACAATGTTTTTATGTAAACTGTTCATAAAATGCAAAAACGGTTCTACATGTTTCTGGTTTTCAAATACAAGAAAAATATCATCCACATACCTTTAATAAACAAAAGGTTTTTCAAATTGGAAAGAAGCAATTTTCTTTTCCAAACTAGCCAAAAATATTGATGCCATCGTTGGTGCTAAAGGGGAACCCATAGTGACTCCATCTATATGTTGATACCATTCATTATTGAAAAGAAAATTGACATTTGAAGTAGCAAATTCATGAAGTTTACGAAATGCCCTTCTATCCAAAATGTGATGTTCCGAATCATTTTCATCCCACAACGCACAGCATAAGTCAATCGTCTCAACCAGTGTACATTCGTAAACAAACTACAAACTTCAAACGAAACCATAACAATATTCATACTTCGTTTTTGTAGCTTTGCAATACAAGACACAAACTCAAAGCTATCCTTACATTCAAACTCTGATCGCATTAACGGTTTTAATAATCCATCTAAAAACTTTGCTATTTTATACTGGGCAGTACCAACCATCGACAAAACTGGTCTCATAGGTACACCATCTTTATGGATTTTTGGTAGCCCATATAGTTTTGCTGGCTGCGATCCTATTGGACAAATAGACTTACCTACCTCTTCATCAATAAGCTTCTTCTCAATAAAACTATTTAACATTTTTTGCACAAACTCTTCATCCTTAAGAGGAGGCAATTTTCCATTCTTCCGACCCTTTGGCAATTTCACAAACTGAGGAGAATTTAACAAATCATTCAACTTATTTACATACACATCATGGTCAAGAATAACTATCCCATTTCCTTTGTCAAACTTACAGATATTTATATTTTTTTTAGCTAAGTTTTTAAACTTAGCTTGAATATATTTTATAAATATTTATTTATTACAAAATTAAATTAATAAAAAATAATTTGTTTAAATTAAATGTTAATTCATAATATTTTTAGTTGGTTTTGAGTACCTGAAGATGATGGCTATGCTATCGATATATATCGTACGAAAAGTTTTTTATTGGCGTTATCTTTTAATTAAATAGTTGCCAAATTTATTTAATTATTTATTATTATTATTATTATTATTATTATTATTATTATTATTATTATTATTATTATTATTATTATTATTATTATTATTATTATTATTATTATTATTTGGTTTTAATAAATTAAATATTAATAAAAGTGTCACTGATTCCACTTGTTCAATAAAATACAATTAAACAAACACTACCCAACGTATATTTGCATTCAAAACTTTATCACACAATAAATGAATCACAAAACTTCAGATATCGCAATGGAATTGTCTTTTCGTATTATCCGGTAGGTTTCGTTGTGGCTGTTCGATTCTATGCACTTTAAAACTATAATCACATTCCACCAATTTGATCCACGATTCGATTCATATTATATCTACTGAATTCCTTTTTATTCTTCTTATACTCGACTTCTAATAACTAGTTTAATTCCTCTAATCCTACTCTCAGTTAATTCGTCCCTATCTGAGGCAAAATGCCGGTTTCTTCTGATTTTGGCTTTCCCTATAAAGTGGTAACAATCCCTCTGATTATTGATCATCAGCTCAATCCACAACAGTTGACAACCTTGAACTTGCGATTTCCTTTCATGTTTTTTATTCATGAGGAATGATAAATCGACATACACAGTCTCTCTCATAACAATTATTTTTCGTCTTTTAATATTAATCTTAATATAATTCTTCTATTTCCTCTTGTTTACTCTTCTTGTTGTTTACCAAACCCGAGTTTCTTTTAATTAAATGTGGTTTTTAGCAAATGGCATATGGAATTTTGTTTGACATGATGTTAACAAGAACGTGATATGTATGATGTATAATTATAATTATAATTATTAATTACGATACATTAAGTGATATCCAGTATAATTCATAATAGTATACTAGTTTCGAGCTAATGGCTCTCATCAGTAGTATGCGGGAGCCGCTCATATTTCTCTTCGCGCCAGAGAATTCTAAAAACAGTGTCAAGTTAACACCGTTATACACTTATTCTGATGCAATGGACATCAAATAAGTTTGCAAAGTTTGGCTTTAAGGCAAGAAAAATCTAAAATCTTATATAAATTAATGGACAATTCAGTCTAATAAAAGCAAATAGAACCTTACCTTCCATTCTTTTCTTGCCTTCACTCTCCCTCTTCCTTGATTTCGGTGGCTTTATTCCAACCGCTCATTTTTGACCAATCATAATTTTCCATTGTTTTCAAACAGGATGTCCTCTGTAGAACACTGAAATACGTTCAATGAATATTTTTCGTATTTTCCCAAGGGAAGGGTGCAACAGCGACACGAATTTCAAAATCTCCCTTAGTTAAGTCCCTGTGACCAATAGCAGAGCACCTTTAAAAATCGTGATGCTTTGAGTGCCACCGATTCAAAACAACTACCTTTGCACACATTCGCGGCAGATTGATATTTCGATCATAAAAGTGTCATGCACCGCCATTTCGAACCCAACCATCCGTCTTTACATGGCTTTAAAGATTGCGATTGGCTACACACCGAACACTGTAAGGTTTCACAAAGTAGACGCTTTTTTATCAACCAGAGGTACATCTGATGGTCGTTCATGGTGGTTATCTCGTTAAGTGTGCTCTCGAAATTTTTCTTGGATGTTAATATTTTTTTTATAAATTATAGACTCAAATTAATATCATGTAAAAAAATGGCCTTAATTAAGAATCATGTAAAAAATGGCCTTCCTTTTTCTGATAACTGGTGTAGGGGGATAAGAAAGGACGACGGTGTTGCTTCGAATGTTGGTTTTGCCATGTGCGCGTATCAATACTAGATACTAGCTGACCCGTATCCAGCTTCTCTTGAGAACATTTCGTTATTTTTAACTTTCATGTTTAAAAAAAAATATATATATTCATTCGTAAATTTTAAATCGACCGGTACAAATAAATGTTGAACCCAGACAAGGGACATGAACCTCAAAACCGGGACGAGTCCCGATGTATCGGGAGGTATTGCAACACTATACTAGACAATTTCCATTTTATTGGGATCCCTAACCTCAACTGTTTTGCCTAAAATTAATTTAATAATGTTTTTTTGAACATAATTGATTTTTCTGACCCCTTTTTAACAAAAAAACAAGCCAAAGCACTCTTAAATGATGTGTTTGACCATAATTTGATCATTAAAACAAAAATTCATAATTACGATTACAAAATATGATCTTAACTTCGAATGACCTATTGAGTAAATAAACCTTGATCTTATAAGGGTGTAGATATGAGCTAGACTTTGCATAGTATACTCATAGTATACATAATTCATTTTTATTTTCAACGAAACAACTTTTTACATTTCAATTTCGTCCCTTCAAAGTGCACTCAATTAAATTATAATGTAATAATTTACTTTTTCAATTCAAAAAATAATATAGCCTGATACTGTCGGTAGAATATCCAATGAAAGTCCATCTCAAACTATATTTCGCATACGTAAGTACCTATTATTATTATGCTCGAAATGAAAAGACTTCGTTATTTTTTTTTGAATTTTGTTTGTTTTATTTCTTTTGCTCCACAGCTATTAATAACAATCAGTAGAATATTTAAAAATTTTTAAATAAATTCTAGATTTTAGAAGAATAGTTGATAAAAATTCCAATTGACTTTAATTACTTCGTTTCTGAGCATTATAATTCAAAGGAAAAAACGAATTTTTAAATTCACATTAAAAAGTTCAAATTTAGTGATAATAATTAAAAATTTTGTCATTTATCGAAAGTTATAAATAAGTGGGTTTTTTATCAACAGTTATCGTTTATGATTTTATATTTATTTGCTTGTAAGATTTTTGTATAACCCTTTATAAGGCAAAGGAAACTAAAAGTGATGTAAACTCAAATTTTATTGATAACAATTATATAGTTACAAATGATCATAAAAAATAAAAACATAGAAAAAAACAAAAGAGGCTTTTACTGAGAAGGGGTGGCAATATGATTGCCACTACCAAAAGTAAAAATGATTACCGACAGCGTTACACTTAGGTATTTTTATTAGTTTAAAATGGTGTACAGTATATTGCCACCACCTTAGAAAGGGATAATCAAATTATAAAACCCAGCCGAGTCTCCGGTATAAAAAAAAGGTATCGGAACGGTCTCGGTTGTTTTCATATAATTGACTGTATTGTATAACTGATTAATAACAATAATTTTAATAATAATTAATAACAATTTTAGTTAACACAACTTTTATTAAAATAACAACTTAAGAAAGTTTATTAATAATTACAAAATAAATAAATTAAAAATTTGAAAGTAAACTGACTAAAACTATTTGGTAGTGTATATAAAGCAGTATTAGTTATTTTACTAAAAACTTCTGTGTCAAAATGTATTTCTTTCTTTTTAATTAGTAGATCAAGAAACGAAATCTTTTAATTAATTTTCTCGTGCATTTTGAGAATTTTTAATTAATTTTATTTGGATTAATAAAGTTTTATTGAATTCCACACATTTAATTATGTAATTGCTAATCGACTTATAAGTGGAATTGTTTTATTGAAATTGTTTAGTGTTTGATGATAACAGCTGAGCTGTCGAAATAGATTGCAAAAATATATTTATAAAAATGGTTTTCTCTTATTTGTAAGTTATTATATATTCGCTATCATTTTTTTCAAGCTTAAATTAATTAAAAATTATTAAGATTTTAATTTGAAACATATATTTTAACTTCAAGAACACATTTTCAATTGTATTTTCTAAAAGAATAAAATAAGGCGACAATTATTTATTGAAATCAAAGTTCTCAATTTTTTTGCTCTATCCACTATTAAAGTAATTTTTTTCATTTCCATTCTCTAATTAACTCAAATATTCTTTTTAAGTATTGAGAAAAGTATCAATTCTCAAAGCAACAAATTTATCATTAAATATCAACAACGGATATTTCCTTACAGCGACTCAAACGAATATAAAATGACTTTTTCTAGCTCCAACATTTACGAAGGATTAATCTCATGTAATTATCTTTCATATTTATTTCTCATTGATATATTATATCAATTTTAAATAAAAATATTGTTCTTTATTGATTGGGTGACATAACAATATCAATAAAAAATAAGTTTTCAAATTT
Source organism: Schmidtea mediterranea (assembly GCA_022537955.1). NCBI lineage: Eukaryota > Metazoa > Platyhelminthes > Tricladida > Dugesiidae > Schmidtea > Schmidtea mediterranea. The sequence continues at coordinate 109,255,073 of CM039681.1, read as the reverse complement.
TTCATTATTTATTTTTATAACAAATTCAGTTTTTATTACCAAATTTTGAAAAACTAAAATTCCTAAATAAATATTTATTTTACCAGTGACATTAAGTTGATAATTGTGATAAAAATTAAATAAAACTATTCTTCTAGAAAATCAACAAAATTAGGTTATAAATATAAAAAAAAACGTTTAATTTTCAAAGTATCGTTCAAAAAACATTTACGAAATAATTAAATTATCAAAATATTATTATTTCAATTTGTTTTTTAAGTTCAATTTTATTGGTTAATTTTAATAATATTTATATCTTGAATTTGTACATTAAAATATTATTACATTTGTACACATATAAAAAAATATAATTAAAAATAACATACTTTATTCAGGGTGGAACAAAAGATCTGACATCAAAAGAAAAACATAAATTTTGTTTTTAAAATATATATAGAATGTAACTTTGTAAATTAAATTATTATTTAAAAAAATTTTTATGACTCAAGGGGAGGTATAATTTTTTATTATATGTCTGTCTGTCAGTGCAAATTGTGTTTTAGTTTACTTCCCGACATCGAGAAGAAGAAGTTTACAGAAGGATTTCTTTTTCTTGAATTTAAATTTTAAAATATATTCTAATTTAATATAAATGGCGGTTAATTACAAATTATATTAAAAAAAGTATCTATTAAATAAACAAAATTACCTCTATTTTTGGAATTTATATTTTACTAACCTTTAAATTACCAATAATTCATCATATTTGAATCAATTACTTTAAATAACTGTATTTTGATATCCATTATACTTACTAACAAAAATTAATTATTTCGAATCCCGGGATTTCGGTATAAAAAACACCTTATCCTGACGTTGAAAGTTTACGTTTATTCCACAGTTCGTATAATTCATGAGGGCTGATATTGTCCATGCTACTTTACTTATACTTGTATTAATTATTATTATTATTATTATTATTATTATTATTATTATTATTATTATTATTATTATTATTATTATTATTATTATTATTATTATTATTATTATTATTATTATTATTATTATTATTATTATTATTATTATTATTATTATTATTATTATTTTTATTATTTATTCAAAACATCTAAATTTTATATTTATGAAAAAAATGTCAAAGTAGCGAACATAGAATGGCAAGTTTTTGGTTGATTTATTGCATTGTCCTTTTCCAGAGAAATTTAACAGTTGCTTTTCTCAAATTGGAATCGAATAATAAATAAAATAACTAAAAATATAAAAATTATTAAATGAGTAGTTGATAGAATATTACTTTGTTTTATTCATTATTTCATGGAAAATAATTAAATAAAAGTCATTTTTAAAAATCATAATAATACTCATAATATAAAAACACTAGAACGCCAAAATAGCGAAATATATTCCAAGGAAATTACCCTCATCATCAGTTTGCCATCATAATCTTTGTCAAATGCTATATATAGAAACAAGAATATAGAAACAAATAATTAAATGGTTTTTGAATTAATTTTTCTCAGTCTTATGATATTTGACCATGGTAGACCGTGGGGGAAACGTATTATAATAGATATTATCAAAGAATAATTTTTATAAATTGCATTTAAACTTAGGGATTGATTCAACTTTTTATCATTGAAATTATATCCCACGCTTATTTAAGAGATCTAACAGTTTTTTCAATTTTTTTAATATTGTTCTAGTCATACAAAAAATGTGTAAAATAAAATTGAAAAAATGAAAGTTGTAGAAATCAGTTAAAATAAACCAATATTTTTCTGAAAGAAAAGTATTGAAAAGTGATAAAAGAAAAGTGGCAAATAAAAAGTTGAAGACACACAAAATAACTTTAAAGTGATTGAGGTCCTTAGTAAGGGCTTGAACCCCAAAAACAAATTAACTATAAAATCTCATTAATTATTCAAGAATACCCATAAATCAATGGATAATCTCAGAGAGCAATAACTAAGTTATCAATACATCAAATAGTGAAAGTCATCTCAATTTAAATTTGTCGTTTCGACGAGTGAAAATAACAGATTCCATTAAAGGAGATAATATATGGAAAATAATCGGAATATCAACATCCAAAAATTATCATTTTCCACTTGAAGAAGTGAAAGCAAATTCAGTGAAAGCGAAATTGATTGAAAAAGTGTATTTATATGTGGTTAAATAAAAGAGTATATAGTTTATATATTCGATTGTTGTTTTAGAGTGAACCTGAGCAGTCAGATCAAGAGAAATATTTTACTGATATCTTAATAGTATACCAACAATATATATTTGATGAAGAAATTTTTCAAGGATTCATTAATTTAAAATCTATAAAATATTTACATTGAAAAATAAATGACATAATGAAATTTTATATAAATTCTGTCATATAAAGTTGATAAATTTATTTATTGAAATTACTTTTGCTAAAATAAATTTTAGACATGTGTTGGGCTATAAGCCATAATTTAAACAAAATGAAAAATTGTGTAAAGTAAAACAAAATAATTAATGAGGTTTGAAAATTATCAATATGGCTGCTGTAACATAAGCACGTACCGCAAGCAGAAATCAAAAAATAAAATAAAACATTAAATAAAACAAAATAAAAACATAACAAAATTAAACAAAACAAATATTAATTAAAATCATTGAAAAGCCTACAGATGCAGAAAGAAACACAAAACCAAAATATAAAACCCCCAAAACCTTGCAAAAGAAGGTTTAGAAAATACATAGGCGGAAGCGGCGACCAAAAATTTAAATATCAAAGGATAAAAAGAGAAACAATCAAAAAGAATGGTTAAATAAAAAAAAAATAAAAATAAAAATTTACGAAATATTGAGAAAATAATATAAAAAAAATAGAGAAAAATAAGGAGAAAAATAAAATATTTAAAATTAAATTAAAGCAATAAAACCCCCGAAAAATAGCCGAAAAAGGCTCAAAATACTCTGATTGGTCGCACCCAGGCATGAAATGACTATATATACAGCAGTCATTTTCATAATTTTTAGACTTTTAGAAAATTTTGTAGACACAAAATTTTTAGACTGTTAGACATTTGTAGAGAAAATTTTGTAGACACAAAATTTTTAGACTTCACTGTTTATGCCGATGTATGACAATTTTTCAAATTTGTATGCTTGACTGACAAACTTGTCGATCGTAAGTATTGTTTTTTGTAGAAATATATTTTTCTATGTTAATGTTTTGTTTAATTTAACTTATTCTGGATGGCCGCAATGTCTTTTGGCATTGCTCGGCAGGTTCCCCCTAACTTATTTATATTCATTTTATATACCTGTTAATTGTGGAGAATGGCAGGGCAACATTCAATTCCGGCCGTTAAATTGGCAGGACGTTGACGTGTTGCTTTGTCACAATCCACCCTTCGGTGTCTGCTTAGTCTGGTCAGGCCTTGTTGCACTGATCACGGGGTAGGACACCGTCGTAATTCACCGTGGCGGCCATTTTCAATGTTGGTCGGAGCGGTAAGAGGGTAAACTGCGGGAAGATCGCCATAATTAAGGGGATAACATTTATGTAAATGTTTAAGTAGGAAAATTGAATTTTTAATTTAATTCCTGCCGATAATTTTATTGTCAAGGGTACTACTAGTGATAGAAGTTTAGGTCAACGAAAGTACAAAGTAGGGTTAGATCACGTACATTGTTCGATAATCATCGTGGTGGAAAATTAAAGTAAAATGATACATTTTGGCATAGATCTGTGAGAAGATAATATAGAGATTTACGAATGGTGGTAACTGTGGCGACCATAGGAAAGCAAATATGAGTTGTTGGACTAAAATAATGATCTCATGATAATGCATTTATTTCAATTTACCATAGGTTAACGTTTGTATGAAACAAGGAATTTTCCATAAAATAAGGGCGGAACGCTGCCCAAATTTTTGAAAAATATTTTAATAAATAAACAGTAATGATGACAAATTGATATAGGAATTGTAGAAATAGATGAGTATGGACAAGCGTATAGATAGAAAGAGACGTAAGACCTTCCATCCGCAGTCAGGAACCCGAAAGTGAAAATATCATGAGGAGTAGTTCTAGAAATGGAGCTCACCTGCTCATGAATTTTCAGCTGCTATATACAGTACCAACATGAGCTTGCTCATGGGTATATAGTGGTAGGATTAAAATTGTGGGGTGTCTGGGTGAGACAGCATAGACCCTAGGAAAAGAAGGTATTTTGATAGAGGGAAATAGTTTTGAATAAGCTTTGCACAGATTTAAACAAATTAATTACACCCAGTACACCAGCACATGACTTTATTAATGAACGGGGAAAATTAATATATCTCAAAAAATATAATAACAATAATAATTATTATAATAATAATAATCATAATAATCATAATAATAATAATAATAATAATAATAATAATAATAATAATAATAATAATAATAATAATAATAATAATAATAATAATAATAATAATAATAATAATAATAATAATAATAATAATAATAATAATAATAATAATAATAATAATAATAATAATAATAATAATAATAATAATAATAATAATAATAATAATAATAATGATAATATATGCTTTAAAATCTTTTTTTTGCCGATAGCAGATTTATTTATATAAATATAACTTAAACATATATACAATTTTCAAATATGCATTTCACGATCAAAATTTTTAATTATTTGTATTCTCAAAAATTGTAATTGTATTATAAATTTAAATTTAATTATTTTTTTTCTTGACTAATGATTATAAAATAATGATTATTATCTAACGTTTTATTTAACAAAGAAAATTAATATTTTTATAATCATCAATCCTATCTAATTAAACAAAAGCATTGTATAACTTGTAAAATAAAATAAACAAAAACATCTTGGAAATTTTTATTTTTCGTATTTAAAATAATATAATAGATTTTTAATTTAATAAAATATATTATTTTACATAATTTCTATTATTTGATACTGGATGTGTTATTATTGATGAATAAAAACTATTTAATTAATTATGGTTGTGCTCTTTCAAACAATTTCACACTACTAGCTGCCAAAATGAACAAATGATGAATAAGAAAACTAATTAAATTTAATATTCAATTGAATTAATCACTGTAATAGTGAATATATTAAATTTAAACATAATAAATTATTTATAATATTTTTAATGAATTATAACTGAATAATTTTATTCTTTTAACCAATCATTGACCTGAAATTGCATAGAATGTTAATAGGTTTTTAATTGTTTTTTTAATTAACGCTCCAGTTTTCTATGTGGAATGGCTTTTAAAAATTTAATTATATTTATTAATGTAAGAAAAAAATTTGAGCCGGTTACATCAAAGTAAATTGTTACCGACGCTATCAAACCAGTGATCAAATAATTGCGTTAGGTATCCCTAAGCAAGTTTTTTTAGAAAATATTATTATTTTGTAATCATAAAAACGTATTTAAAAGTTTTATTATTTACTAATAATCATTTACTTAGTTAAATCAAGTTTTCATATAAGTAAGAGGTATTGGAACAAATACGTCCCTCGGGGTGGATTAGGACATGTTTTGTTATTTTTATGTTTATATAGAATTTAAATTGGTGGTTTCTAAAAATTTTTTGTTAATTTAAAATCATTAAAAATTTTTAAAATGAGCTAAATTTATAAATTTAATTTATTTAAATCGAGGATTTTGGTTAAACTTTCCTGTAGAGTATAAATTGAAGGTCATAAAGATATTTAATTTTTTTTTGATTTTTTAAAAGGAATTTATAATTTAAAAGTTTTTGCGGTGTGTATGTAAAGGTTTTTAAACTATTTTTTGTGTCAAACCCCTTTAACTCATTCGCTGCGGCACAAATTTATCACAGTTTTTTAAATGAATCTGATGTTTTTAAAGTAAATCAAAATTATTTATGATTAATATGTTTTTACAAAATGTTTTTAGTGTTTTTAAGGTCTCGTCATTTATGTGTGCTTTGCACCACACTAAGTACCATTCTGTCACGCATAGGTGTCAAACACAGTCAACTTGTTAATGAATAACCTGTCACAATATTTGGGATTTATGTCCACCTTAGAAGCAGGGATGGAAACCGGTTTAAAAAACCGGTTAACCGTTATTTTTCTAAATATTTCACTAACCGTAACCGAAACCAAAAAAATACCGTTAACCAAAATTCTAAAAAATCGGTTAAAATTAAGTAATTTTCCAATTTAAAATGTGTTCTACTCAATTTATTTTTCTTCTTTTTATGATACACATTAGTATTTCCTAAAGCTTATTCCATACCCTTTATAATTATGATTATCTCAATAAACTATTTCAATAAAATAGCTGCTAGTAAAAAGGCGAGATATGACAATTTTGTGGTTATTTCGGTTTTATTTAATGTCGCTTGATATATTTTAGCCATGTGCACAAAAATACTTTAGGTGCTGAAAAATACTATTCTACTTTTAGTGTAATTCTTCAGTAGCCTTTTAGGGATTTAGATATGTATGTCATTTTAGTTCTAATTTTGATAAAACAAATTTAATATCCATAATGTCATTTCAATATTGTCATCTGTATTTTGTGTAATATAAAAACTAATTTATATTAATATATTTAATGATAATATTTGGGAATTATTTTTATATAAAAATTTGTTTTATATATTTTTTTTTATTTCGTTTAATTTATGTTATTATATTTTATGTTGCGTAACATATTTGACATATTATTTTTCTTTGATCATATTATAAAATCCATTCAATAATTTTTCAAAGGCGATATTATTTGGTGTTTTGCAATTGCAATTAATTTTATTGTAAACATCAAACGTAATTTAGATTTGTTCATTCTTCGAGCTTTGGTTTTAATTATACTTTGGAAATTATATTTGCAATTAACTAATTAATTATTTATAATATTCATAATTTATAATATTCATAAGTAGTGAAACTCATTTAGAAATAAATAAATGTAAATATAATTCGTACTTCCAATTACTAAGTCCTAAAGAATTTATTTCTTAAAACATTTTTCCTTTATATAACAAGGTTTTGGAAGGCGATTTTGATAAAAATTTGAAACTATTCACCCTTAAAATGCGTCACTATATCTTCATAATTGTATTTTGTGGCAAAATGCTGGTCTCACAGGGATTGCTTGAAGTAATTAAACATGTAGAAGTCCATCGGGGCCTAATCTGGACTGTTAGGAGGATGGATAAAAAAGTGAAGTCTTTAAATTTCAATTGCGTACTGTACTTGCATCGAAACTGTTCTTTCATAAATGGGAACGTTATTGTATAAGTAAAATAATTCATACACAAAATTTGAGGAAATAAACTGTTATTTTTTATCAAATGTTACTTATTGACAAACTTTGAAATAATTTTTTTATTAAAATGAAAAAATTGAATTAAAAATTGCATTGCGAAAAATCGCAATTTGCCATACATTGTGTTTGTATACCGCTGCCATAAATAGTAGGTTAAAAATTCTAACAATAATTATATGAATTATATATATTTTTAAATATTTATCTAAATCGAAAAATAATTTCCACAACTTTATATGCAAGCAAAATTTAATTATTATTTAAATTAAATTAATTATTAATTTTATTTTTCATCTTATCATATCTATTACTTGAACTTCCTGAATACATTAAATTATCATTGGAAATTAAAAAAAATGGATTAATAAAAACTAATGACTTTGTTTGTGTATATATTTTATTTTCATTTATATTTTCAAATAATTCATCAAATACGTCTTCATTTTTTGAAAATAAATAATAAATTATTTTAAAAATTATAATATAAAAGTTTGTTCGTTAATTAAAATTTATTGAAAATATTTATTGTAGTGATATTATGCAATATACGTGAAAGGGAAAATCATGACACTGTGTGACGATTTCTATTACGCCATACACAGGAGTCTTAGTGATTGTACCCAACATATATATATATATATATATATATATATATATATAAACAATGGCAAATGAACATTTCAAAATCATTTTTTGCCAATGCTATTATGTGATCGAAAATTAATATAAAAGCACCAAATATTTTTCCAACTATTGGAAGGGCTCTATCTGTTCCGATACATATGAGATTTTTCAAATCTATCTTGCGATTTTGTGCGCAATATATGACAGCATCCTTAATATCTCTTCTGGTGGTAGTACCTTTCAAAATCACAAGTTCGAGTAGTTCTTCAGTAATATTCAGTGTTTATTTAAAGTCTATGTTTCAAACGTCTATATTCTAAATGTTTTAAATAATATAGACAGTTGAAAACTTCAATTTGGCCACAAAAGGTGTTCAAATAACCCTGCATGCTGCTCACGGGCCGCGGATTTGTGAACTCCTGATCTTGATTTTCATCTTTTTCAACAGTAATTCAAAGAAAAAGTAGTTATTTAAAGATCAGTGGTTTGAAAAAAGTACCACAATTTTTGTATATTGGAATTGTGATTAAATTTTGTAATTAAATTTTGTCGTTGAGGCATGCACATAATCCCAAAGCAAAGAATAAAGATTTAGTATTGTTACAAAAGGAAAAGTTCTACCTCGTAGACCAGAAATTACAAGTACAAAAATTCAAGAAATTCCGATATATTTATTTCAAGAAACGGGGCTCTACTTTTGAGAGTAAATGATAATAACTATAACAAATAAAATCATTTCCTTTACTGGATCCTTTGCTCCTTTGGAATATTATTTATAACTTCTAATAATCCCAAATCAAAGTAAATTCAAAACAAATTTAAAAGTAGAAATTTAAATATAAATTCTGTTAGACTCACAGGATTTATGGCAAAACTGAATCTAAATATGAATTTATTCCAAATGCTCCATGACATCGCGTTGTAATGTTTCTCCGAACTGTATCCGATCCAAAGCGGCAAAACGCATGCTCCATAAATTATGATACTGCAAAACACGGCGCCACTTCCTCTACTCAACTTCCTCATTTCACCTTTTTCGTTAGATTTCATGAAAATTATTTTTAAAAATATCATCAGATAGATCAAAAAGCAAGCACTCAGCGGAAAATAAGTGAAAATAATTGATCGGATTGTGTCAGTCGATTTGTAATGGTGAATACTCGTGCAATCTCCGAATATCGGGTCCATTTTAAAATCTAAACCCCATTTAAAAATTATCAAATGAAAAATACTTGAGAATCCAATTACAAATATCCCAATGATGACATTGATCAAACGCATAGAAACTATTTTACGATAAGAAATTGGGAGAAAAATCGACCAACCTCGGACAAACGCAGCGATGAATCTGCCAAAAATAGACGAATGTAAAGTCATGTTGAATAGCAAAGATTCAATTTCACAAAACAAATCTGTTCCGAGGGAAACATTAAAAGTCAAATAAAAGTGAGTTTGTATCACTTCGAATGGAATGAAAATGAAGTCACATATTACATCAAGAATCATAATCCAAAATAGAATTCGGTAATTTGCTTTCTTCCAAAAGCCTTTAATTACTATGAAACTAAACCAAATATTCCCAAACCCCCCTAAAAATGTCGCAATGAGACTTAAAGCAGTCCAAGTTATCAAAATTGCTTGATCAAACATTGTCCTATATTTCAAAATAGTTTGTTTAAGTTATACAATTTAACTGTCCAATGAAATCGAATTTAAACTTTTCTAATAATTTAACAATAAATTTAAAATTAATTGTAGGTTAAAATGCAATAAACTACGCGCAATTAAAAATTAATAATAATATTAATAATAATAAATAGATCAATATTGAAATAATCATTCGAATATTATTAGTATCATAAATATTAATTATTAATTGCGCGTAGTTTATTGCATTTTAACCTAATTGTAAATATGTTTGTTTAAAAAAATTTGTCCAATTGTGTATAAATGCAATAATCATGAGCCACTTATATTTCAATGGGGTAAGTTCTGGATTTGTGTTTTGTTCACAATTGGTTGCTTGTCTTCACGCATAAATTTGAATAATGCAATGAAAATATTGTAACTGTACGATTTTTAACATGCAAAACATTTGCTGAATGTTTGAAACTCAAAAAAAAGTTATACAATAAACTGTTGGAACACGATTGGATAGATATATTTTCGACAGATTTACTAAAATATTTTACATTAGAATTTATGAAATAAAAAAATTTTTTATGAAAATCTGAATATGCCATTTTATAGAGCGCAGTTAATTTTGATCCCAGCAGCCAATGGCGCATTTATTTTTTTTCTCCTCCAGGAGTCACCATATTCCATTTTTCAAAATAATTTGGCTTTTAAACAGTTACAATCTCTTCAAAAGTTATAATTTATATAACAATTTATTTAATTCAAAAAGTTTCTAATTAATTCTGAATATTAAAACAAAGTTTTTAATATTCATTATTGGACATCACTCTCCTCCTCTTCATTTTCTTTGTACTTCTTCAGCCATTCGATTCTTCTTGATTTGATTGAGTGTGGAAATTTTAATTCAACTTGTCTTGGCGATAAGAATATTAAAATTTTGTAAGGTCCTTCATATTGAATTCCCTCCTTCTTTCGTCTCTGTGGTTCCAAGCGTACTAATAATTTCTCTCCCACCATGAAAACTCGAGTACTCCGGTTGTTTAAATCTCTATTTTACATAGTTGTAGATGCCTTTACTAGATTAGTTTTCGTTTCATCCTCAATTTCTTCTCTGCATTTTTGTACATGTCCTACTCCTGCATATAAATTAATTTTCCGGCCATATACAATTTCAAAAGGTGAGAATTTTGTCGAGTTTTGTATTGTAGCATTCAAACTAAATTCAATCTTTGGTAACAATCTACACCAATTATTCTTTGTTTTAATATCTGCCAATGATGTTGCCAACATGTCCCGAACTATTCTTATGATTCGCTCTAATAAACCATTCGATTGATGTTGGTACGGTGAACTAAATTCTTGTTTTATACCAAATTTCTTCATCCAATCACGAAACATTGATCCTTCAAAAATTCTTCCTCTATCTGTAAAAATGCTTTCAGTCTACCAAAACGATATATCCAGTTATTCAAAATGACATTCAAAATTATTGTTTCATCCTGTGTACTTGCTGCTGATAAACTGATCAATTTACTAAAACGATCTATTATCACTATCATGTATTTCTTACTTTCTTTTGTCTCCATATATGCAATATCCACTAAAAATCGTTCTCCTGTTCTTGGCAATAAGATTTCTTTTGTTTGTCCTTGATCAATCTTTCTACTAGCACAAATCTTGCATTTATTAATACATTTTATAATAATCTGATTCATGGATGACCAAAAGAAAAAATCCTTTAAATAAAATAAGGTTTTCTTGATACCCAGATGGCATAGGTCAATATGAAAATAATTTACTAAAGATTTTACGTACGAGTTTGGTACAACCACGGCAGGTTTTTCGTCTGTATTAATCATCAATACGTCATCTTGTATCTGTAATATCTTCAAATACTTGAATATACTGCTACTGATTGTTTCATAAGATATGTGAGCCTCATTTCCATTAAGATGTGATATGATTTCTGAAGTAACTCTGTCTTAGTTTTGCTTCTATGTTTAATAATTTTCATAATATTTGAACTTAATTGTAAACTATTTCTGTACCGAGTTCTACATTTTGCCTCTTTGGCATCTTTGTGTTTCATTTGACAATTAGAGCATATGGTATTATTTAAACGATACATACCATCAGTATTTCCATGTTCTTCTCCCTTTCTATATTATAACGCAAAATTGTATTCCGATAAATTTGTCATACATGTCTGAAATTGTGGGCTTATTGGTTTTTTTGTTGTATTCATAAATGTCAATGCCTTGTTATCCATTCTGGCTACAAATCTTCTCCCATATAAATATTGTATAAAATGTATAATAAATTCGTGAAGAGCCAACAACTCTTTTCTAGTCACACAATATCCCATTTCATGTTTTGTCAAATGTCTTGAACCATACGTTATCACTCCTTCGGTGCCATCTTCCTTAATCTGAGTTAAAACTGCACTTATGGCTCCAAAACTAGTATCCGTATCAATGATAAATAGTCAATCTGCCGTTGGATACTCTAATATTGGTGCTTCACATAAGAGTTTCTTTAAATTGATAAAGCTTTTCGTACATTCTTCAGTCCAAACAATCCTTTTGTCATTACCTGTCGTTGTGGCGTACAGAGGTGCTGCTATCATTGAATAATTCTTGATAAATCGTCGATAATAATTTGTTAAACCTAGGAATGATCTCAATTCTCTTTGGCTCAGTTGCATTTTTAATTTCTGAAATCTTTCTTTTATTTGTTTGAATTCCCTTTTCACTCACTGTATGACCAACAAAATTTAATACACTTTTATTGAACGCACATTTCTCTGGACTCCTTTCAACCGGGAATCTCTAATGCGTGTGAATACTTCAAATAGGAGTTTATCATGAGTTTCCTGGTTTTCAGCATATATTAAAATGTCATCAATGTACACAACCACTCCTTTGAAAACTAATCCTTCCAATATCTGATGCATCAGTTTCTGAAAAGTGGCAGGAGATGTTGACAAGCCAAATGGTAACCTATTGAAACAGAATTTTCCTTCTTTTGTACTAAATGTCATCTTGATTTGCGAATTTTCATTCAACTCTACTTGATAATAGGCCTGTCCTAAGTCAATCGAAGAAAATATCTTTGACTTACCTAAGCAATCCAATAATAATTGCATATCTGGCATAGGAAATGAAAACTTTTCTGTAACCGAATTTAATAACCTGAAATCTAGACACATTCTTATAGAGCCATCTGGTTTTCCAACTATCACTAAAGATTTTTGAATCCATTGCTTCTGTTTATATTGAGTAACGTTTGCATAAGTCGATTTAACTACTGCTTGGACTTCTTCAGATCGTTCCTTCGTATCGTAACCTTCTTGTGCTTCATATACCTTTGCTAAATTTCTTATTTCTAATCTTGTAATATTGGCCTTCGTTGATATATTTTCTTTCAAACGGTCGTTCCGAACTCTGTGGCATAAAATCAATTTGACGATGTTTTCTTTTGAAATTCTACAGTCATAAGCTTCGTCAACGAGTTTCTTTACTCGAATTTTAAATGTAACGAATCTTTCATTGTGATTTAGTCTCACTGATGATAATTCACAAATTTTATCCTTAATAGACTTCGTTTTTGTAAATGTGTCGTTAAACCATTCAGGAGCATTTTCACTAGTTGTGGAGATGTCTTTAAATTCTTTCCAAAGGATAGACGCCTCTTCAGATAAAAGTTAGTCAAAAATACTTACTAAATTCAAATCATTAAGTAGCATCCAATTTTCAATGTACTTGAGCCATTGTTCTGCTTCCGTCATGCTTCGGCCGTCAAATCTTCTGACATTAAAATTTAAAATGTCTTTTGCCTGTTTAAACAAAGTTTCCATAATCAGCTTCCGATTCTAAATTCTTGTTACCGTATGAATCGGTTCGATTTTTTCGGCCTGGTCGCCAGTTACAATCTCTTCAAAAGTCATAAGTTATATAACAATTTATGTAATTCAAAAAGTGTCTAATTAATTCTAAATATTAAAAGAAAGGTTTTAATATTCTTTATTGGACATAACTTAAACGATTGAAAATGAAATTGAAATTGTTGACACCAAAACATCATTCATTTTCAATGATTTTAAAGCAAAAATATTAATTTAAAATGTTAAAATATTAATTGAGTGCAAAGATAAACACTATGAAACTTTGATCGATTGAAAACCAAATGATACTGGTCTTTATCATTCTTCATAGAGTTTTTGTGAATTTAAGTATATGAAAAATAAGATGAAAGGATTGATTTATTGTTCATGGTTTGCGATGTAATTGTATTGGGATAATTAATTTCCATGTCCCCTGTATCAATCCCTTATAATTAATGTTTATGATTGCATGCATATTTGATATTTTACTTTGATTGTGTGGGTGCCTGGGTTACATAATTGTTTATTAATTATCCCAAAGAGGCATGTGCTGTAGACACGCATGTAGTATATATATACTGTTTAACTGTCACTAATAAATTCTTCAGACATATTGTTATTTTAATCTTCTTACATGGTTTTTATCTTCTACTTTTGCTAATTTAGTGGGAAATGTTGATAAATTGGTTGAGTTGTTGATAAAATCATTTTTATTATTGATAATGAAAGAGACTGTTGACAAATTGTTTAAGAATTTTAATGTAAATCGATTGTTGATGTAAATAATAACAAAAATGTTTGTAAGAATGATGAACCTAAATTTGTGTTTGTATTTCCGTACTCGAAAAGTCTTATAAATTATAAGAGAAGTTTAGAAAAAACTTGGGGAATTTAGATTATAAGGTCGTTTCTTAATTGTGTAAGGTACGAAATATGTTCTTTATAAAGTCAAAAACTCCGGTTGGATTGTGTTCTGATCTCGTTTATCAATTTACATGTAATGGCAATACACAGTAGAGGCTTTCTGTCATCTATGCACTTGAATTCTAGAGCATTGTAGATTGTCGACCAATATTAATGAGCATAATATGAGCTTTCAAAGTAAAATAGGCATGTCTGATTTCATTAAAAAAGTTTAATAATTATTGGGAACGAGTTATATGTAAAGCATTGTTGATAAGGTCATTTGATCCAAAGATTAATGTCCAAAATGCTACGAGTATGAATGTTTTGAGTGGGATTAATTATTTTGATTATGTAAAACTGATAATTGATGTTTTTTTGTGTTTAATTTTTAATATTATTTTTATTGTATTAAATAAAAGGATTCAAAATTTTAATTTTTAATATTAATTTGAGATTTTTATTACAGTAATGACTTTATTTTATTTATATAAATTTTTAAAATTATTCTAAAAGTTATTAAAACAAATAACATAAATAACTTGTTTAAAATATATAAATTAATCCATAACATTTTGGTTGGATTTTATATCTGAAAATATATCTTAAACGAATGTTTGAATGGCGCTTTCTTTTTGAAAATCGTTGCCATGCTTATTTTATTATATATCTAATTAAAATGAACTTTACTTTTATAAATGATACCATGATTTAAATTTTTTATGATTTTCGACCTGGAAAACCACGAATTAAATTATCGTATTTATTAGAAAACTTTACTATGATATTCGTAAAACGTATAACCACTGATTTGTAATCTCATGATGTACTCTAAAAACTTTAACCAAATGTTTTTTTCATTAATAAGAAAAGATTTTTACTGGATATTTAATGTTTAAGTTAATGAAAAATTAGCGAAGGCATTTAATTTATAAAGAAATAATATATTAATGAAACATTATATCTTCTTTAGTCACTAAGCTGTACTATAATATTACAAACTCTACGGGTTTTTTCTCATTTATTTATTGTGTGTTTCATATTAAAAGTTTAGTGCACTGTTTTTACTAAAGAAATTGGTAAGTTTGTGAAAAATAATGTTACAAAAATAAGAAAAATTCTTTTCAAATTTATAATTTTCCTCTGGGCTTGAATTTGTTGACATTTTTTATTCTCCTCAAAATATAAATTCGTTGACTGAAACTTTGAAGAAGATGAAAAACAACTGCTAGACATACTTTTCGGTTATTTTTAAAATCGTTTTGAATATTTGCAATAAACTAGGTATATTTCTGTTGAAATAACAAGAGAAATATAAACGACAAAACAATCTTTGTAACGTTCCTAACTTTGGCCATGAAGATTATTACAAGAATACAATATTTATCCCAGTGCTCAACAATATTTTAATTGACATTAAAGATTTCTTTTCAAAACAATTAACAAAAAATTTGGATATCATCATTTGAATTCCCCAAAACCTAACAACTCTTCACAAATCTGCTCTCCTTCAAAACATAAATCAAATCTTGTAAAAATTTCGCGATAGTGATATACTCATTAATATTAAAATATCAGCTTTCTCAAAATTTGAAAATACTTAAAAAGTGTGTTCAGTAATCTAGTTGTTTAGCCTCAACTTTGGGGAAAGACATGTTCCCAACTCTATCTCAATCAGTTTGTGTTCACTTCACTCTGCCAGCAAGTGTTGCTTCCGCCGAGAAAATCGTATCCACTCATTTGAGAAATCGAATGGCTGAAAAAAAGAACCATTTGAAAACTTAACCATTTAGTTTTCACTTTGAACGATCAATGAATATCTAGTACTTCAAATATTTTCTAGTTTCAATTTAATTTGTGATAATTCTAGCTTGAGAAAGTCCCTTATTAGCTCTATTTAATGTTAAATTTTATCTAGAATCATACAAAAGTATCTGCATTAATGTATGAATTATAAAGAATATGAGCAGTGTATGAATAATGGTTGGGAAATACGAATGTGTTTCACCGAGACGATGACTAGTGCATATAACAATTGAAAGAAAAAGGATGATGAGTCAAGGTGTGGTTATCTTGCTGGGTATGAATGATTGAGTTGATTTTTTAACAATATAGATCTACGTGTAATTAATACACACTATCAATCACGTTTTCAACATTTACTGGAATGTCTCTGTGTACATTAAGTAGGGTCAATCTGACTAGTCTGTTTACTGTCATTCGAGTTCTCAGTCAGGATTTAATTCTTCGCATGGTTGAGAAGCTACGTTCAGCACTGGTAACACTTACAGGACATTTTTAGTAATTTGGAACATCTTGTGAGTGATTAGATATTGCACATGGTCACAAAAATCAAAAACAACCGAAAGATCAGTAGGCAGTGATTTTATTCCATCCTCTTCCTTCATCCTCATCCCTTTGCAGTGCCGTAGTTCAACTTCCTATGTAAATTCAGGTGTATTTATGTCTAATATAAGTGACGAGACGGTCTCGTCAATTTTTTCATCAGTATTTCTGTTTTTGGATTTTCTGAATTTTTTCATTTAGCTTTGTTTAAATGTGCTTTGGAATATAAGTTAGACATTAAGCAGTGTGGGCCGTAGATTTTTGGCCTAAAAAACCATAAACCTCCAAAAAATTGAAGCCGAGTTTGGTTAAATTTTTTAAAATTTAATTATTTGCTTAAATGAATTAATTTACTTTTAATTTTTTGTTTTACTTTTTCAATTTTCAAATTTTTCAATTCTCGATTAAAAAGCCTAAAAGAAAATTGGGTTGAATCGTCTAATGATAAAAATCCTAATTATTTTTTCTCGATAAAAAAGCCTAAAAATATAATACAATTCAAGTCATTATAACAATCTTTATTGTAATATTTGGATAAAATATATTTTCAGAATAAGTTTTGCGATTTATCCGGTATATTAGTTATTATTATTATTAATAATAATAGCATAAATTTAGTGGTAATTATAAATTTAATTATGTTTATATTTTCTTCTTCTGCAGACAATTTAAAGATGCTGTGACAAAAATTCGAGTTTAAACATTTTAAATTTATAATCTTAGGTTATTTATCTCCTAGAGCTTACAAATAATCTTTCAATATTAGCGATTTATCACCCAATAATTATTCGATTGGATTTAGAAAACTACTTTTTCATTTTCGAACGAAATTCTATGGTATCGATTTACAACTTTTGCACTAAATATGAACTGTTTGAAGTTTAGCCGCTATGTGTGAGCCCACGTTTTATGCGACATTTGCCAGTATACACCCAGAGCCAAGTAATTTGTTATTTTGGTGGTCAAGTGTGCTGAATCAAGTTTTAACTTTCACATAGTTCATCCGGTCCATTAAAGTTTTTATTCAAATGTGGCCAAGGACTGAAATTGTTGGGCACACTTGACCTAAGCAGTTGTCAAAGAAAGAGTTTCAACCATTGAACATAATGGCATTTACTTTCATTATTAAAATGAATTTTGTACAGAAATGTCATTTTATTTTCCCTCAATACAAAAGAAGAAAATCGAAAAAATATTATTTAAATATATTTCCTAACTTTCTTATTTATTTAAGCAACTCTAATTAATACACTCAATTCAAGTAATATGATACCAAAAATTGTTTAAACAAAGTTTAATTTACAATAATTTAAAAAAATGTTTGTTTCGTTATTTTAATTTGATAAAAAATATAAAGTTTCTAATGATAACAGTTTCAAGAATGACCAAAATTTTATAAAAATTGTAATTACAAAAAGTTCAAATTAATTTTTATTATTAATTTTTAATACTTTATTTATGGTTATTACCCAGACAACCCCATACAAATATTTTTCGCTTACCATTCGGCCCCATTGCTAAGAAACGTTGGAACTGTGTTCGAGTGGATGATCGTCCGCAAAAATGAGCGTTATTACTAATGCTTTAATTGACCGAACGATCCATGGATTCAACGAGCTGCCGATAGAAGGCCTAGGCTCGATTTCGATTATTAGGTCCCATTCTCCTCTTATATCATCCGAATGCTAATCTATACTTTGTATCATTTATCATTATATTCATCCCCATAGTCCTCTTTGTAGCTGTTCGTAATATTGATTTTACTATGGCCTGTCCACCCTTCGTTATGTTAAATATCCTCAGAGTATCTCTCTTACCCTTATCCCTATTATAACTAGTATGTTCCTTATTATTATTACTAGTATTATCATCGTTACTCTTATATGTACTGTTCTTATCAATTGTTACTTCTATTGCTATTATTATTATTCTTATTACTACCATTATCATTGTTGTTGTTATTATAATTATTATTTTTATTATTATGATTATTATTATGATTATTATTATTATTATTATTATGATTATTATTATTATTATTATTATTATTATTATTATTATTATTGTTGAGGTCTGTAAATTAAAATTAAAAATTTAAATAAAATTTAGGATAATAATTCAAATGGAAAGTAAGCGAAGAAAAAAGGCAAATAAAAGCGGGATCGTGCACAGAATTAATAGTAAATGAAAGTGCGATGGAAACAGTATTAGAAAATGCAAAAAGCAATTACGAAAGGCGAGAATCCGGAAATCCGAGAAAAATCAATAAATGGAAAAATCATCGAAATCGAATGGGAAAAACGGGACAGTTATAGATTAGCTAATGGTCAACAAGATGACGGTTAGGGATTTATCAGAAAAGGGTTAGAAAGGGTTGAAAAACATTCAAATGTATGAAAACAGAAAACGTTAATTAATTAATTAATTGGCTAATGGAAAACCCGAGCTAATGGGAAACCCGAGCCAATGGAGAACCCGAGAGATGAAGGAAACCCGAGCTGGGTAAACAAGAAGAAAGGCAAACAAAAGGAAGATTTAGGCCCATTAGCTTGACACAATGATTAATGGGAAAAGAGTAAGGAGAAGATAGCGCGCGTAGGAAGACCGGTAGGGCCATTAATTATCTAGATTCGTTGGACCATTATGGATGACAGCCGAAGCAAACACGTAGGAGAAAATGTCAAACGAAAGATTGGCTCGGCAATAACCATTTGTCATCCTGATTTCGAGGAGTATATAAGCAAAGGGAAAATCAGAGAAAATCGGCATTCTGCCTCAGCTAGGGTTCGAAGAATCAGACAGTAGGAAAAGTGATAAACGAATTAGGGAAGTAGGGAAAAGAAGAAATAGAATTAAGAATACGAAAAGGCGAAAAGGGATCAAACCAAACAGAAACCGAGGAAAACGAGAGTCAACAGAACTAAAGGATCAAAAGGTGAATATTGTTTGTTTGCAAAGCATCAACGCCGAGCAGAGAATCGTATAAACTTTAATTGGGCATTGTAGCGTGATAATAAATTGTAAACCTGTTGTTTCAATATACGTTGGGTCGTTCATTGTTTTAATTTAAAGAACACCAGGAGTCAGAGAGAACCGACTTGAAATAATCCAAAACCCAACATTATTATTATTATTATTATTATTATTATTATTATTATTATTATTATTATTATTATTATTATTATTATTATTATTATTATTATTATTATTATTATTATTATTATTATTATTATTATTATTATTATTATTATTATTATTATTATTATTATTATTATTATTATTATTATTATTATTATTATTATTATTATTATTATTATTATTATTATTATTATTATTATTATTATTATTATTATTATTATTATTATTATTATTATTATTATTATTATTATTATTATTATTATTATTATAATTACCATTATCTTTATTATACGTCTTACGTCTAATGAGTTTAACTACTTTCCTTATTTGATCTCCGAATTTAACTCAAAACGAAAGAAAACAATAATCAAAACGATCAAAACAAATTTAATTATTTTCATTGTACATTTCCGCAAGTAACTTTGGTACTTTATTAACCAATTTCGGTTCGGCTAGCATTAATCGAAGCCGGGCTCGTTCAGCCTTTCCTGGTTTATGTTTCTTTTGGTTGAGTTGTCCTCCATCATCCGTCATTGAGCGTTCTTTATAGGCTAATTATGTCGGAGCAAACACCAGGGGATAAGTCACGGCATTTTCCTCCTGGCTGGCTGATAACGCAACCTCCAAGGCTCGGATTTGTGTTTTCTGAGCCTCCTGTAATTGATTCGTCTCCCTTAGAGCCGTCTGAGTGGTATCAAGCTCCTGGTAGATCTTCTTTACTCGCTTCGGCTCAAACCTTGTAGATTTGAGCCCTTGGATTTCTTGAGTGGCCTGCATCAAGCGTCGCGTGAGGCGGTTTTTTATTCTACCAGGGTCTTCTTTACTGTCTCGGCTCGAATCCATCACTAAACAACAAGAAGTTAAGTGAGGTTCTCGATACATGTAAATCATTTAGTACACTTATGACACCCTAAGATGGTTTAAATAAGGGGTGAATTTCGGCACGATTATATCATGGTCACTCATAGATTATGTACACCATTTTTCATAAAGTTATATGCGGATAGCGAGTGTCGGTTTAAGGTGTCGATCCCACCATTCATCCCTTATATGAAAAAACTTGTAAATTAAATCGGAACATAACAAATAACAAACGTTTAATTCAGTAATTGTTATTATTATAAGTTAAACACGACAAAACAAAAAAATTAATTTAACGAGAAAAATTTTATTTTTAAAATACTATACGAATTAGTCCTTTCTTTAGATCATTTACTTCTGAATCGGATTTCGCCACTCGAGATTTTGCATAGTTATGATCACCTTCCTGTCGCTGTAATTCCAGACGTTTCAGCATAATTGGGTGAATTAATTCGTCTGGTATTGCCATTCGAGTGGATGCCATTAGAGATTTCAGAGCAGTATCATCAAGCTCATAAGCAGCGTTATAGGCTGTAGCATAGACATCGAAACATAGGATTCTGCCTGTTGGTATCTCGTGATTTATTTGGTCCAGCTTCATCTGGGACATCCGTCGTCGGTGTTGAAATTGTCTGCCTTCCTCGGCTAGGAGAAGTTAATATAACTCCACTTTTTGACGGGCCTCTCTGGCGGGGTTTCGGCCAGGCTGCCTTTTGATTGAGATGCTGTGGAGGTATATATCCTACAGCGGTCTTGGTCGAGTCTGCCACGTAGCATCTCCTGGCGTGGAGACAGAGTACCCATAGTCCCATAAGATTTGACGACATTGGACTGCCGCAGTTGAACTAAATTGTATCATTTTCCTTTCCTGCCCTGATGCTTGCCGTTCGATCGTGGTTCTGAGTGATTTCTGTTCAGGTTGACACAAATTATAGCGTTGCACTTTAAGATAAAAGATCTCATAAACAAAATATATGAAGTGAGTACAATTCCTTACTTCCATTCGTGGACATTTGAGATATTAATTCGGTCATCATTTGGTGTGAACTCGAGTCACATGATTTTTCTCGGGGCTCCTTGCCTCTGCTACTCTTGGAGTCTTTTTGAGTTTTTGCATTGTTGTTCATTTTAATAATACACCAGTGCTCATCGAAAGAGCTTATATAGTGTAATCCATTTTCTCACAGCGTCACCGGCCACATCATTACTATTGTATTGTTATTGTTACAGTTTAAATAATCATCATTGATATTGTGCGTGCTTTATCTAATATGGTCATTGTTATTATCGTCATTGTTATTATTTTTTCATGTTCAACGTGGTACTGATAGGCAGTGCTATCATCAGGATTGTTATTATAATCATCAATTCTATTGTTGTTAAGATTAAATTTTCTTTTCTTGTTGATTTACTGTTCCTCGTCATACTCAACAGAATATATTAATTTTACTCTTAAAATAATTTACCATTCTTTGTCCTAAGTAATAAAATATTTCTATCATTATGAACATTAATTTTACTTTTATAATAACTTACTATTCTTCGTCATACGCAACGGAGTGTTACGGATATTAATTTCACTTTTGTAATAATTGACTTCATTTTTAGCGGTATGAAATTTCCTTTACGTTTGTTGGTTTGCGCACCTCTAATTGAGATTTTATCTAACAAGCCTTTCCAACTCCAAATCGTTCATCAGTTTGGTTCGTCCCGGTGTAAATAGCTTTTATTTTATTTTTAATTAAATTTAGTGTTAAGAATTTCGACTAGAACTTGGGCTTATTAACTAAACCAATATTAGCATTATTTCAACTAACTCCTATATCCGAACTAAATCGCTAGTCGGCGTTGGTTTCAAATAGTAAATTCCTCTGATTTGTCTTGGTTACTCCTCGTTTATCTATGTCTTAGCCGTAATTCTAAATTTATTGAAGGGCTTGATCATAATCCCGTTACTTATTAACATTTAATTTTAGATTTAGTTGAGAGAAATTCGTCGCAGCAATTTAAGTTATTCCCCACTTCCCGTACCTTCACTTTGATCTTAGGGTGTTGATTGTGTTTATATTATATTTAAGAGTGCCCACTGGACTACTCGATGTTTAGCATTTTAGCCGTATGTATAATTCAGTTTAGGTCGAAATTTCTGGCGTTGGGCAAAAAAAGAGCAAGCCAAAAGACCTGTTCCTCGATCTCCCTCCGCCACTATAAGATATCATTTTACGTTTAGATTCTCCGTTTACCACTGGCGAACCCTCATCGTTATAGTTCCGTTGTAGATGAACTGCGCTTATACGAATCCGTTAATTGTGTATATTTACTTCCTTGTAACATGTATTTCGACATAGTTTTAGGTATAATATAATATAATAATATACCTGCTCGAATACATATAATTATTGATAATAATTACATTTATAGGCATATTCATTCCTCAATAATTCATCATCGACAATAATTACATTTATAAGCATATTCATTCAGCAATAATTTCTCACTTCGTTTAACGTGAGTCCTTGCACAAAGTTGATTCTGTAAAGAAACTTTCTCTCACACAAGCTTCCTGTACCACACAAAAGCGCTACTGTTTTAGAAAATCGTATTTTGCTAGTGAAAAACGGTAAAAGTTTTTCACCAGGAAAAAGTGCTTAAAATTATGTAAAAATAGATCGGTATATGTACCCATTCTGTGACCCTAACCTTGCGCGTTATTTTTAGTGTGATAAAACAAAATTTGACCTTAAATTTATTTGTAATATTTACTTCTAATTTTATTGTTTTTCTTGGATTAAATAGATATTTTATTTTTTTTATTTTTTAATTGAATATTTCTAATTAGAAATATTTTATTTTTAACCAGTTTTATTCGTTAAAATGCTGGTTTTATAAATGAATTTATTTCCGGTCAAATTCCCATGTTCCCGTGTTGCTTCATATGTTAATTTCATGCGGTTCTTGATGCATTTGTATATAATTTTTATTTACTTTTATGTTTTTTCGATTTTAT
This sequence comes from Schmidtea mediterranea, assembly GCA_022537955.1. NCBI lineage: Eukaryota > Metazoa > Platyhelminthes > Tricladida > Dugesiidae > Schmidtea > Schmidtea mediterranea. Next base: position 109,231,351 of record CM039681.1, on the reverse strand, counting down.
ATTTAATTATATTCTTCCTCATATTTTAGGGTGTTTTACTTGGTGTTAATAGGTCTGATTTTAAATCTGAATTGTTGTGTTTGCATTCCATTTCCAATTCATTTAAACAAACTCGGTCTTGGCCCAACAGTATGAAAATGAAGATTAAAGAAATTTAAAATATTCGATCCATGGTGAAGCATATTAAATATTTTTTGTGGGATCATACGGCGGCATCATACACACTCTCGTCGTTATCATCAACTTCGCTTACATCATAATAATCATTGTCACTGGTTGTTTCACTATCAATAGTATTTTCAAACTCAATGTAGTTACTGCACATGTTAGCGGTTCAAAGGTAAAACGGTCAACGTAACTGCTGGAATATATTTGAATGCGGACACCTACCGAATAGCGTGCGTGATTGACTGTTAAGGCACAGTAAACACATTACGAGCCACACATTGTTCCCGTCCAGGGTTAATATTCTCAATATATAAAATTTCGCAATTTATACACAATATAAATTTAATATAATTTAATTTAATATATTTAAATTGCTTATTAAAAATAAGTAATATAAAATAATTATTCTTGTCATAAATACTGTAATTTTTAGGATTTACCTATTATAATATTACATATAGTTTGCACATTTGAGTATATCTTAAGGTTTATTAATTCAATAACGTTAGTTTATAACTTTCTAAATCAGGGATTCTCAATCTTTTTTGTCTTGGGGCATACCTAGAAAATATTAACATTCGGTTATTTTATTTATAAATAGTTATCTTCTCTCACTAAATATGTAAGCTGCCATATAATACCGTTGATGTGTATTTTGAAATTATACTCATGGAATATTTTCTTAATACAAATTAATTAATTAAAGAGTTTTTTGAACATTCACTGCAATATGATAAAAAAACATTGAATAGATTTTAAAAAAATTAAAACGTTTAAAAAAATTTACTGCAACAATGATTAAAACAAATTAAACGAAATTTAATTAATTGATTAAACTGATAAAATTAATTATAAAATTTCTCTCTTGTAATCTAATTATTAGGCCATAAAAAACTGTAAATTAAAACATAAAATGAAAATTATTTAATCTTATTCCAGTTAGACAAGCTGCATCATTCCTGACAAGCTCAGGTAAAGTTTACCAAATAAATTGATTAATGTACTAATAATTTTTTAGTTTGCATTTCTTAAAAAACATTGCATTTGGACCTCAATGATTTATATCTACTGTATTTGTGCTTACCTTTAATTCGATACCTGCTCATATCTGTTTCACTCGAGAAATACTGATTATTCAATTATTTGAAATTTTAATTTACTTTTTTGCGCTTAATTAATTTTCGGAAATTTCATAAAAAAACTTAATTTGAAAATTTTTATTGAAATTTTTATTTCCGTCTCAATTATATATCACCAACGATGTAATTTTTTGAAATTGTATAAAAGATTTTATAATTTTAATTTAATTTCAATAAAATTAACAAAGTTTTTTCAAGATAAATTTTAATTATAAATTTCATTTTTAAATAATTACAGAAAAACTTGTAAGGAAATCATTCCGAAATTTAATTAAGACTTCAGTTTGAATGTTTGCTAATTTAAATTAATATATTGAAGTGTTTATTTAACAATAAGAAATGAAATAACCCGAATGAGTTGCAAATTTTTGTTGAAATAATATTTTTTTATTTTTATTATTTTTTAGAATTTATTAAAATATATAAACAACTAAAGTTTTTTTTAAATTTATTTTTTGTCTTACAACCTTTCATTATGCATTCAGATATTGGATTGGAACTATACGAATCACGCAAAATGTAATATCTCAATCTCGTGGTCAAAAAAATTAATTAATTTTTACTTAAGAATAATGTTTTATTAAAAATTTCTTAATAATCCACAAAACTTGATCGCGAGACAGTTAATCTGTGTCCAGTTAATCATGTGGACACTCAATCTTGAAGACAGTCAATTCTAGGGGCATATAATACCGAGGCAGTTAATCCTGATCCTTTGAAATATTCATTTATTTATTTATAAATTTTTTACTATTTATTATTTACAGTCTATATGTAACTCAAACACTTACCTCAAAGTCCATTTATTGCACAACACCAATTTATTTTAAATGTTTCAAAAAATTTTTTAAAATAATATAACGTTAAAGCAGTGTATTCTTTATTTGATATTTATTATTAACATACCATACACTTTATTCGAAACAGTTTAATGGCCAACATCGTGCATCGCCATATGGTCGTTCCATTTGCATTTCACGATACTTCCAATATTTGAAACATCCGTAAAGCTGTCTTTTTTCCTTTACTGACTTCTCCAAGCGCGGTATGTTGGTATGTTGTCTGGAAAGAGCAAAATATAAGTATGAATAATGTTAATTTGCTTACAAAAATACATGTCATATAAATGGATGTTGCATGGGTGCACTTACAATTGCAGAAATAAATGAGAAAGAAAGTCCACTGCAATTGTAGGGATATTTGAACATAATTATCAGCTAGCAGTAAAACTAAAATTAAATAATCAAACTAAATAATAAATTGGATTGAAAGATTTTATAAAGAAATATTAAAATAAGTAATATAATAAGTATTTTAAAGGAAAGCAATTATCTTAAAATTATCTTCTACTTTTGCTAATTCGGTAAAGTGTTGATAAATTGCTTGAGTTGTTGATAAAGAATGGGTATTCTAAATCATTTTTATTGTTGATGAAAAGAGAGACTGTTGACAAATTGCTTAAAAATTCTAAGGGACCATGTTTTGGAAAGTCAGAGTGTGAATTGAGTGTTGATCTAAATAATAGTAAAAATGGATATAAAAAAATTGAGCCTAAATATGTGTTAGTATTGCTTTACTCTGAAGGTTTTACAAATTATAAAAGGAAGTTAAATAAACAGATTGAAAATTTAGAGTATAAGATCGTCTCTAATTCGTGTAAGATACGCAATATGTTTATTAATAAATCAAAAACATATTTTTCACTATTTTCTTTCAAAAAAAATGCTTGAAGAAATCTTATTGGAAACGAATATTAATTCAGGTCTTTCGGTAACAACCGACAACTTTTTAACATCTGTACCATTGGCACTTGAATTACTAAATAATAAAATTTATCTTACTGGAACTTTTCGAGACAATAAAAGAGAAATTCCTGTTGAATTTCAAGCTTCTAGGCGAAGCGAATTTTCCAGTATTTTTGGATATAGTGTGAATTTAACTTTAGTGTCATATATACCTAAAAAAGGCAAAACGGTTAATTTACTGACAACTAAATTTCACAATAATGAAATTTGTAAAGAAGAAAATAATAAACCTAGAATAATTTTATATTATAATAAAACGAAAGGAGCAGTTGATTCAGGTGATATGATGACATCCGAATACTCGATTGTCAGAGTAACTAGACGATGGCCTTTTCGTTTATTTATGGAACTAATAGATATTGCTGCCCTTAATGCTTACGTAGTTTGGAAAGCCGTACATCCTGATTGGCAAAATAATGATTCAGGTAGACGAAAAGTACTTTTGAAGGAATTGGCGAAAGCATTGGCAACTAAAAATGTACAAGACAGAAATTATGACATGTTCCACAAATCAATTAAACGCTGCATTGATATTTTCAAAAAAGCTGTCGAAGACCTTCATGAGACTGGAGAAAGTAGTGGGTTTTCAATTCGTAGTATTGAATAAAGAAAGACGTGCGAGTTTTGTGATTATAAAAAGAAACGAAAAACCAGTAGTTCTTGCTGCTATTGCAATCGGCTTATATGCGGTGAACACAGATTATTTATATGTTATAATTGTAAAGATAATAATGAAATATAAATAAATAATGTGAAATTTCGAGTCTCTAAATTGTAGCCTGTAAAAAAAAAAGCTAATTTCTAAGCACGCCTAAGTTGAATGTCAAAACTTTTATATGCCGTGCGATGTTGCCAAGTTATATGTATATTATCAATAATTTGAATTTTGTAATTAATTTTCCAAATATTGGAGATTTTTGAAAGATTTTTGTTTTATAATAATAAATTTTGAATAATATAATCAAAATAATTATTTACACTTTTTGATTGATTGATTGATTTGCCGGTCAATTTGACCGGCTTGGTACGGCATGGGTTAAAAAAACTTTTTTAATATTATTAAAATAATTTAATTTATAAATTACATTATTTTTTAAAATTATAATATAGATAAAAAATTATAATATTTATATAAATAACACTCAAACAGAAATTTGAAATCATAGCACTTTTTGAGAAAGGAGAAAGTCAAGCATCATTGGCCAGAAAATATAAAATATCTCCTTCATCAATATCAAACATTTGTCACAAGAAAAGGGAAGAAATACTTGAGGCCTACAGTTCCAGGCCTTCATCAACCAAGAAACTGAAACAATCTTTTTATGATGATTTAGATATTCAGTTAAGGAATTGGTATTTGCTGCAACGATCTAAAAAGATTCCCATTAACAGTGTATTACTTATTGAAAAAGCTGATCAAATTGCCAAATACCTAAAGATTCAATATTTTACTTGTACAATGAGTTGGATCCAAAATTTTAAAGCTCGCCATTCTCTTGTTTTCGGATCTATTTCTGGAGAACCTGGTGATGTAAATAACTGAGTTTATTTAAAAAAAATAAATGTGTTGATTAGTAAAGTTTTTTTGATATTTTTTAAAATTATCCTTATAAAAAAGTATCTGTTAAAGAGAAGTATCGGTTATAGAGAACATTTTTTCAAGTCCCAAAAATGTTCTCTTTAAGCGGTATCTACTGTATTTATATAAATAACATTTTAAAATTAGTTAATAGTATTTGAGTATTTTTTAAATGTTTATTTATTTCAAAATTAAATTAATATATAAAAAAAATAATTTGATTAAAATTATAAGTTAATTAATAATATTTTTAGTTCATTTTGTGTACCTAAGGATGACAGTGATGCTGTCAAAATATATTGTACGAAGAGTTTTTTATTGGCGTTATCTTTTAATTAAAGGAAAGAGTTAAGTAATTTAAATTTAAAATTGTTAAATAAGTTAACCTTTGAATGGGAGCGCATTTTATTTTAACACGAGCGAGCGAGCGCCGTAAACTTTACGTCTTACAGTTTGTACCAAATATTTACTATTTTATGATAATATAGTGTTTGGTAATTATTAATAAATAAAAAATGTATTTGAGCTTAACCTTTGAGCAGGCGCGCATTTTATTAATAAATTCGCCATAAATTTTACGGCTGCGCGCCCTCTCCAAGGTTAAGCTAATTTTATTATTTTATATTTTTCTATAAGGTAGTAATTCTAAATTAGTTAAAATTAATTTAGTGTTGTTATTTTAAAATTCCTAATGTGTGATTTTTAAATAAATAATTTATTATTAAACATTGAAATAAAAATAAATAAAAATAAATTTTTCGCTCTTAATTTGTTTATATTTCACGAAAGAAGTCAGGTTTTTGAAATATATATATATATATATATATCAAAAAAGAAGCATAAAAAGAAATCTAAAGAATTGTGAAGGTGTTAATGGGAAATGCCTAATATAAAGAGAAATTATTTGAAAGATTTATATTACAATATTGTCATTATTTTTTGTCTAACCTAACTATTATATTAAATATATTTTTAATTATATTTTGTTTTCAGTTTTTTAATGTATTTTACTTCAATTTCCTTTTTTAGATTAACAATCGATAGTCTAAAAAGGAAATGAACAAAAAATGTTCAATAAATATATTATTCGAAAGATTTAAAACAGTATTTAAAATACTTTTAAAATGTATTTCACTCAAACAATTTAGCAAGTCGCATTGTGAAAACATTGTTTCACTTTAAATTGCATTTATATTTTTTTACAAAAATTTTCAGTTAAAAAATGAAGCTGAAATGATTTTAATTGGATAATTTTGGTTTTAAATCTAAAATTTATTACTGCTGATTTAGAAATGTTTGACAAAAATGTTCTGATTCTCTGGACTGCGGTGGGGTTTTCCTCTGCAATTTTAGGGGGATTTGGTAATCTATGGTTTGCTTATGTTATTGTAAAAGGGTTTTGGAAAAAGGTCAACTATAGAATTCTTTTTTGGATAATGTTACTTGATATGTCCTGTGACTTTATTTTCATTCCTTTTGAAATAGCTCAAACATTTACATTTCTCGGGCACGATTTTTTACTAGGAACAAAGATGTTTTGTCAAATCGAATCCTTGTTTTTCAACAGTGGATTAATGGCATCGATATTCGGAAGATTTGTTGCCGCTTTTATTAGAGGTTGGTCGGTATTTTTTCCGTTGAGTTTTCGAAAAATCGTCTCAATGCGCTTCATAAATGTCTTAATTGCTTCATCAATTTTTGGATTATCAAGTTTCTTTCATTTGGGATTTTTTAAATGGGCGTTGGATTATGACATGGATGACGTGTTTGGCGACTGTACGAGTGTTTATGCTATAAAATGGGCTGACTTAATAAGATCAGCAGTTTTCACTTATTTTCCACTCTGTGCAAGTTTTATCATTTATTTGTCAATATTTATGAAAATATTATTAATGAAATTTAATGGTAGAAAGGATTTAGGGAAGTTGAGTAGGGGAACCGGAGCGCTATTTTGTAGCGTCATAATTTATTTGGCATGTGTTTTACCACTGTGGATCGGATATGATTCGGAAAATCATTATAATAGAATGTCATGGAGCATTTGGAATAAATTCGTCTTTAGACTGAGTTACGCAATAAACCCAGTAAGTCACTGTAACTATTTATTATATATATACAAAATTTTATTATTATTTTAAATCCAAAATAAATAATTACCAATAAATCTAATGGTAACTTCCTGATTAAAATTGCTTGATTTGATATTTGTCACTCTATAGTTCTCCGTTCAGGAACTTCATGATGATGTCCTTGCTTTAAATAAATCAAAGAACATATGATCTACTTCAAGTTTTAATCATTGGCTTAGATGCGATAAGTTTTGTTTTACCTGTATCGATATTATGCTCTATCAACACTATTTATCCGATGGACATCTTAAATTTACTGAAAACTTCCTTATTTCGGTTCAAAATACCCATTGATTTCCTTTTTCCTTAACGTTTTTGCACAAGCTTTCTTCTAAAATTTGAAATATTACTGTTGCTGCATTACCTTTTGTCTTAATTATTTTTATCCGTCACCTTACTTACCATTTCGTTTCGCTTAAAGTTTCAGAAATTTTGAATTGGTTCTTGATTTTTTCTATGCTTCCTACAACTTTTTTGGTTCCATGACCTAAAGCCCAAAGACTTTATTTTTATTAAACATATTTTAAATGAAAAATTTCATTATCACTCCCTCTTTGTTTTCTTCATGGTCTATACATTGTATTGTCATACTTTTTGCAAATTCTTATTCACAAAATTGGCTAATTAAATTATCTTATCTGCTTTCAATTTTTTCGTTTACAAATATTTTCAGGTTTCTTTTCATTTCTTTCAATATCTTTATCAAAATATTTCAAAAGTAATCCAAGTTTCATTTTCATTCAAATCTAGATCATTTAACTGTTTGATCACGTGTTTCACAAACTCAATGTGCTTAACTCAAGAGATTGTATTTGTTCTTCTACGTTTGAAAATTAAAAATTTCGATAATTTCTCTTAGAATAAATTTTCGCTTAGATAATCCTTTTTTCCTGTTGATGCTAAATATAATAATAAAATATATATGAGTAAGGTTTATTAATTTTAAAAACTGTAGTAAATTGAATATAATTTTAATTAGATAATAGGTTTGAATTAACTCCTTTTTCGGTTAGTAACAATTTTTTATTTTAAATCATCGATCTATAGCAGGAGAATCTTAAAATAATTTTCACTTGTTTTTTTAAAATTATTTTTGAAATTTTCGTTTGCGACAGTTGAAAATAAATTCTTTGATCCATCAACAAGGTTTAAATAAAAAGTAAAAAATATCGTAAAAATACCCCACTTGGGCAATCAATGGAGAATGCATTGATGTTTGAGAGACTTTATATAAACAATATGTCAGTCATACTTATCTTTCTCTAAAAGAGAGAATTCTTTAAATGAAAATTACAAAGATATTTGGCCTGAAATGGCAAACTAACCATTGGAATAAACGTTAAAAACCTTAGGTAAATTTTTTACCATATACCCTTCATATTCCTTGTTTAAAAAATGATATTTTGTTCTTACATCTAGGCTTCTTTCTACCCTTGTTTTTAGTGTATTTTCACTCATTTTAAAATTTGGTAAAGTTGTGATGCTTCACAAATCTGATTTTTTTTGAACGTTTGTGTTGGAAAAATTGTGGAGTAATCTGATTAAAATTTCCAAAAAGTTTACTTAGTTTGTTTACAATTTAGTATAAATAAAAGTACAATAAAAACAATAAGTGTAAATTTTCATTAATTTTAAAAAGATTAAATTAAATTAAAATTAAATCAAATAAATTTTGTATTAAGTTATTTGCAAGTTGAAATCACTATAAAACTACAAAAATGTCGCGTGACAGTCACATACAAATTGCATGCTTATAGGCTATAATCAAGTAATTTGTATGTGACACTCAGGTGACACTTTTGTAATTTTATAGTGATTGACAATATTTCAACTTGAAAATAACTTAATACAACATTTCGGTATATCGTAGTAGTCTTTGTTAAAAATGAAATGCGATTTATTAAATAATTGGTATTGAATCTATACTAAATGCAAAACCTATAAAAATTGTAAACTTTATATGGTAGGTACCATTATTAAAAGTTTATCAAACAAGGCTTGCACTCATTCAATAATATAGACACATTAAAATAAAAATCATTAAATTATGTATAAATTAATAAAAACTTAGTATTCAAATATAGTAATAAAAATGCAACAAATAAATATTGGTGGGAGAAACTAGTATGGGCGATGCCGAATGATAAGACGAGTTCAAATATAATAAAATAAAATCAATGTAGGGTACAATGAAGTAAATATTTAAAGAAAATTTAAATTAATTAAAATCTAATGGGAATCTCGAGCTAATGGGAACCCTGAATCAATGGGAAACCAGCGCAGTGTATGAAACAAGAGATGCGATCAAAGTTATTAAATTAAATTCGGTAAAAATTGCGAAAGACTAAAGTTAAAAAAGAACATAACTCAAATAAAATTATCCCAAGAAAATTGGATTTTGTGGAAGTTTCCCGAGAATTAACTAACCTAAAATTGGTCAGATTAAAAAGATTTTAAGTGTTTTTGAAAGTTTATAAATGTTTGTTACAAAGTGTGATAAGTTGAACAAAAGTTATTGTGTTGAATGTTAAAGTTATTTGAATAAGAGTTTCAAAAACGGCTTTCATAATAGCCAAATAAAATTTACAAATATATAATGATTTTTTTAATAATTCATTTTAAAATTTTTATTCATTTTTAAATATAGAAATTCTCACACCAATTTTCTTTGAATAAATAATTTAGTAATTAATTAATTTATTACTATAATGCGACAACATATTGAAAAAGAAGTGTTGAGAGAAATATATGAAATGTTGAAATATTTACCAATCTATTATATTTTAAAATTAAAACAAAAAATTTTCTAACACTGTTTATTTAAAATTCAATATTTTCATATTAATATAAAATAAAATCAACAAATTTTCTTTTTTCTAAATTTTGAAAAATTAAGATTTAATTACTCTAGAACCACGTTGAAAAAAGCTATAAAATTAGTTAAAGGTATAATATTATAACTAATATTCGTTTAGTTATTTTTTTATTAAAATTTACTCTTAACATTTTATCGATTCTTAAATCAAATACTAATTAAATAACAAAATATTTGTTGTTTATTGGTTTATAAAATTATTTATAACACGAATAAGGAATCTTTAAATATTTTAAATATTTGCATTATATTGCAGTGAATAAAATGTAATTTAATGCATTTTGCAATGTTTTAAGATATAAATTACAATTAAAATTTTGTTTAAGTAATTTGAAATTTATAATTTATATTTTAAACTATTTATCGAAAATGAAAGTTTTGTTCTTATGACAAAATATCATTAAAATTATTGAAGATAAACGCTTATTTTTAGCACACCATTTATCAAGTGTTAATCAACGGCTTTTATAACCCTATTTATATTAAGTCCGGACTGGGCCGGCGTGACAGCTGACAAGTTCCTGGTGAGCCGGTCTAAAAAGTCAGATGAAAGGCCGGTGAATTTTATAAAAAATATATATATAACAAATATAAAAAATTTAAAAGAATGTTTTCTTTCATTATTTTCAATTATGGAAAATTTATTTCCTAACATCTAAGAATAACAACCTTTTTTACTAATATATGTGCTGTTAATTTCTTTTACATTTCTAAAAAGACCGTTTTAAAATAGTCTTACAGGGCCGGTAAAATCGGCCAGTCCGCTACTGTTATAACTCTTTAATGACTTCTGGGTGTAAAATATAGTTTAACAACAAATTCATATGCATATCAGTTAAAGTATGTGGGAAAATTTTATTCCAAAACTTTCGGAAGCCAACCTTATTTTTAGGATACATATGCAACACTTTATCGGATATTGTCAAAAAATGCGGTGATGATCAAAAACATATCCAAACAATATAATTGTATAATAGCAAATAATAATATAAATTGATAATTTACCGGTTTGGTGTGATTAAATATCCGAAGAAAATTGAAATACGAATGACATAAAACTTCACAAAAGAAAATTAACAGTATCTACGTTCCAAAGTGGTTGCTGAGAATGAATGCAAAATATCAGACTTTTACAGCAGTATATGCGCAACAATGTATCTCAGAAACATTAAATTCCACTGAAAATTTTATTAACTTCATATTTTAATAAATGTTGGAAACTTGTGTTGCATTTTTTCAAATCAGACTCAACCGGATTAAAGAGTAATAAATCTCAAATTAGTGCAAAACTAGTAAAAACTGTATATTCTTCAAATAGTTTTCTTGGAAATGTAATCTTTTAAAATAGTGCTATATAGATCTATATAACAAATAGCATAAAAATTTGATAGATCTTTTACCAAACATTGAATTTATGTTAAATGCAACTTTACAAACCACTGTTGGTTGTAGTCTAAAAAAAATAATTTATTGGGAAAAAAATTAACACATTGAATACAAATACAATTGGTTATTAAGATGTGTCACCTCCAGGATACCTCCCCTAAAATTGCTGTTACAGTTGGAAATTCTATGTAGGTCACGAATATATTATATAGGTAGCACCATACTGTTTCCTACGGTGCCATTCAAAATTAAGTAGGTCAAGCTAAAATTTTCAAAAGTTTTCTTAGTTTTTAAAAACTTAGAAAAAATTTATGTAAGTCAATCCAATTTATCAAATTTTTCTAAGTTTTTAGTTTCATGAATAACATCGCTATATAAAATCATTATAATATTTTGGTCACTTCAATGAATAACATCATAGACTGATTTTATTGAATAATATTTTTAAATTAAAAAAATTTAAAATAAATCAAAATTACTTCGGAATCGGAGCTCAACCATTATTGGAAACTTGAATAAAGATTAGTGATTGCTAATGAGTACTAAGAAAATTGCAACAAAAATTAGCTGCCAATAAATAATTTTAAAAAATGTAAAGAATAAAGTGAAAAAAAAGGTCTTAACGAATGAGTGAAAGATGAATACAGGAACTGAAAGGTAAAAATTATTTTATTAGAAGAGTCTTCTTACGGTTGAATTCAAATGGTTTTTGTTTTGTTGTAATTTATTTATAATTTTTGGAGTTCAGTACAATATTTTGTGTTGCAAATTTGGTATCAATAAATTTTGATTCGATTCATAAGATTACAAGTGGAATTAGAAATAAATTCAATGAAAATTATTGTGATTTATTCAAATAAAACCTTAATTTAAAAATATGTTAAACCCCTTAGCATACTGTTAGTTAAAACCATAAAAAAGGACGTTGGAATTTTATAAGTTTAAGAAAAAAATACTGTTAGTATTACTCATTGGTCTTTACACGGAAGGCTTCTTACTAATAGAAACCATGTCTACAGAAACAAACAAGAAACAAAACTTTCCTAAGGGAATATACATTCTATACGTAGCTGAATGAGACAGTTTTCAGCCAATTAGTCGCTTGTACGAATTACATTTAATCTTAGTGGTTGACAGTAATAAAATCGGAGTCGAAATTAGTTTAAAAGTTCCGATGTGATCCGAATTTTTTTACTGCACATGATTTATAATTACATATATTTGCTTTTAAAAAATAGTTGGAATATTGGACTCCTAATTTACTCCAGTAAATAATGGCTGTGTATCTCATCAAATAGGCATTTATTTTAATAATCAGATCAGATCTGAAATAGGCCTTAGAATGCCTTTAGAATGAATATTTTATTATTCTGTCATACAATAAATTTATCTCGTGTAAATAATGTTGATGTTTTTTAAAATTATTATTTAAAGGTGTAATTGAATTTGTTTCTGACTCCACTTGTTTTCTGAAGTATCAAATCAACGAACTTTTTTACAACACAAAATATTATTCTGAACTTCCAAAATTATAAATAAATTGTATTTGTTTATGTCACAATGCCAGACACAACGGCTAAGAAACAATTTTCCTTTATTCAGTTTCTTTCGTTTAACCTTCAACTCTTTCATTATTACTTTAATTTTTTTACAATTTTTATTTTAATCTATTTTATACTATCGTTTTAGCTAATTTCAAATTAATTAACTATCCCTTCCTTCATGTTATTCCATAGCTTTTGCATAATGGAAGGAATGCGGATCGCTCAGAGAAGTAATCTTGATTTGCTGTGGTTGTACAAGTCACAAGAAATAAAATACAAAATTTTAAAAATCAATTAAAATGAATAAAAAATTTGAATAATGTAAAATTTGGTTTTTTTTGGGGGGGGGGTGTTAACCGGAGGCAAGTTTGATTTTTGAAGACAAATAAAATAATATTAAATTGATCAGAGGTCTTAAAAAGGGTTGGGAGCCCAAAAACAAATTAACTAATTAGTTAATTAAATTTAAGGAAAGCCCATTGATCAGCAGATATCCAGTCGAATGTTAAGATAATAACAATAATGGAACTTGTACAATAACATAAAAATGCTTAATTTTGAATTTATATTTTGATATAAAATTCTATTTCAGTTGTTCTATTTTTTTCTGGATTCCAATTTGAAAAGAGCAAGTTTGCAAATCTTTAAGAAAAAATAATCATCGATAATTTGTTGTTGTAAATGTCTTGTTTATTTGAATTTAAGTGTCATAAATAAAAAATAAATTATAAATAATTTCATGTCAACAAGTTTTGTTTATTTTAAATAGTTGATGAAATGCAAAATTTAGGATAAAAAAATATTCACATGTCTTCGTTCGCAAGGTTTTGTGAAAAAAAATATCGATGGGAGGAAATAAATGTTTTTAAGAATATAATTTAACCAATAATATTTAAGAAAGTCTCATTTAATAATTTTTATTTTTAAAGCTAATTTAATTTACAACTTCTAATTTCCAAAAAGATAGAATCGGTGACAATAGCAACAATGGTCAATTTCTTTCTTTTTTCATAAAAAAATTAATTTTCAAAAAAAATTCAAACTTTTTTATACCTTTTTCTTATCAAATTCGTTATACTTATTCATTTTCGACAATATTTAACCATTAATAAATAAAATTAGACCCCGGGACTCTTAAGGTTAAATAAAACTCATCGTTAAATCTAATATTTATTTTAATTAATTATTGCAGGTATGAGGGCTAAAAGTGAACAGAAGATATTCAGTTTGAATAATAATACACCTAATTCTGTTTTTACACGATAGAATGGTTCCCGAGAAATTCGTGTAAAAAAAAATCGTGTAAAAAAAGATACTGGCCAAGTACAAAAATAATAGATTGGTTCTAGACCTCAAAAAATAAGTTAAAATTAGACTAAATAATATAAAAAAATATTGTTGTAGTTATTTTAAGAATTTATTTTCGTTTTAATTTATTAAATAAACTAAATTATAATAAAATAAATTAAAATTTAGATTTCATAAAAAAAATAATACCAGAAATTCATTGCCAAAAAACTTAAATAACATAAAGTACAACCATAAGAAAAATTTAAACATTAAACAATTTTATTTATTGTCACTGTCTGATAATAAACGTAAACGTTTGCGAAAGACTACAATATCACTGCCATCACTGGAATGATTTTGTTAATCTTTATCATTTCTAGCCGACTGTGTTGGGACATCAGTAGATTTTTGAACGAAATCAGTTATCTTAGATTGAGTTTTATTTCGCGTTAACCCATTATAAACTTCCCTGTAAGATGCCATTAATGATTTCAGTTCACGTTGAAATTTGGCAGCTCGTTCCTCGTCATGATCATGTTGTTCAAAATGACTACCTAATTTTGTAGCGAGATCAAGACCTTCTTTAATTAGAGATGCTTTCAAAATTGGACGATCTCTTTTCGTAGTAAAGTTCAAGCTATTTTAGCGTGGTGAGTTGACTGTCATCGTGGTGAGTTGCTCTCTTTTTACTTTAAAAAAATTCATTGAAAAAAAACGTGTTAAATCCAATAATTCATGTAAAAAAAGTAATTTTGTTTTTTTTGTATTCGTGTTATTTCAAATTATGTCGTGTAAAAATAGAAATATTTTTTCGTATTTACTCGTGTTATTTCAAATTCGTGTAAAAATAATTCGTGTAAAAACAGAATTAGGTGTACTAGGAATAATATTGTGCTTCAGCTTGCTAACCTCTATCTACATATGATGCAATCTTATAAAGTTAACTTCGATCTGTTTTATTACTTGAGAATTTCATTTATCGTCATTTAGTCTATTTACTTGGCATGTGAAGTGATTTGTTATTAAATTAATTTTTTTATTTTAAATAGGTCTAATTTACTAATAATTATAAAAATCAAAAGAAAAATACTTTTAAAAATGTTCCAAAGCCCGGTGTGTAATTCTTCAAAAATATTTCGTACATACATAATTTATGATTAGATTTCGAGCCCCTCTGTGAATGCTTGTGAAAAGGTGGCCATACCATGCGGTTTATTACAAAAGTATCTCGTGTAAGTTGGTAAATCCGGAATTACACTATCAAAGATTTCATAAAAGATCATTATAAAATATATTTGTCAAATAAATTTGGCTATATTTTATAAAAAGTTTCTTTATAAAACATTTAAATGAAGTGTCTTTATCAAAGTTAGCTACATTCAACCATATTTTGATGTTATAATGCCGGCCTAACTCTGGTGTCTGATCTCATGAGATCAGTTTCGAAACTGAGGTGGATGTTAACGTGTTATGACGTGTCATTTATTGTTTAGCTTTATAAATTGTTTTTAGCTTAAATAGTAAATACGTTCAATTAATTTCATTTGTACTGGCATCTTATTTACTCAAATAATAAACTTTTTTTATTATTTAATTACCATTATGGCGTGTTCCAAAAAATGAAGTTTGAGATTCACCCATTTCAGCCTTCTTGGACAACAGATTACGGGTATATTTTTAAAAATTATCGTACTAATTGTGCCTTATGTTTGTTACCAGAACGTCAAGTGTAAAGCGTCACTTTGAAACAAAACACAAAGGACCCTTCAAGTCTGATGCAGACAAAAATGAATCTATTAAAAATGCTGTGGCTCGCTATGAGAAGCAAACAAACGTTTTATTAGACATGATTGGTAGAACAAACCAAGCAACTGAAGCTACCTATAAAATTTCACAGTGTATTGCAAATTTCGTTAAACCATTTACAGACGGTTATTATAATAAAAAGATTTTCCTCAAGTGCTCTCAAGTGCTGTTTGATGATCTTCCCAGCAAAAACTTAATTATGTTAAAGGGTAAAAGAAATACCTACTTCTGCTAGGACGGTTGAGAGACACATTACAGAAATGGGTCAAAATATAAAAGAACAGCACACTGATGCGTTAAGACAGTGTTTTCAACCTGGGTGCCATAGGGATATGAAAAGTATGCGGCAATCTTTGCTAATTTTATTATTGAAAATTTATTAATTTCATATAAATGTTGATTTTAAAAAAGGCTACTATCTTAGATTTTGAATTACTTAAAATAGCGGTATATATATCAATTATTTTTGGTAAATATTAAGAACAAGAAAAGGCAAAAACTGAACTCAATTGAGAATGAGTTAAGAGTATGTTTATCAAATACGAGACTTAATAATAAGGAGATATGCAAAAAGCATCAAGTTCAAATTTCACATTAATATATTTTATAAAAGATTTAGTTTATTAAATATAGAACTTACAAAACTTGTTTTTATTTTTATAGCTGAAATATTATTATAAAAATGGTAGGGTGCCATCAATTTTTCAAATTTTCCGTAAGGGTGCTGCTATCTGAAAAAGGTTAAGAACCACTGCGTTAAGGAATTCCAAAGTCCTTAGTGTGGCACTTGATGAGAGTATTAATATAAACGGGATACCACGTTTGGCAATTGTAACTAGATACTGTGATACCGAAATGTGTGAGGAATTATGTTGTTTCAAATCTATGCATGATAATACAACGGGAAAAGATATTTTAAAAACGTGTATTGATCATTTTGACAAAAGATGAATCTATACACAAAGAATAAAAAAATATAAAAATAATGAAAAATGGCACTCCAGTACTAAAAGGTTGCCGACCCCTGGTCTATAGTCTAAAACTAAATGATGATAAATTATTCGAAAACTTTTCGACAATCGCTACTAAAAAAAAGTTGTTAAAAGTTTATTCTGTATTAGCATCAAAGAATTTTACTCCTATATATTCAGTATCTACGAAATCAGTAGACAAAACTGAGTCTTCTGATACAGAAAGTTTTACTCTATATACATATAAATAGTATGTCAGAGAGACAACAAAAATGCACACGAAAGATAAAGTAAACAAAAGGTAAAACAAAATAATCTGATTGCTAATTAAAATGTTTTCCTTTTTTGATTTAACGCTAACATAAGTGTATTCGACAAATGACCACAATTTGCATTCAATATAAAATGACACAAAGTGCTGGGTATTATCGGGTTGGTTTGGGATTATGTATTTATTGCTTTTAAGGGCCTTAGATGGAGACTCATAAGAGTCGAGTAAAGTAAAGGATTTCGGAGCTTGAATAGTAAGACTAATTGGGACTTTGTTGAATTTTTCATTGTAACTACAGTTTACAAAAATTTCGTCACCGAATTCGATTTGTTCAGAATTAATTTCCAGAATTAAATCTAAATCAAAAAGCGGTGATTCGTAGAAAATAATAATTTCTAAAAATATTAGAATGTAAACATTCTCCATGGGAACTTTGTAGAGACCGAGAATTTCAATTCCCTCATGTGAAGTGAGTGCTGAGTAGCCAAATTCAATTTCCATCACTGCGCCGGAAGTACTGACCGTTATTCTACCGATTTCCGTATCAAAAATTTCCAAGTAATTATTGTAGCTCCATATTTCGGCGGTTAATAATATGTGATTGTTTAGTAAGATTTCAATGAAATTAATCTGGGAATGAGTTTCGAATTTGTCCATGGTTTTCAAGAATCTCATTAGGCAGTAACCTCTTAATGAGTCCGGAAAACAATTTTCGTTAGTTCTCGTTAACCAACTTTCAAAAACCTTTACTTTGAAAATCAACCATAAAAATATTTGGAGCAATGTCAAATTCATTATTTTAGAAATTTATTCAATATTTTAATTTTGTTAATTAGAAATCGTATTTTATTATTGAGTATAGATTTTTAGTAAAATAATGTTAAATTTTCTAAAGATTTTGTAATAGAAAATAATTCAACATTGTAAAAATAACTAAATATTTTGGAGTTATTAATGTGCAAAACAATTTAAACATTAAATTAAACACAAAATCGCAAAAATGAAGATAAAGTTTTGAATTAATTAAAATAATATCAACAGTTTAAAAAGATGAAAAAGAAATTTCTATGAAAATTAAATTGGATTCGATTTTCTACTTGAAAATCTGGTGAAGTGATATCCAATAATGAATATTAAAAACTTTGTTTTAATATTCATAATTAATTAGATACTTTTTGAATTAAATAAATTATTATATAAATTATGACTTTTGAAGAGATTGTAACTTTCGAAAATTAGATCGATTGTGAATTCTGGTAAAAATTTATTGTGTTGAATTGAGTTCTTGCAACGAGGGCCAAATCTAATTTTTCCAGTTTTTTGTGGTGGGTCACACGCTCTTTGAAAAATGGAAACGAATTTTATGCCTTTCAATTATCAGACTAGAAGAAAACTTACTAAAATTGACTCTTAAAGCCTCTAAACTAAACCATCATAATACAAAAAGATTTTAGAGTTTTTAGAAATTAGTTTGTGAATGTTTTAAATGTGACATCGTAATTGTAAAATCTTTCTTGTCTAAAACAATTTAAGCTGAGGAGTATAATTTTAAAATTTAATGCAATAGTTTAGTCAAGCATTACAAATTATTATCTGAATTAGCTTTATATTTATTATCCTCGGTACCTGATGAGTAAAAAGAAATAAAATTCGAGACAAATTTCCAGGGGATCCCATTCAGATGCGCTCATAAGAAAATATTATCATTGAATACCCCTCAAAAATGACGTTGAAAATGTATTCCGATAGGTGGTTTCCAATTATATGTGAGCCGTATCGCCATGACTGCTAATACACTGGAAAGCCTTTGGGTTCTAGAACAACCAGAGAAGGTATTCACGCTCATTTTAGTTTAGGTTCTTCCATTTATCACAAACAAAATTGATTTAGAATTAATATAATTAATAATTTATGAAAACTCTGTTTTGCCAGACATTTGAGGATGGTTTTCTATTTGGTTTTCTATTTTCGTTTTGTTTTTTGCGTTCTGCTTATCTGGGGTAGGCTATACTAAGTCTTAACTTGCATGGTTGAGTGGAAGGTTTTGCATTACTATTTTCGGGAAATAAACTTTTTATAAATACATTGGGATATTACCATGTTTAAACTTTCCCTATGTGAAAAATGTCCCAAAAATTTAAAATGTCTAAAAAATATTTCCCAAATCAAAATTATCCAAATTTTAAAATCTATTTAACATTTTCCAACTCAATATATCCAAAATTTTCAAATTTTTCGATGTTTTTAAAAACACAGCCAAAATTTTTATAAATATCGGTTGATTAGAACCCGGCATCTCCAGATTTCCACTGTGTCACACTATTCAATCTCGAAAAGTATCCTTCAGTTTTATTTATTTATTTTCCTTTTGCATTTGTTGGAGTTTCACACTTCAGTCAATTCTTTTTTTATTCGATTTTTTATGCGTTTTTGAAGTCTATAATAGAATTAATCTTTGTCAAACCTAATCAAACAAGATATTTTTGAATAGAGAATCTTCCGTTTCAAATTTTTAAACACATAAAGCAAAAAACGTTATTAAATTTTATATTCATTATTATGTAATTTTATATTTTTTCAATTTCTCCGCAAACCCTTAACGATTTTTTGGTTTTATGTACTTTTTGAAAATTATGAAACGTATCCCTATTAATACAACGTAATTCATGTCTTTTTATGTGTATTTTTACGCGGTTTTCTGAGGAACACACCTACCGCATAAAAACAGAATCAGCTGTTTTCCTGTTATTGAAGTTTTAATGTTTCTTTTGGCCAGTTTCTTTTCTTCTTCGGGCCTCACCCAGTTACCATCCATGCATCGGCATCTCCGGATCATGGGTTCTGCTCACTGAGACTGGGTCAGAGATTTTTGCTGATAACGTGCCACATCCTCGCGGAACCTTTCTAATTGGGGTTGTTTGTTTTTCACTAAAATTTGAGAAAAATTTTATTTAAGAGTCAATACGTTTGTTCCAAGTGTAAAATTAATTTAATATAAATATATTAATTCGGAATCAGATGGGGTGATGACAACATTTGATACTGAATATTTAAATTTTAACTCCGACTCTGTGTAGATCTTTTAATTCTCTTGCCACTTTGGGAAAACAATGAATCCGATCTCACATTTTAATGAATTTACACTGATATATTGATGATAAACCACCATGTTTGCTTATATTTGAGTTTTGGTGTTTAAAATTAAATTTATTTTTGGTTAAAAACTGTGAAAATACAAAACACTTATTCTCCTGGTCAAGGATGATTACAGGGGTCCTAAATGTTTATAAAAATTCATTTAAATTTGATAATTTTGATAAATTTGATTGGATAATTTATACAAAAAATACTTTTATTTGTTTCTTACTTTAGAAACGGGAGTTTCCCCCGAGTTGACATAGAAATCCAGATCTTTGTCACTCCATTTCAATTCGAGCACACCAACATGTTTGGATGCATTATTATTCGAAAGTGTGTTTAATTCTTTTCGATTCATTTTGGATATTTTTGAAAATTCACATTTCAATTCAAAGTTTGAAATTTTTGGTATTTAGATTTTCCCAATTACAGTAAGGAATTACAGTAGGAATTTATCCTTTAATTTTTCTCTTTTAAGAAATTATTTTAAAATATTTTTCTATCATTTATTAAATTTAAAATAGGTTATTGATAATTATCAATTTACCAAACTTTTAAATACTTAAAATTTCTACTCATTTAGGTTTTCCTAGCAGCAGGAATTATTTGAAAATTAAAACGAAACTCCAATAAAAAACTCTTCATATGATATATTTCGATAACTTGACTGCCATCTTCAGGCACAATAAACCAACTAAAAATATTATGAATTAACTTATAATTTAAAGAAGTTATTTTTTTTATATTAACTTAATTTTCTAATAAAAAACACTTAAAAAATATTTAAATACTTTTAACTAATTTTTTAAACTTTTTTTATATAAATATTATAATTTTTTATCTATATTATGGGATAAACCAATAAGTTTTGTCCGTTGAAACATGTGTAAATTTAAAATCAGCAAAACTGTCAATCATCTGTGTCAGAGAGATGTTCAAAATATGCACTATTATGAAGAACATATCAGCGCTATCGATCAGGCAGTTTCCTAATTCCATCGGCAAAAAACCTGCGTGGTTTTGCTGTCCAACCAAGTGTCCAAAACTACTTGGATTTCATCAGCTCCGTTGAAATCTCTTCCACGAATCGCTGATTTCAAAGGGAAAATCAAATAAAAGTCGGATGATGCGAGGTCTGTGGAGTAAGGGGGATGTGGCAGAACAGTAAAACCAATGTCAGTAAGTTTTTGCACAGATTTGGCTGCGGTATGGCGTCGTGCATTGTCATTGAGATAGAGAATTCGATGAAACCCACCACCAAGAATACTGCGTCGTTTTTGTTGTATTGCCGTCACCAGGCGGGACAACTGTTCGCAGTAAACATAGACAGTGATTGTAGTACTCTGCGGCAGAATATCCATCATAATCACATTTTTACAGTCCCAAAAGACGGACATAATATGTTTCATGGGTGAGAGTGTGCGGCGAACTTCCACATCAGGGGCATCACCTGTGACTCTCCTCGAACGGTGGTGATAGGTTTCATCGTTGCTCAATAGATCCAGACTTCGTCTATTGTAATGAGCTGACTGAGAAAGTCATTAGCAGCATACCTGCACAGCAGCTCATTGCATATTTTCTCACGGTTGGCTATTTGTTTCTCGGACGACTTGTGTGGGACCCATGGTAAGGACCCATTGGAAGCAGATTATTTCTAATTGTCTGCTGACAAACTCCAAAGTAATTTTGTGCTCCTCCAAAAGAGCTAGAATTTTGTTGTTGATATCAAGAGAGGACCTCCCACATCGCTCTTTGTCTTCAACATCAAAGTTTCCATTCTTGTAGTTTGCAACCCAGCGTCGACAAGTGCGATCATTTGTTGTGCCCTTCCTCAGCCTCAAATTAATTTCATTTGCAAACGTTTCCAATTGTAGTAGATTAACTAATTTCATTTAACTAATTCACTTCAAATCGACGTATTCTAATGAAAACAAAAAGTATTTCAGTTAAACAAGAAATTTATTAAAAGTGCTTAATCCATTTAAGACATCAAAGTTAATAGCAAAGTTAAAAGTTATTAATAAGTGATTTTTTTTAAATTTACAAATCTACAACTTATATAGCATACACACACAAAGTTGCAGACCGATACACTCATTACAGCATTGAAAAGCTGAGTATGAGCACCGGACAAAACTTATTGGTTTATCCTGTATAATTTTAAAAATAATGTAATATTTTATAAATTAAATTAAATTATTTTAATAACATTAAAATTAAAATTTTTTTAACAGCAATACTCAAACTATTTAAAAACATTCAAAACATTTGTAGTCATAGCACTTTGAACATTATTTTTTGTATTCAATGGCATTATCAGCAACGCTTCACATATCACGCGTTCCCAATAATTATTAAAGCTTTTCAAAAAAATTCTAAAATCAGAGATTCCTATTTCACTTTTACAGACTTTATTGTGCTCACTAATATTGGTCAAACCCTTCACTCGACAATGCTTTAGAAGTTGAGTACAGAGATGACGGGAAGTCTCTCCAATGTATGTCGCATTACATCCATTACATGCAAATTGATAAACGAGATCAGAACACAATCCAACCGGAGTTTTTGATTTATTAATAAACATATTGCTTACCTTACACGAATAAGAGACTATCTTATACTCTAAATTTCACATATGTTTACTTAATTTCCTCTTATAATTTGTACAACTTTCAGAGTAAAGCAATACTAACAAAAATTTAGGCTCATTCTTATTATATCCATTTTTACTATTATTTAAATCAACACTCAATTCACACTTATTTGTCAAAATACACTCAGACTTTCCCAAACATGGATCCATAGAATTTTTAATCAATTTATCAACAGTCTCTTTTATCATCAACAATAAAAATGATTTATAATACCCATTCTTTATTCAACCAATTTATCAACACTTTTTACCGAATTAGCAAAGGTAGAAGATAAATACCAGTATCAGTTAGTTTTCTATAAAACTGTCTCATAATGTTTATCTTTGCGTTGAATTAATAAATCCAAAAAACGCAATCGATGACTTTCTCTCCGTTTCACTTGTGAATATAATGTTCTTATATAAACTGTTCATAAATTTGTT
Organism: Schmidtea mediterranea; assembly: GCA_022537955.1. Classification (NCBI taxonomy): domain Eukaryota; kingdom Metazoa; phylum Platyhelminthes; order Tricladida; family Dugesiidae; genus Schmidtea; species Schmidtea mediterranea. Next base: position 109,208,174 of record CM039681.1, on the reverse strand, counting down.
GGGCCAGAACACAAACGGCCTTGAAAATTGTTTAAATGCATCAGTAATACAGCACGAAAACCCAGCACCAAGATAACTTAAAATACAATATACAACATCAACTAAACACTTTAAAATTTGAGAGAATATAAATAAATATAAAATAAAAAAACATAAAAGTAAAATAAAATAAATACAAAATGCATCAAGAACCGCACGAGATTTACATAAAAAATAACATAATAACAAGAAAATTTGACCGTAAAATTACCATTTATGTAAAAGTAAAAAAAATTAATGAATTAAATGAGTGAAAATAAAATATTTTTGGTTGAATAAATTTAATTAAAAATGTTAAAAATAAATTACCAATTTAAATTAAGAAATTAATAAAAATTTAATTTAGATAACACAAATAATTTCAAGGTCAAATTTGTTTATTCGCAATAAAAATAACACCAAAGGTTAAGGTCAAATTATAGGTATATATACTGATGTGTTTTCACAAATAATTCAATTCTACTTTGCAGTATTAGTTTCAACTTAACTGAAATATTGATTTTCAGTCTCACTTTGAGACTTGTTTTGAGTAAGTTTACTGTAGTTAGTGTGCGTTACACTTAATTTTAAACGAATTGGCGATTATGAATTCATTGATCGATAACCTAATATAATTAGAAATGTTATGAACCATGAATGGACAATGTTTATTTATTATGATAATGCGGATCAAAAATGTTATTTATGGACAATAAATTATGATGCTGCGATACCCATTTATGAACTCCCAACAATTATATGAATAAACGGTTTTATGCATTCGAGACTTTTACCCGATTGGTACGGTAACATTTATTTATTTCTTTTTTTTCGGCCCACAGCCAAAACACAAAGCAAAAAAGTAAAATTACACATAAATACCAAGCTGTGTAAGTGCGGTTTCTCCGCCTATAGCTGTGCCCGTGAGGGTTCCGTCGTGCGCAACGACGGGCTCGAACGTCAAATCAGTGAAGTAAATAGCGAAAGAGAGTAGCTTGAGAGTGGGTCTTTTGGCTCAACTTTCTTGCACTCAATTTCGATAAAATCGACAAAAATCTTTAACAACAATCGGCTCAAAATCACTAACACCGAGTAGTCCAGTGGGAACTCATTAAATATAATATGAACATACATAGATCTTAAGGACAAAGAGAGAGAAAGGGTAGCGGGGAAAATAGCGAAATCGTTGCAACAGTTAAAATGAACAGCCATCGGAAAAAGAATAATCCGAACGACCAAAATCATGAAAAATAATGTTTGAATAATATATAAGAATTAAATAAATTATATTAAACTGAGACGGAAAATATGGGCCGAACGCTGCGCAAATTTTCGGAAATAATTAAAACATTTATCGTAAAACTGTAAAATAAGGGCGGAACGCTGCTAAAATTTTCCGAATTAGTTAAAATACTTATCGAAAATAGTAAAGTAAAGGTGGAATGTTGTTCAGTTGTTAGTATAATTTTCTTATAAACTGTAGGATAAGGGCGGAACGCGCTGAAATTTCCCGAATCAATGAAGATAATTTATCAAAAATTGTTGAATAAGGATAAAACCGTAAAATTTTTCGAGTTAACAAAAATACTTTATCGAAAACTGAAAAATACAGATGGATTACGGATAAAGTTTTTTATAAGAAAAATATTTTATAAAGCTGAGGAATAAGGAAGGATTCCTACTAAAAACTTAATAATAATGATAATAGTAAGGATAATGGTAATTATAATTCTAATAATGATTATAATAATAATAATAATAATAATGATCATGGTACTTATAATAATAATGATAATAATTATGATAATAATAATAGTAATAATAATAATAGTAGTAATAATAATAGATATAATTGGAATTATAATAATAAGAGTGATAATAAATGTAATAGTAGTAACAATTAATAAAGGTAATACATATAATAGTAACAATGACAATACTAGTAACAATAATAGGGAACATAATAATTATAATAGGGATAAGAGTAAGAGAGATACTGTGTGGAGATTTAACATAATAAAGGGTTTAGAGGCTATAGAAAAATCGATAATACGAACAATGATAAAAAGAACTATGGGAATAGACATAACAATAAATGATATGAGAGTATAGGTTAACATTTGAAGGAGATAGGAGAATAATGGGACCTAAAATCGAAAGCGAGCATAGGCTTTCTATCGGCAGCTCGTTGAACCCAGGGATCGTTAGGTCAATTATAGCATTAGCAATGACGCTCACTTTTTGCGAACGATCTACCCACTCGAACACAGTTCCAACGTTGCTTAGCAGCGGGTGTCGAGTGGTAAGTGAAAGATATTTGTATGTGGTTGTCTGGGTAACAACCATATAGTTTCAAAATAGCAACACCCAGAAACCCACCAAAATGCAAAAACGGCTCTACATGTTTCTGATTTTCAAATACAAGAAAAATATATCGTACGAAGAGTTTTTTTATTGGCGTTTTCTTTTAATTAAATCGTTGCCAAATTTATTTAAAATAGATTTAGTAATATATAATGGTAATTGCGGTTAGAATTTTACAGTGAAATTCAATGGCCTACTTTACACTCGAATCCTATTAAGGTTATATAATAAATGAAAACCGTATTTTAATTTATATTCCAATTGTTCTCAATTTTACACGCTATAATGATCACTAGGAAATTTGCAGAATCCAGGTCTTTCGCATTTTTGAGAGTGATTGGAATAGTCAGAAATCAAGCAGTCGGCTCTCATTCTCAGTAACTGGATGGAGAACCCGAAAAAACTCAGGATATCGAAAATAATAAAAAACTTTTAAAATATTAATATTTTAATATCTAACTAAATTTGTAAAAAAGTATTAAAAAATTTTAAAAACATCCCATCTTTCGATTTAAAAATTTTGATGGTCAATCATTGGTGTCTTTCAACCATTGTTCAGCTTAGAAAATATTTATTCCATTAAATTTTCGGATATAAATTTTAAAGTATCTCTAGATTGTTACTTATATTTGTTGCTTCCTTGTAACTGCATTAAAAGATTCACTTTTAGCGTGGTCGCTAATAACAAGATTTTCAAACATAGTTTAAACTTTTATTTAAAAACAATATAATATTAAAACAACTTATTAAGTAGCATTTTAATATTCCTCACTTTTTCTTTATATTTTTATTCAACAATTTTCATTAATTTCAAAATGTTCTTATTTCTTTGATTAGTTTTTCTTGGTTGTTTCTCATCTTGTTTAGATCTTTCCCGTAGCTAGCATCAATTTACAGATAGTTTGGTACCGGAATTTACTAGAAAAGAGTACTGGGTGGTTTAGTTGCCGTTTCATGGCTACCTCTCTTCCTAGTCACTAGCAAAAATTCACACAATATGAGTTATTTTAATCACTTATATGTGTGTCATTAATATATATTCATAATAATATCAAGAGCAAAAAATATGTTGAGTTTTAATTAGATGACAATAATAACAATAATAGTCGGTGTCACTCACCCACGTGTTCTATAAAAATCAAACAATACCCAACGTATATTTATATTGGAAACTTTACTACACACAGTCACAAAATTCAATTAACGTAATCTGACTGTCTGGTAGATCCCGCTGTGGTTATTCGGTTCGATTTACTTTAATAATCACCTTCGAACTATTGATCCACGATTCAATTAGTATTTGGTCTAATAAGATCCTTCAATTCTTCTATTGTTCAAAATCTAATAACTGATTTAATTCCTCAAATCCTACTCTCAGTTTCTTCATGTCCCTACCTGAGTTAAAATGCCAACTGCTTCTAAGTTTGAGTTCCTTTATATAATAGAAACAATGACTTTGATTATTAGTTATCAAACCAAATTGCTTCCGTTTCACAGCTTTGTCTCGAGTCTTTTTTCATGTTTTCGTCGTAGAAAAACATAATTGATTGCCCCACCATGCAACTTACATATAATAATCTTTTTCCACTGGTCCAAATTAATCATAATTTCATGGTAACGGTTTCCAAAACCAAATTTGTTTGTTTTTCCTTTTGTTTACACAACTATGCTTTTCCTTAATTAATTAATTAGTTAATTAACGATTTTCTGTTTTAGTACATTTTATTGCTTTTCGACTCTTTCTGAAAATATTTAATAAATCCATTTTTACCATGATATTTTTCAACTTTGAATTAGGTGATTTATTGATTTTCTATGGTTTCGCATTCCTTGCCATTCAATTCTAATTACATGAAAATTATAATTCCTTTAAAATAATCTTTAATTTAACAACCCCAACAAATATTTCATTATTTTATTAAATAAGAATGATGCGACTTGATCTCAAGAAGATTCATATTGACTTAGTATCATGGAAGAGAGACTTTTACGAGACCCAGTCGATACGAAGCTAACATTTCTTTTCGAAATTCGGTAAACTTTTTGACTTTTAGGTCATTGGGCATTCTGATGATAATAAAATATTTATATCTATAGCATAATAATCTGCATAAATGTAGAAATTAATAACATGAATGATAAATGAATAAAGTTTTATAAATAACAAAAACCAAAACATGGATACTAAATTTAAAAATAATGGTACATAAGACTTTGGTCTAAATAGTTTTGTTGGAGGGAATATTGAAAAATATTTTAACTAATAATATTGTTGGGGTTATAAAAAAACATGAATAAAATTTTAAAATTATCAAAATCAATTAAAATTAATTAAAATTTTGAAAAAAGTAAAAATCAATATTTTTCGTGTGAAAAGTGGTAACTGGTGGCCAATTTGATTGTGAAGACGAATAAAATAATATTAGACTGAGATAAGGTATATTAAAGAGTCGGGAGCCCAAAAACAAATTAATTAATTAATTAAATTATTTACCGACCAACCCATTAATCAAGGGCCGCCGAGCTCAACGTCAGCTTAATGTGTTTCCCGGCATTAGTGAAACGCGCACTAAATTATCTGAAATTCAAAATTCTTTTTCCAGCAGTAATCCAGATTAATGGGAATCCAAAAACTATACAAGCAACTGACAACAAAATAACTGCCAGTTGGTCGAAGAGAGAACTTAATGAGTTGAAGGAAACGAGTGAAGAGCAGTAAATCGATAAAGTTAATCAGATTGCAGTAGAACTTACATCGTGGTACCCTTAGGGTGTGTACGAGAGATAAATTATTGTGTATCGTGGTGAATATTTTGTCAATAAAGATTTCTTTGTTGGGATTTTGTCTTATTGATTATTGAACACGAGGAGTCGGATCGAGAGACCTATTCATCGACGAATATTTAATATCCCAACAATATAAAATTATGATAATAATAGAAATAAAAATAAAAATCGTTACTAAATCTTCAACTTGTAAAATAAGGTCAAGAAAGTCAAAAAAAACGAACTTTTACAAGTTCTATCCTAAATTTTGCTCTAAATATTTAGATGGTGACTTTGTTATCATTTTGTTAAATACAGTAAATCGAACCAAGGGTGATTGGTGGTGTAGTCAGTTTAATCATAATATTGGGTAATTATTTAGCAAGTCCGTCAATCTCTGATTCATCGTACTACTTTTTATAAATCAATTAATCAACATCTAACACAGAACACGTTTATTGATTTTCAACACGATTTGCACTTTTCTTTCAGAAATTGATTCAATTAATGTTAAGGCAGATAGCCCAATGGATGATCATATTTTATGCTCAAAGTTTGTTTCTTTTGCATCACTGACATCCATTCGATTTATTTCCGATTCGATTCAAATAATTTTTTTTGTATACTTCACTTCGACCAACTGGCAATTCTTCTCATTTTCTATTCTCTTTTTTTACCATTATTTGAAAACATTTAATCTTTGGCAAACAACCATCTCTTAATGTCCAACAATTATTCCCGAAATCTGAGTTTAAATTAATTCTTGGCTTCAAAATCCGGAGTAATTGTTCTTCAAATACTCAGTTTGCTCAACTGGTTATTTTAGTAATGTTACTGAATCAAAATAATTGTTTTATTTACTTCACGTACAGCTCAGCTCTCTACACGTCTCGTGTTTTCGGCACTACTGGATGTTTCTAATTGGCTTGGGTTTTCTATTAAGGAATTAATAAATTTTAATTAGTTTGTTTTTTTTCTTATAACTGTTCATATTGTTTGTCATTAGATTTGGAGTTCAACCATAGCCGCTTTCCGGATCAATATTAATTTTATAAATATTAATTAATTTTTTTACTTTAATAATTTTTTGCTGTTTTTGTTCATTTTTGACTTTCCGTGCATTTTATTTATTTTTTCCTTTTTATATCAACCTCAATAATAAAATAAACATTTCTTTTAAATTTATTAATGATTTCTACATAACAAGAAAGGATTTTAGTTAAATGGAGGTGTCGAAGATATCAAAATAATAAAACAGTATAGTTATTAAGATGCGTAAAATGAGTGAGGGGAATGGATAAAAGTGAAGGGAATATTGGTTCAGAATTATGAGAAGCAAAAATAAAAAAAGTAATTAAAAAGAGGAGGAAACAACAAAATCAATAAAAATCAAAAAAGTAAATAAGACATGGTCATTAGTAATTAATTAAAGTAAATTGTAAAAGGAATTTCCAAAAAACAAAATTCCTTATCTCAATAGCTTGCCCGAGATAATAAATGGACTACCCGGAAGTTCAAAATTAACAACTGTCAAAGATAATAGAAGAACTGAGAATCATCCAAAGGAAGATACTGGAGGAAGAAATCCAAGATGAAATAATTCTATAAGGGTCTCTTATATATAAAATTGAAACACAACTTGGCTAAAGACACAATTTTAAAAAGAAAGATGTACAAAGAAAATCAAACGAAGGAAAGAAATGGACAAATTTTAGCACGAAGTTATAGACCAAAATAGTGTCAGGCTGAAGAGCAATTTAAACAAGTTATTAAAGTTATTTATCTTTGGTATAGAATAATTTCAAGTTAATAAAATGAAAGTAACTAAATCAATTGTACTGATTGTCTAGACCAGCAGTAGTAGCCAAGTGGTTGTAGATTCCAGGGTTATTGAAACGTACTTTTTCACTACGAGTGTTGTAATAATCACTCAATAGTCATATTAATAATATCAATCCTTTTTGGTCGTTGTAAATTGTAATTAATTGTGTTGATCAACATGCTTTGGAGACAGTTTAATAACAATTTGTTCCACATTTCACCGACGACCCTTACAGAAGTTAAGATAAGAATTCTAAATAATTTGAATTTAACACTAGATAAAGTAATCAAATTTTGATGTTGACGAAATAAATTGAAAATTAAAGAAATAAGATACTGTTTATATTATTAATTATTGTCGAATCCATACATGGCTCTACTCATATACGGAACCGAAATAAAATAAAATAGATTAAATTAGAAATTACAAGTTATAAATGAATTCACAAAATCGAAGAAGAAAGATGGGAAATTTTTATGAAGAAGGAACATGGATTATATTTGAAAGTGTTGGATCTGATAACTTTAAAATTGAAAAAAGTGGTAATCAATCAATTAAAAAGACTATTTGTAAAAACAGACTTAAAAAAATAAAACTTTGAATTGAATTCTTTTTGTTGGATGTTGTAAAAACATCTTATTTTAATTCAAAATTTATATTCATTCAAAGTTCATAATTTATTCAAATCAAAATTATATCTTCCATATTTCCGAGTATTTAAACAAAATTAACAACGGCATTTATTTTTATTTAATAATTAATATTTAATAATTAGTAGATGGTTATGTCACCGCTAGACTGTCACCGCTGGACCACATACCCCTAGGAGTAAAAATTTTTTTTAAGTCTAAAAATACAAATATTTTTAAGACAAAGACAATGACTCATCCAAGGTCATTTACACAAAGACAATGATTCATTCAAGGTCATTGGATGACTCGTCATATTTTTCAAGGTCGTTTAAACAAAACCGTGACTCATTTAAGGTCATTGGATGACTCATCATAATTTTCAATGTCATTTAAACAAAGACCTTGACTCATTCAAGGTCATTTTTAAAAAATTTTAAGTTTATTTATACTGTCAAGGTCATTCAAATTTTTCAAGGTCACTTAAAAGTAGGTCAAGGTCATTCAAATTTTTCAAGGTCATTCAAATTTTCTCAAGGTGATAGTATTTTTAAACATTTTTTAATTTAAATTTACTATTTATTTTTATAAGTAGTGTTTTAATGTTTTTTAATTTTTATTCTATTATTATTATTATTATTATTATTATTATTATTATTATTATTACAAGATTTTAATAATATATAATAAAAACAAATCAACAACAAAAACTTTTATTAAAATAGAAATAATTCGACTATAATAATAATAATAATTATTCAAAGCCTATTCTACATACTTTCGATATCGGGCAGCGCAGCAATGACATCAATCACCACATGGATATTCGGGCTCCATATTCTTTAACATTTTGTTTTGTTTGATATCCCATAGGAACTCATCGATTACAGAAAATATCCATATAGGCGTATAATTGAAGACCAAGTCTGGAATTATTGATGCTGGCTTATTCTTCAATATTTCATGTATATCTGGATAATAGAATTCCAGACGTTCTTTGATAACTTTAAAATAATCATCTACAAAATAGTTAATATTAATAATAATAATAATAAATTACTATAATGTTCGATTTCGTTCATAGCTTGAACTGCGCTCGGTACATCCATTTTAATGATAAAAATTGAAATAACAATTACTTTTATACTAATTTAAACCAATGAGAAGTTAAACACACCCAACCTTTTAGCTTTAAACAATAAATATTAATTTATATAGATTTGAAAATGATTAAAGAAATTTTAATAATAATATTAGTTGTTAGTTATTTTAAAATAGCTAACTCAATTATTGTAACCGTTCAAGGTAAAAATTCAACAATATGTGTATGTCCTGATACAGCAGTGTTGATGGATATTTTGTATATGATAGATAGACCAAGATATTTGAACTCCAGTCAAAAGATTATCTGATAGAATGAGTAATTTAGAAGTCCGATTTGAACTCACATATGAGACTTTAGAAAGAGCTCGGAACGCAATATATGATGATATTTTATATCTAAATCGGACCATAGGTATTATCAAAAATGAATTAAGAAAATCAATATTTGAATTGAATGAAAATCGTAAACTTAATGAAAAAATGATGATTCAAGTTCAATATAGTATAAAATTTTATTCTAATAAAATAACTGATCAGTTCAATCGTATAATGAAAGAAGTTCAACAAACGGTTAACAGTGGCAACAAATCATCATTGTCATTTCAATTATATATTTTTACATATTTTCTTAAATAAAGACATTGCAACTTAAATGCAATGTCCATGCATGATTCTGATTGGTCAAATATAGTATAAATAAGCTTACATTTCCAAATATTTTTTATAAAATGCCAGAAACTACATTTTTTATTACTTTGTTGAATGAGCTGGTTGCTAATAACAGAGAAGAAGATGATATCATTAAAAACATAAAATTCATGGTAAACCGTACCAAGAAAGTCGTAGAAGACATCCCATTTGATTATGAAAAAATTCTCAATTTGCCAATATTGGAGAAAAAGAAAAATTCATTCCAATCGATATTTAGTTATATGTTTGATGAAAATAATAAATGGATGCGAATAATAGTAGGATTAATGTATATGAAACACATGATATTAAAATCTGGATCCGACTATGAAAATTATTTCCAATGGTCCATAGAGGTATATTACTATTTATTATTCTTTTATGTTTTATCATTATTTAGGTAATAGAAACAAAAATTGATCCATGGGTAGAAGCAAACGGTGGATGGATAACAATTATTCAAGTTGCCGCAGAAGCCAAACGTTCTGATATTTATGTTTCAAATTGCAAATTTTTATTAAAAATATTAACTGGAGTATCGGTTTTATATATATGTAATAAAGTTTGCCATAAATTTTAATAAATATTTCTTTGTTATTATTATTATTAATAAAAAACTACATTTTTAAAGATTTATTGATTATTACATGTACATGCTTCATCCCCACAAAATTCTATCATAATATGTTCTATAACATGGTCAACACAAGTCTTAAATTCGTTAGGCTCAACTGGGGTTTCTTCATCATTAATAATTTCAGTATCTTCATCATTAATAATTTCAGTATGATTAATAATTTCATCATTATTAATAATTTCTCCATCATTAACAATTTCGTCATCATCATCACTCTGACATTCTGAATCACAACATGAATTTTCTTTACCCAATGCTTCAACTAGAGTCAACATATCTCTAATTTTTACACCGGTTACTTCTTCGAGTTTATCACACAAAAAGTTAATTAAATATTCTAAACGAAAATTAATTTATTATTTTATATTTTATATTTTACCTTTTTCAGACATCATTTTTAAACTATTTTAAAACTATTTATAATTTTGTTTATAGAATAACAAAGAAAACAAAACATTAATACATTTATTAACATCCACATTAAACATTAAAATAATTGTAAAAGTCTAGCAGTAACAATTTTCCATATTGGAGAAAGCACATCATTTTGATCAGCTTTATATCCTTGGATTCCTATTGTTAAATACCAGTTTTCCTGTTCCTTGAAACCTATTTCTGTAAATGCATCATAATATCTGGTATATTGACTGGTGAAGAATGCATTTTTATTACATTTTAAATTCGAATTGATATTTTTGAAAACCGTATCAATATCCTTAATATCTATCATCGAAAGTATCCCAGCGAGAGATTGAAATTGAGTTCGATGGAGTTTGACTGGATTTGACAATTGCATATTGATAGGCTCCGTTAAGAAATACATTTTATAATTGCGGAACATCTGAACTGGTTGGACATTGATAGCAGAACTCACTATTTTCTTGGTCATGTTTGATTTATGATCTTTATAAGGTGGTGACGAGCTTTTATACCCTTGACAGATACTGATTAACCAATCAGAATCATGCATGTGCATATTTCTATTATTATTATTATTAGTATTATTATTATTATTAATTAATTAATTAATTTTAACAAAGATAATGCGTGATCACAAAGACACTGTAAATCACATGATTTACACTGCATCATATGACTCACAAAGCCAATGATAATGCGTGACTGTATGTAATTTACACAAAAAATACATGCATACTTTTGTTTGTATGTGATTTACAAAGAACACATACATCAAAATCTCTCACCTATATGTGAGTATTTCTATACTTATTAAGTGCTAAATTATTATTATCATTTAGTATTACTATTATTGTTATTATCATCATTATTACTATTATTGTTATTATTATTATTATTATTATTATTATTATTATTATTATTATTATTATTATTATTTAGTATTACTATTATTATTATTATTATTATTATTATTATAATTATTATCATCATTATTATCATTTAGTATTACTATATAAATAATTACGAAAACGAAAAATAGCCTCATGTTGTTTAGTAACTTGGAGAATGGATTCAAAATTTGAGTCTTTTCTCCAAGTAACAACAATAATAAAAATTAATGATAGTAAAATAAAAATAGAATTACTATTTATGATTTAAAGTGAATGAAAAAGAGTAGAAACATTTTATTCATTTTTATTTTGAAATATGTGTGAGTTTTTTTGTAATTTTGGTATTTTGTATTTTTTTGGTTGTTTAAATGTAAATGGTAAATGTAGAATTTTTTAAATATATGAATTTGTAATAAAAATTTATATGAATCAAAAGTGAATTCATTTGGATCCATTTTTTTATTTAGTCATGAAGAACATTTTGTCCATAATATATTAATTTAGCATTGCTGATTCTTTATCAATTCGTAAAAGATGAACTCAAAATTGTCAGTGGTTTTGGTAACTATTCAAAGATCACCAACTCTTTCTAAAGGAATCGAAATGGTAGATTCATTAGATAATTTATTCGATGCAACTGATAATACTAATGAGGACTTTTTGTTGGAAAAGGAATTGTCATATTACAAAATCAAATTGGTAGACGTCGTTCCACTATAATAAAAGAAGAAGAAACATTTCAGTGTTTTTTGAAAAGGATTTTAAAATTTATCAGACACGGAGACAAATTAAAATTGGATGAATGGGATGCTTTGATGTTTCAACAATTTACGATGAAGCAAGAGAACCAGGCTCTTAAACGTGAATTGTCTCACGCTTTTTATCAATACGATGTTTCGTGTAGAGCTGTGACTCGTTTAACCAAAGAGGCTACCACAGCTCGAGAAGTTCTATCTACTCTTAAACCACAAGTTGGAATTACATCTCATATTATTTCTCCTCAAGCTGCACAATTCGATAAAAGTGAAGCAGGAAAAACTCTTCGTTGGATTGAAATGTTAAATTCTACAGTTCCAAGTCGTATTAAAGCTGCACTTGATAAAATCCCAACTAATATTCAAGAATGCTCTATGGATGAATATCATAACTTTCTGTTTGATGGTCTAGTTTTGGGATATTTGATGACAGCGTTGGGTTCAGGTCATAATGAACAGTTAAATGGAAAGACATGGGTAAATTCTGACGCAAGCATTCTCATACTCAATCAAAATCTGTCGATCGGGGTTCTTCCGCAGCTGCGGTGTTTTTGTATCCTCATGGGCTTTGTAGCAATCGATAATAAATTAATTAAAAATATAATGGAATTCACCAATTATTATTATTATTATTATTATTATTATTATTATTATCATCATCATTATTATCATTTAGTATTACTATATAAATAATTACGAAAACAAAAAATAAAACAAACGCTAAACATTTATTGACGTAAAAGATTCAATTTCAACAAATTCCTAATGGAGTTTATTATACTCCATTCTACATATCGTTGATAACCGAAATTGCAACAACTACAATCTAGAATACATGGGTATTCTGTTGCCATTTCTGTTACCGTTTTATTTATCTTGTTTTCCAATATAGCCTGATTGATCAGGTCTGAAATTCGGATTTTGGTTTCTTCGAATACCAGTTGTTGACTCATTGCAGGATCTTGGTTCATCAAAATCCACTTCATTTGCGGGTAATAGAATATCACTCTCTCTATTACCATTGGCGCATATTTGTCTAAATAAAATAAATAATAATAATAAAATAATAAATAATAAATTTACCATATTCAGTGGTATTTTTGTTCTGCATTATATTTTCCATTTTAAAAATGAAATAAATTAATAAACAAGCTGTTTTAATCACTCATTAGCCAATGAGATATCGACCAATCCCGTGATTTCATTGTGTATGTCACTAACAATGTTTTTGTACTCTAGATTTCGCAACCCTAATATGACTATTTTCCCACTGGCAAACACGATAACACACATTGGGTTATATTTCATAAGCCCCAGTGCAGGAAATAATTCTGGATCGAGAATACAAAGGCATTTTGTTGACATCTTGTATTGATTGATAGATTGTCCCATATCCATGGTAATCGTAATTGACTGTATTTTAATATCCTTTATTCTATATTGTAATTTATTAGCATCTAAAGGTTTCTTGCATCCCATTATTCTGCATTTGCCGGATTTGAAAAATACTATAGGGTATTTTCCACTCCTATCTACAATTTGCTGTGGTTTACCATTTGGAAACGTAATTTTTGAGACGTCGAAAGTTCCTTTATAATTTATATTTGATAACATAATTAAACAAGAATAATGAAATATTAATCTATATATATATTTTTTAGAAAGAGTTCATTAAATTATATAATTATATAAACAAAAACCTATAATAATGGAATTAATAATGGAATTAAGAAATGATGCTGTATATCAAATCGTCGGCCCAAGTGGTAGTGGTAAAACAATGTTTGTGTGTAAATTACTGAAATCTAATTTATTACAAACAAAATTTAACAAGATTTATTGGCATAGGGGTGCAGATGAAGAACATGGATTAACTCAAGATAATTTCTGTAAATTGAAAATCATGAAAATAGTAAAGGGTTTCGATAAAACTGGTCAAGTCGATTAAGGAAAGACGATGTCGTCATTATCGATGATTTGTATCAGGAATATAAATGTTCAATATTTAGTTATTTTCAAGAATCCAAGAAATGCAACAGTTATTGATTTTCTTGCTTGACAAGCATACCCTGAAAATTTGTATTTTTCTTATCAGTGTATATCAAGATGCTACAAAATCACCACATGGATATATATTTCTAGATTTCACACAACAATGCAATGATGATTTAAGGGTAAAAACAGATATTTTCAATAAGGTGCCATGGTTTATAAACAAAGTTGGAAACATTAACATGTAGAAATGTTTATGAAATTCAGACTTAAAAATGTCCGAAAACTTACAAAAAGTATTAAAAAGAAAATAAAGACAGAAAAATTTCCACCAAAGACTAGTTATACACAATCTAAAAAACTAATAACCGAGAATTTCCCCACACTGAATTTAATTTCGAAAAACCCTATTAAAAGGAGTAATAAAAAAGTTGTTAAAATTTTAAAAAATCATTGGAGTTTCTCATACTTTAATGCATTGTTAATATTTTATTTAAAAATGGGCATCCTGAAAATTTGCTTACCGATTTAGGTATTTTTTATTATTATTAATATTATTATTATTATAATGGGCAATGAGTTTTACAATAGTAAAGTTAAGCAAATCCTGGATCGTCTCAAAATAAATCATTATTCTGTACATTCTCAATACAATGCTGCTCATGTTGAAAGATTTAACCGAACATTGAGGGATAGATTGAAGAAATATTTCGTGCATCAAGGTAATAAAATATGAATAAATGTATTACCGAAAATACTTGTTAGTTATAATAATTCATCACATCGAGGTCTGAATGGTTTGAGACCCGTTGATATCAGCTCAAAAACACGAGTACCATCTAAAAAAGTTACTATTACAAAACCAAAATATAAAGTTGGTGATCACGTTAGAATTAGTAAAATATCTGATTCACTTTTCATCAAAAATTTCGATAGTAATTGGAGTGATGAAGTATTTCAAATTACAAAAATTAATACTAAACAGAGTCCTGTAATGTATGTTATTAAAGACAATGACAACAATGTAATACAGGGGAAATTCTATGAACAGGAATTACAAGTTATTTCCAAACCTACAGTGTTCAGAATTCAGAAAATATTGAAAACTAAAAAGGTGGGTTAGGAGAAACAATACTATGTCAAATGGCACGGATATCAAAATCCCTTATGGATATCATCAAAAGACCTAGTAAATTGAGTTTCTATACAATTTTACCGAGCAACAGTTGCCCACTAATCCATCCGGAAAATCAAGCAAGTAAATTTATGGTTGATCTTCAAAATCCTATTTATTTACATGGAAATTGGGAAGTTACTTTGTAAGACTTTATATTTGTGTACAATGCATTACCATTTTACAGTCATTGTAAAATCAATTACAAGAAGCGTGTTCCCAAAACATGTAGTGGTATTTTCTCAATCAAGAATATTGATCGATATTGTCATATTCCGAATCAAAATTTAGATGAAAATAGTGGCATATTTTTCAAAGATTGATAGAATGTTAGTTGTGATTTTAGTCCATTTACAATAAAGTTTGAAAGTATTGAGGATGCCAAGCGAATGAGTAGTGATAAGCTTAACATTGTTGTTCCTGGTACTGAATACTTATTACGTTTCAAAACTTTTATTGATGTCAGCCCTGTGAATGAACACATCAAAATAACTGTATCATATATTAATGATGTTGAAGATACATTTACATTTACTAAAGATTTATATATTGAAACACTTGAATAAATATATTTCATTCAATTGTTTACATATATTTAAAACTATTGAATTTGTTAAAGATGGATTATGTAAATTCAGTCTGAATAATAGCATTTGTGAAGTTACATTTGATAAAAATTTGGCTAATACATTGGGATTAGATAAGCAAACATATCGGGTAAGTGCTTTTAGTGTACGCAAACCAAAAATAATAAAGCTTCATAGACAAATGGTCATATATACTAACATCATCGATCCTATAATTGTTGGTGGTTCTTTGGTTCCTCTATTGAAATCTGTTTGGGTTGATAAACATGACCAGAATGAAGTTGTCAATATAAATATCGATAATTCCATGTACTTACCGGTATCAACATCATGTATAAACAATATAGAAATAAATAATCGTGATGATAGTGGTAAATTTATTGAATTTAGTAAAGATACAAAAACTCATTTGACATTACATTTTCGTAAATAAAATGGCCAATAACGATATTATTAGTATGTATAGTGGTAGCCAAAGTGGTGACGAATTACCATATTTTATTGGTAAATAGTATGGATCTGGATGGTTGAGACCTATTGGTAGATTTGCATTTCCTATTCTTAAACGTCTTGGTAGTTTTTGTATGAAAACTGCTAAAGATGTGATGATGAATGAGCAGAAAATATTACCATCTCTGAAATCAAATGCATTATCCGAGTTAGGGAAACTTCTACCTAGTGCTGCAGGTATGTTTCAAAAACAGGAACCAGCACCGGCACCAGCTCAAAAACGTAAAAGACATCATAAACATATAAACAAACGAATGAAAGGACATTGAACTACTCAAGATTTCGATAATAATAATTATTGTGCTACATATATGCAGAGTATAGTGAGAAATATGGGTTATTTGGATAAAAAACTAAATTGTGGTATAACTCTTGATGATTTTAAAAACAAATATTCATTCTTTACATTTGTTTTGGCACCCGATTTTAATTTAAATCAGAGTCAATTACCTCAAAATGGAAATTTACGATTAGATATAAAGTTTGCTAAAGTTACGATTCAACCGGTGGATGTTGTAATATATGGAGTATTTGAAAATGAGGTTCAAATAGTTGCAAACAGAACCGTGTTGATTTGAACAAACTTCAAACATTGTTGGTATAAATTTATAGATAATTTATGATAATTTGCCATAGAGTAAGTTTTTCACGTATTATTAATATTATTGATGTAGTTCTGTTCAGGTCTATCGAATTGGAAAGCAAATACTAGGACATGAATTTTTAGGGGTTTTTAATCTTGATAAAATTCCGTATTTATGTAATAATCAAGCCATAATCGTCAATACTCAATCATCTCATCTGGGTGGAGAACATTGGTTAGCAATATATATGAAGCCTAGCAAGATATTTGTATTTGATCCTATGGGTTTCTATTATCCGGCTTTAATGGTTTCGAAACTGCAAACAATGGGTAAACCTATTGTCTATAATAAAACTATGTATCAAAAACCATGGACCTTAACATGTGGTCAACATTGTTTAGCTTGGTTATTATCCAAGCGATTTAATGAATAATAAATGTATTAATGTTTTGTTATGTTTTATTAATGTTTGTTGTTATTATTATTATTATTATTATTATTATTATTATTAATTAATTAATTAATTTTAACAAAGCTAATGCGTGATCACAAAGACACTGAATAATCATCACATGCTTTACACTGCATGATCATGATTCACAAAGCCAGTGCATGATAAGTGAGTGACTGCATACACACTCAAGATTGTATGTAATTTATAAAGAAAACACATATATACTTTTGTTTTATAAATAAATAATTAAATAAATTTGGCAACGATTTAATTAAAAGATAACGCCAATAAAAAACCTTTCGTACGATATATTTCGATAGCACAGCTATCATCTTCAGGTACTCAAAACCAACTAAAAATATTATGAATTAACATTTAATTTAAACAAATTATTTTTTATTAATTTAATTTTTTAATAAATAAATATTTTTAAAAATATATTTTAAATTAATTTAAAATTTTAAAATTTTTTTTACTTATAAAAATTAATGTAATTTAAAATTTTCAATTATTTTAATAATATTAAAAAAACAAACATGATTTAACATACGTAAACTATTTAAAAACATTCAAAATATTCGTAGTCACAGCACTCTGAAATCAAATGCATTATCTGAGTTAGGGAAACTTCTACCTAGTGCTGCAGGTATGTTTCAAAAACAGGAACCAGCACCGGCACCAGCTCAAAAACGTAAAAGACATCATAAACATATAAACAAACTTTTGTTTGTATGTGATTTACAAAGAACACATACATCAAAATCTCTCACCTACCTAAATCTGATTGGCTAAATCCTGATTCTCTTTATAAACATTGACAATTTTGTCACAATTAATTCAAAATTTCAAAGTGACAAGTCGAAATAATATTTTAAAAATTCTTCTGACTTCCGAAACCGGTAAAGATTTTTAATTTTATTTTTCTTTTATTATTTATTATTTTAGACTGGTTTTCAACAATGCAGAATTAGATCGATGGAGTTAATGAATTTGAAAGAGGTGAATTTTAAATTAATTTCGACTTATTTAGGTTTATTTTAGAAAATGAAGTAATAGACGATGATACTCCGTTGGAAGTCATTGTTATTGAAGATACTCCGCCGGAGGTAATTGTTATCGATGATGGTAAATTTATTTAATTTTTAAAAATTATTATGAATTTTTAGATGAAGAAATCATTAATGTTACAACCTTTTCTGAAGATGTTTCTGGAGATGCCCACATTGACATGGGTGAAGATTTTTCTGGAGATGCCCACATTTCTGTGGATGATGATTTTTCGGGTAATAATGATTTTTTGGGGATAGTGATGATAAATGTTAGTTTTTTATTATTATTATTTTAATATTATTATGTTAATATTATTAACATTTATTATTTTAAGATTATTATTAAAATTTATTATTATTTAATCCATTTGGATTAAATAAAAACAAATATTAATAATTTATTGAAATTTATATTGATGAAAAACTTATTTAAATTTGTGATAATGTTAGAATTAATGAAATATTTATTTAAACTTGTGATATATTTGCTATATTGATGGAAAACCTATATTTGTGTTATTGAAAAGTTATTGAAAACCTATATTTATGATATTGAAAATCTAATAATTGTTTGAAAAAATTATATTGATAGAAAAAATTATATTTATGATATTGAAAACCTAATAATTGTAATATTTATTGAAAAAGTTATTGAAAAGTTATATTTATCAATATTTAAAATAATATATATTTTATCATGCCGATTATATCCGAAATTTGTGATATTGAAAAGTTATTGAAAAGTTATTAAAAAATTTATATTTAGTGAAAAATTTATTTAAACTTGTAATATATTTGTTATTGAAAACCTATATTTATGATATTGAAAACCTAATAATATGTTGAAAAAACTATATTGATGGAAAAATTTATATTTATGATAATTATTGAAAACCTAATAATTGTAATATTTATTGAAAAAGTTATTGAAAAGTTATATTTATCGATATTTAAAATATATATTTTATCAGGCTAATTATATCCGAAATATTGCATCGCTTCAATATGTCATTCGGTAAAATGTCATGTTGAAATGAAGCGATACTACGGCCATAAATTCTTTGGCATCAATTTTTTCATATGCCCTAAATGCGAGACTGCTCAAGATATAAAATATGTAGAGTTTTATAAGGGCCACTCTACCCACTTAAATCAATTTACTTTAAATAAAAAATCTATTTTTCGAAAAATAAATAAACGAAATAATTATAGCAATAATAATAATAACAATAATAATAATAATAATAATAATGACGAAATAATACATCGAGACATAATAATAAATGACCTGCTGCAAATATTCGGTGTGTTCCCTCTTTAAATTAAAAGGGCTGAAATCATCATTAGCGATGATGATGATAATAATCAAAAAGGGGTTCAATTAATGTTGATAATGAACCTGAAATAAGGTTAGATTTAAATGGAACCCATAAAAGTATTAGATTCGATGTTGAACACGAAAATCTTATTCAAATCTCCCTAACAAATAAAATAATTAATAAATTAAAATATGAAATAAACAAAATGGGGTCAGTTAAAATACAATTCACCATTCTTATACAATTCGAAAAAGATGGTGGAATTAAAGATTACTTTTTTAGTAATAAGGCAGAACTTTTTTCTGATAATTTTCTGCTTGGAGGTATTACTAAGTTAAATAATAAAATACAATGTTTCACATATTTAGGGAGTAGATGGCGGGTTGTTAAAATCAAAGAAATTGATTTTATATTAATTAAATATTATCCCATAAATAGACTAGCTGGCCATAGTTATATCCCCACACCAAGATCTTTATCTGGCAAAAAAGCTATAGTTAATGTTCAAATCAATGACCATCATTGTTTTATATATAGTATATTAGACCTTTTAAAACGTAATGTAGTTCGCACCCATAGAAACAGAGTTACTTCTTACGAAAATTATTTGTACGAATTGAATTTTGACCTCATTGACGATTGTCCTATGAGACTCTGTAATATTCCCAACTTCGAGAGAAAGAACAAGGACTTATTCCATATAAAATTCCTCAAAATGATGATACAAATTATATCCCCCATTATCCACATTTAGATATAATTCACCGCGCCAAGGTTACTGGCGGTACACCTATTTATTTACTTCTTTTGGAGGACGGCGATAATTATCACTATACGGCTGTTTTTGATTTGGATAAATTAATGAACTGCTATGTGACTACATCTTGCAATATCCAAATCTCTGTACATTGGTGTCCCAATTGTCTTAATGGCTTTAGATTAAAACCGTCATTTGACACCCATGTTTCTTGTGCATTAAAATTCAAACAGGCACTACCCTTTATACGTTGCCTAAAAATAAATATTTAAAATTTTCCAATTATGCAAAATCTATTACCCCGCCATTCGTAATTTATGCGGATTTTGAATCAATTTTACCACTGAATATAAGGCATCATCATATACACATACCGATAGCACCAGGTCTACTATTAATTAATAACTATACAAATACAAAACAATATTATAATTTTATTGGCGATGATTGCGTTTAGGCGTTTTTGAAAAAGATTGATGAAATCGCTCTTTCGATTGTCTTGCCATATTACGAGGTTTATTGTTAAAAACCTATATATATTTCTTTCAATGAGGAACGGGAGTTCAAGGAATGTCGCACTTGTTATTTGTGTAAAAAGTTTATTAGGGATAAAGTTAAGGATCATTGTCATTTCTCAGGTAAGTATTTAGGTGCTGCTTGTAGGAGGTGTAATGTTTCACGACGAATCCAGAAACAATTACCTGTGGTTTTTCACAATTTGAGACGATATAATCTCCATCATATTTTAAATTATGGTTTAAATAATTTTTCTTCTTGGGAATTAAATATTATTCCGAACACTTCTGAAAAATTTATCTCACTCATCGCGTACATTAATACATTGACTGTTTGTTTTATAGACAGCATGCAATTAGTTAATTCATCTTTAGCAAAAGCGGTTAAGACACTTACCGATTTGCCTTTAACTGATTCTGTTTTTGATGCGCAATTGTTAGAGCCAAGGCTATTTTCCCTTATGACTTTGCGATATCTCTTGAGGTTCTTGAATCTACGACTGAATTGCCTCCTATTTGGGGTTCTGTATCTGCTGATGAATACGCTACAGTCCAACAAATTTGGACACAGCCAAATTGCGAGACAGTGTTAGATTATATGTTAACCTATTTAAAATTAGACGTATTTCTTCTTGCGGATTATTTTCAACAATTTCGCGCAAAAGCAATTTCTTATAATAGTCTAGATCCTCTTAATTTTTATGGAATTCCTGGTATGTCATGGGCGTCAGCTCATGACATTGCAGGAACCCATAGAACTTCTGCAGAACATAGAAATGTTTAATTTCTACGAGGGAGGAATACGAGGTGGGTTAACATTTGTTAACAAGCATTATGTCGCAAGTTCTGATGATACAGAACTTTTGTATATAGATATAAATAATTTGTATGGTTGGGCTCTTAGCCAATATCTTCCGTATGCAGATTTTGTATTGAATGAGTGCATGAATGTTGAGGATATTGAAACCCTTCCATATGGTTATACAATGGAGGTTGATATCGAGATTCCTCATTGTGTGCAAGATTTTTTGAATGATTTTCCGATTGTTCCGGAAAAGATGTGTCCACGGAATTCTAAAGTTGAGAAGTTGATGCTCACGTATTGGCCTAAGAAGAACCATGTTCTTCATTGGCGGCTTCTCAAGCTTTATTTTTCTCTCGGTGTGAAGGTTGTTAAAGTTCATCGTGAAATTAAATTTAAGCAAGCACCTATATTTTATGCATACATTAACAAAAACACAAAATTAAGAGCTCAAAGTACTATCGAGCTATATAGGGACTTGTTTAAACTTTATAATAATAGTTTGTATGGAAAGTCTGTCGAAAACCTTAAAAAACGGATGAATTTGAGGTTATGCATTTCTGATGAAAAGATGACTGTATATACCTCAGAAAATCTATCTTAATTGATGATAATCTGATTGCTGCTCATCTGAATAAGTATTCGATATGTTTAGACAGGCCTAGTTACATCGGGCAATCAGTTCTAGACCGGTCTAAACTTAGAATGTACGAACTACAATATAAGGAATTAGCTAAATACCGTAATGAATTTAATTGCGAAATAAATATCGTTGCGGCGACACGGATTCATTTTTCCTTGAGGTTAAGCACTGTAGGCTAGACACTTTTTTTCCGGCAATGATAAGAGACAACCTTTTAGATACGTCTAATTACGACCCGGCACATCCCTTGTACTCGAGGAAACTAGATTCAGTGATAGGAAAATTTAAAGACGAAAGTAAAGGTCTCGGGTATAAGGAGTGGGTTTTCTTAAGACCCAAGTGCTATAGTCTTTAGGTATTAAAGATACAATGAAGGCTAGGGGGGGTGAAGTTGTTGAGGACAGAGATTGAGCAACAGTCATATTTAGATTGTTTTAATAATGACACAATATTCAAGGTGCCTCAAACTAGAATAGGGACGCGGAACCACCAATTGTTTACATTTAAGAACAATAAAATTGCAATAAAGACGATAAGCGTAATTGGGTGGGTAGAAATTCTAGTCTCGCATTTGGCCATTATTTAGGAATCGATGCCATGCCATTGATGATGACCAAGTATCGCACAGCCCCAGCTATCAAAGTACTCTCAGTCCAAGCTATAACAGCTCCTACAGGGGTTTCAATCGAGACATTGACGATTTAATTTTGTCAGAGTGATTTATTTATGTGAATATATTTTTATCGATTTATTTTATGGTTGTGATTTTTTATTAATGTGATTTTTATTATTAAAACTTTTCTCATATTTTGAGCCATAACATGAATATCATATCAAATATATTGTATATCGATTTTATTATTACATTGTACAAAATTTTTCTATTGGAATAATTTTACAACTTTTATATACTTTGTTGAAAATTTATACAAAATAATAATGAAAATTATAATAATAAAAACTTGTAATAATAATAATAAAAATAAAAATAACAGTAGAATAAAAAATTTTTTTAAAAAAACATTAAAACACAACTTATAAAAATAAGTAGTAAATTTAAATTTAAAAATGTTTAAAAATACTGTGACCTTGAGAAAATTTGAATGACTTTGAACTACTTTTAAATGACCTTGAAAAATTATTATGACTCATCCAATGACCTTGACCTACTTTTAAATAACCTTGAGAAAATTTGAATGACTTTGAACTACTTTTAAATGACCTTGAAAAATTATTATGACTCATCCAATGACATTGACCTACTTTTAAATGACCTTGAAAAAATATGATGACTCATCCAATGACATTGAATTAGTCATGGTCTTTGTTTAAATGACCTGGGAAATTATGATGAGTCATCCAATGACCTTGAATGAGTTATTGTCTTTGTTTAAATTACCTTTAAAATATGATGAGTCATCCAATGACCTTGAATGAGTTATTGTCTTTGTCTTAAAAATTTTATACTTTTAGATTTAGAAAAAAATTTACACCGGGGGGATGTGTGGTGCAGTGGTGACATGGTCTAGTGGTGACATAAACATCTACTATAATTAATATAGTAATTTATAATCACATATTTTAAAATATTTTTATCTAATTTATCAAAAGTTAATTTAAATCTTATTTTTTAATTTTAATCATTTTAAAACTTTATTTTATGTCCGTTGATAATTATGATTAAATATCATCACACTTTTAATTCAGTAAAAATTATTTCAAAAACTTATAGTTTCTAATTTACTCTGATTTATATATTTTATTTTATTCTTTAATATTTGATTAAATTACATAATTTTCATTTATAACTTATAATTTCTAATTTACTCTGTTTTTATGTATTTTATTTTATTTCGTTTCCTTATATGAGTATAGCGATATATGGGTTCGACATTTATTTCAATTATTTAAATAAAAATAAAAAAATATATTCGAAAAGAATAAAAAATAATAGGCAGTCTGAATTATTTTTAGACTTGGTGGGTTACTGGGTTTTGATATTTTGAAACTATATGGTTGTTACCCAGACAACCCCATACAAATATTCTTTCGCTTACCACTCGGCACCCGTTGCTAAGCAACGTTGGAACTGTGTTCGAGTGGGTAGATCGTCCGCAAAAAGTGAGCGTTATTGCTAATACTATAATTGACCGAACGATCTCTGGGTCCAACGAGCTGTCGATAAAAGACCTGTGCTCGCTTTTGATTCTTAGGTCCCATTATTCTCCTATTTCTTTCAAATGTTAACCTATACTCTCATATCATCTATCTTTATGTCCATTTGCTTAGTCCTTCTTATTATTGTCCATGCTGATGATTATTCTTTGGCCTGTACACCCTTTGTTATGTTAAATACACCCACATTATATCTTTCACCCTTATCCCTATTATAACTACAATGTTTCCCATTATTATTACCAGCATTATTATTGTTGCCATAATATGTATTACCTTTATTAATTGTTGCTACTGTTACCTTTATTATTATTTTTATTACTATAACTACCATTATATTTATTGTTATTACCACTATGATTATTACTATTATTATTATTATCATAATTATTATCATCATTACTACAAATACCATGATTATTATTATTATTACCATTATTATTAGTATTAGTATTATTATTATTATTATTATTATTATTATTATTATTATTATTATTATTACAATTATTATTATTAATATTATTATTATTATTATTATTACAATTATTATAATTATTATCCATATTATTAACAAAATTTTGTGTAGGGATTCGTCCTTATTCCTCAGCTTTAAGAAATATTTTTCTTATATAACAATTTAGCGATAATCCATTTGTATTTCCCTGGTTTTCGGTAAAGTATTTTTGTTGAGTCGAAAAATTTGAGCAGCGTTCCGGCCTTATTTTACACGTTCCATTTTTGCGTTACTATTTTTGTTAAGTATTTGAATTAATTCGGAAAATTTGAGCAGCGTCCCGCCCATATTTTCCGCCTCAACTCAAATTAATTTATTTA
The DNA here is from genome assembly GCA_022537955.1 of Schmidtea mediterranea. Classification (NCBI taxonomy): domain Eukaryota; kingdom Metazoa; phylum Platyhelminthes; order Tricladida; family Dugesiidae; genus Schmidtea; species Schmidtea mediterranea. Next base: position 109,182,684 of record CM039681.1, on the reverse strand, counting down.
ATTTTTATTTAAAAACATTATTTTTCATGATTTTGGTCGTTCGGATTAATCTTTTTCCGATGGATTTTCATTTTAACGGTTGCAACGATTTCGCAATTTTCCCCGCTACCCATTCCCTCTTTTAGACCTTAAGATCTATGTATGTTCATTTCATAATTAATAAGTGCCCACTGGACTACTCGGTGTTAGAGATTTTGAGCCGATTGTTGTTAAAAATTTATGTCAATTTTACAGGAAACGGATGATGAAGGAGCAGCCAAAGGGCTACTCATTTACCCTCGAATTTCCCCTATGTACGGATAATATTGACGTTCTGATCCCTGCGTTCCGCACACCGGGTCTTTACGGGCACAGATCATCGTCGGTATTCCACGCACTTACACGAATCTGAATACTGTATATGATTTTATTAACTTGTGATGTGTCTTTGGCTGTGGGCCGGAAAAGGAATAACAAATAATATTTTACCATAGCATTTGGAATAAAAGTTTCGATGCACTAAGGCTGTAGATAGAAAATATTTATTCAGCATATTACATCGGCCACATACATTTGAAATTCATTGTATCCATTCCATAAAATTTACTTCGAAAATCCCATAAATTTAATTCGATAAATCATCCATAAATTCGATTTGAAAAATCATCCATAAATTCAATTGGAAAAACAAAATTATCCATAAATTTGATCTGAAAAATCATCCATAAATTCAATTAAGAAAAATCACCCATCAACTCGATTCGAAAAATCATCCATAAATTCAATTGGAAAAACAAAATTATCCATAAATTCAATTTGAAAAACAAAAGTCATCCATAAATTCAATTGAAAAATTACCCATCAATTCCCTTCGAAAAAATCAATTAATAATATTGCACCAGTTGAGAGTGATCGTGTTCAGGCAAAACACTTACCCGTGTTAATTGCCTGAATGCACGGCTCTCAACCAGTTATACAACCAGTTATACAGTTCTGTAATGAAATTTTTTCTCCGAAAAATAAGACTGAAAATTTGTGAAAACACATCGGTATTTATACCTATAATTTGGCCTTAACCTTGCGTGTTAGTTTTACTGCGATTAAACAAAATTCGACTTTGAAATTATTTATGTTATTTACATTAAATTTTTATTTATTTCTTAATTTAAATTGGTAATTTATTTTTAACATTTTTAATTAAATTTATTCATCCAAAAATATTTTATTTTTATTCATTTAATTCATTTATTTTTTAATTTTATATAAATGGTCATTTTACGGTCGAATTTTCTTGTTATTATGTTATTTTTTATGTAAATTTCGCGCGGTTCTTGATGCATTTTGTATTTATTTTATTTTACTTTTTATGTTTTTGATTTTATATTTATTTATATTCTCTCAGATTTTAAAGTGTTTAGTTGATGTTGTATATTGTATTTTAAGTTATCTTGGTGCTGGGTTTTCGTGCTGTATTACTGATGCATTTAAACAATTCTCAAGGCTATTTGTGTGCTGGCCCAACAGACTGTTGCACATAATTGTAGCCGTAAGTCGACAACTACTTCTAAATGTAAGTTCTTTTGATTTAAAAATAAAATTTTCTGAATAGATTCCTTATTTTTTTGGTAAAATAAAATGAATAGGAGGAATAAAGGACAGTAATAAATTTCGAGCAAAAGCAGTCTTTGTTGCTATAATTTCTTTTAATTAATCAAAGTAATAGAAAATTTAATTTAAATTATTTTCACTATTTTATATACTGATAGTTTCTGTAAAAAGTTTTTAAAAATGTATTTGTTTTTAGAAAAATGTAAATTATTCAATGAATAAAGTATCTTATATTTTTGTTCACTTAGTTTCATTAAGACTATTTAAATTCTTATTTTTATTCATAACAATAATTTTCAAATATTTTGAATTGAAAATAAAACTTGTAAAATCTAATTTATTTTCATTTTCTAAGTAATATCAATATAATGCAATTATACACATATTTTAAAATGTATAACATAACAAATTTTGTATACATATTTACATTGACGATAAATTCATTGTTATACTTTATATAGTTTTGCATTTTTTCATTTAGAACTTCATTTATCTTCATTTAGATTTCTACTTATAATTCATTTAACTCAAATTTTAAGTTGAAAAAACGTTGGTCAGAAAATTGGTGGCCAATAAAAAGACAAATAATAATTATTTAAAATAAATATTCAGAAACATAAAATTTTTATTAGAAAACCATTTGTTAAAAATTGCAATTTTAATTGATAGAAATTTTGTCTAATAAAATTAGAATAATTTTAATGCAATGAGATTTGTGGTCAAATTTGTCTTTGATTGCTCATGCAATAGACGAATAAAAATCTTCACTTTTTTAATAAATATCTCAAATAATAATTGTAATAAAAATATGATTGAACCTGGATTAATTTTAAGTTGGATCATAATAAGTCTAACCTTTACTTTTGTCGGTGGACTTGGAAATCTTTGGTTTGGATTAGTAATTTTGTCAAATAGTTTTTTATGGAAAAAGATGAATTACAGAATAATGTTTGGAATTATTTTTTCCGATGTTGTCAGTGATTTGATATTCATTCCTTTTGAATCTATTCAGACTTTTTGGTTATTTTACTATGGTACCTTGTTAGGAAATCAGATTGCTTGTAGAATTGAGGGGTTTTTATTTTCGATCTTTCTAATGACATCAATTTTTGGTCAACTTTTTTATGCTTCATATCGTGGAATAGCTATACTTTTCCCTGTTATTTATCGAAAATATGGAACTATTAGATTCATTACAATCAGCTATATCATTATTAACGTAGCTTTTCCTACATTATACCATCTCATAGGATATATATGGCTTGTGGATTATGACATGGATACAATGTATGGAGATTGTTATGAAGTTCATATGTCGCTTAGTACCGATAAGTTAAGGGCTTCTATATTCTTATATATTCCTATAATCGGCAGTTTAGTTATTTATTTTGTGATATTTTTTAAAATTTTTTTCTCTCATGTTAATGATAGGAAGCAAATACTAAAGCTTAGTAAAGGTACAGGTTCAATGTTTGCATGTATTCTGATCCTTGGAGGCTGTATAATACCGTTGTATGTTTCCTTTCATTCAGCAAATTATCACCAGCAAATTAATCAAACTTTATGGGTAAAATTCATATATCGGTTCAGCTACATGATAAATCCAGTAAGTAAAATTTTATGTAAAGTTTTATTCTAATAAAACTTAATGAAATTTCAAAATTTGAAACCAATAATTTTAAATTTTAAAAATTAGAATAAAGACTTTAGATAATGTTATTAATTTATAATTAATTTATTATTATTTATTTATTATGATTTATTTATTTATTTATTTATTTATTTATTTATTTATTTATTTATTTATTTATTTATTTATTTATTCATTTATTTATTTATTTATTTATTTATTTATTATTATTATTATTATTATTATTATTATTATTATTATTATTATTATTATTATTATTATTATTATTATTAAGATTATTATTATTGATTAAAAGAATGACAGAGAAAATTAGTTTTGAATTAAATTAAAGAAGCACCAATCCACAAATATATATTCTACTACAATAAATTTTGACAACTTTTTCTATGGATTTTGAGTTTTTGGAAAATTTATATACGGTTGGTTTTTGTTAATCAAATATTTTTCTATAAATATCCTCACATTTTTATATGTAAAAAATCAATAAGCCTACCTGGATAATTTTCAAAAAAAATTTTTTTTTTCGTATTTTTCGTTGATCCTTATAAATTTCATTTTTTGTCTAAGTATTTTTTATTATTAAAAGAAAACTCCAAAAAAAATTCTTCGTACGATATGTTTCGATAGTTTGACTGTCATCTTCAGGCCCAAAAACTAACTAAAAATATTATGAATTAACTTATGAATAATTTTAACAAATTGTTTTTTTATATTAATTTAATTTTCTAATAAATAAACACTTAAAAAACATACTCAAACTATTTAACAACATTCAAACCATTTATAGTCATAGCACTTTGCACATTAATCTTTGGATTCAATGACCTTATCAGCAATGCTTCACATATCACGCGTTCCCAATAATTATTAAAACTTTTCAACAAAATTCTGAAATCAGACATTCCTATTTCACTTTTACAGCCTCTATTGTGCTCACTAATATTGGTCAAACCCTTCAATCGACAATGCTTTAGAAGTCGAGTACAGAGATGACGGGAAATCTCTCCAATATATGTCGCCTTACACCCATTACATTTAAATTGATAAACGAGATCAGAACTCAATCCAACCTGAGTTTTTGATTTATTAATAACGGCAACAAACCTAATTCATATAGGCAACAAATAAAATGATCAATATTTTAGTAAAAAGGATCAGTATTTTTAAATGTTTTTGATTAGTATTTTTAGTAAAAAAGGGTCAGTAAAAATATTTTTTTATCAGTATTTAATGTCATTTAATCAGTTAAAAATTAGTAAATGATTAGTATTAAAATGAAATTTGATCAAACAAAAATTATCAAACATAAATACTGGTCAAATAAAATTAAATAATGGTCATAAAAAATAATTTGCTTGTCATTCTAATAAATTATTGATCATTAGAATAAAATACTGATCATAAACATTGAATTAATTACTGATCAAGTGATACTGACCATTTTATTAAAAAAAACTGATCAAATTAATAAAATACTGATCATTTGTACTGATCATTAAAACCTAAGCCATTAATAAACATATTGCGTACCTTACGCGAATTAGAGACGATCTTATATTCTAAATCTACCATCGGTTTACTTAACTTTCTCTTATAATTTGTAAAGCCTTCATGGCAATACTAACACAGGTTTTACCGTAGTTGATAAAGAATGGATATTCTAAATCATTTTTATTTTTGATGATAAAAGAGACTGTTGACAGATTGATTAAAAATCCTAAGGATCCATGTTTGGGAAAGTCTGAGTGTAATTTGACAAATGAGTGTGAATTGAGTGTTGATTTAAATAATAGTAAAAATGGATATAAAAATAATGAGCCTAAATTTGTGTTAGTATTGCCGTACTCTGAAGGTTTTGTTTAAATTATAAGTTAATTCATAATATTTTTAGTTGGTTTTTTGTGCCTGAAGATCACAGTCAAACTGTCGAAATATATCGTAAGAAGAGTTTTTTATTGGCGTTTTCTTTTAATTAAATCGTTGCCAAATTTATTTAATTATTTATTTTTTATTATAATACTTTTATTTTCTGACACGTATAGTGTCGAAATAGGAATAAAATTTTATAATATAATTTAATCTACGTTTGATTATATATATGTTGTTATATTATGGCATTTAGCGCTGATGTTATTCATTGTCTCGCCATGTGTTAAAGCATACGTCTTTGATTTTATAATATAATAATGGTTTGGTTTTCATAATATATAGAATGATGTTATTTATGACGTGACCTATATTTTAATTTAGAAACTTTGAAGCAAATTTCCATGGAAACTAAACATTTTTTGTATACAAACACCTTATGTTTTAGTGACCTACATAAAATTTTGAGTTTACCTAATATTTTTTTTGGGTGGGCGGTGGTCTGAATGGGGCATATCCATATACTTTATACAATAACCCAAACGATCTTACGGGTCACTTTGGAAATGCGTCATAACTCTAAGGACTGGAAAATGGTCAAGATGGGCCATGGGTTGGTCACCCTATCATTTAAACACTAATATTACATGTATTTAGATTAAAATCTAAGTAAAAACGTTTTACCGAAAACCAATAATATATTATCTAAAATATCTGTAAAAAATATTTTTTAAACTTAAATATGAATATTTTAATGAAATATATAATTTATTAAATTTAAAATCTTAGTTTTTAGATAAATTTTAAGAATAAAAATGAAATAGAATAGAATATTCCAGAACAAGAACTTTTTAAAAAATAATATAAATAAAAGCGAAAACTGAGACATTTTCATCTCTGTATACTTTATATATAGTTTTAAATAAAATTTGGTAAAATATACTTTATATGTGCAAAACATTGTACAAAAATACACGAAGTTGAACATGAAGCCGTTTATGTACGCGTTATTAAGTAAAAAGTATGGGTGTCGGAAGAAATATTTACAGGTTGTAAATATTATATTAAGTGAAATAAATATGTATATAAACGAATGAAAGTTTTCATTGATATATATTAAATATAAGGTGTCATTGTAAATTTCTTAAATAAAAATATTAAAAACATTAACTAAATTAATAATATAAACTAATAATATAATACCAAACTTTTATTGATTAAAAAATAATAAGTATTTATCCTTTGCGTGTTTCCACACACAACGTTTTAAAACAACTTTAAAATATTAAAATAATATTAAACTTTTTATCTTTATTATAATAAAATATAAAATTTATAAAATTTAATTTTATAAACTTTAATTTCGCATTACAAATAATATTTAAATTAAAATTTTTTTTTTAAATTTGTAGATAATTATTTGTAGATAAGTGAGCAACAAAATAAGCCCATGCTGCGAATTAATAATCTAAACTTTTTTCAAAAAATATAATTAATAATTCACAACAAGGGCTTATTTTGTTACTCATTTATCTGATATATTAATTTATGCTGCTACCAGGGAATCAACGTTTTATGGTAATATTATTTGTTATATGTTAAATAAAAATTAATAAAATTTAAATCTTAAAATAGTAGTTTATTACAACGCAATCCATAAATTTTGCCTTGTTATTAGTTTTTTTCCTTTGTGTACACTTAATAATAGAAGGCAAGATAAACGATAATAAGAACTAGATGGCCTCAGCCAAGTTTTGACTTTTATGAACTTATATATAAGGTTTTGTGTGTTTTTTTCTAAAAATGTAGGTCATATTAATTTTATAGAGTTGTTATACATTTCCACATTTTGAAATTTTGTATGTTTTTTTTCATGTAATGCATTTTTGTATTAAATTTCTTTTTTCTTTTACTTTCTCATTCCCGGAAGGTGGACAAAACATCAAAAATAATTAAAGTACACAAGATAATAAAGATAAAATTTGATAAAATTTGAAAATTAATATAGATTGACGGAAATGGGTATGGTTGAATACCAAATCGTGAGAAGCTAAAGAAAACTAAAGTAAAGCAAAATTGTATTATCAATTATCGTACCAGAAAAGGTAATTACCCTTTATGCAACCTACATTGCGATAATCAGATATCATTGAAACAAAGGTGCAAATCTAGTGACTAATTGAAATTGTGGTAAATAAAATTGAATAAAGTTGTTCTGTGTTAGGTCTTAGTTAAGTTTTCTGAAAAGAACACAGGGAGTCAGAGAATAACCGACTTTACAAATAACTAAACAATAGTAAAGGTTGTTATTCATTCGAAGAAATTACATCGTCTTACAGTTAAGTCTGGATGTCTTCTAATATAATTATATTGATTAATTTCTTATGTTATTGGAGTTGTTATTCAGTTATAGTAATAGTAACAGTAATAACATTTGCATTCAGTGTCAATGATCAGAGTGTTTTGCATTTTTCATTAATTCATGTAATTTGCTACGTTCTTCATCGACATGTAAGCTTAATAGCTCATCAATTAAAGTTGTATTTGACACAGATACACGTGATAGTGATCCATTGCCCCATTGCTATATTGATCGGCTCCATTGTTAAATTGATGATCAATATTACTAAAAAATAAAAGTTTTTATTATATGTTTATTATTCAAATTTCATTTAAAATATTTTATCACATTTAGCTTTTCTACACGCTGTTTGATTCAAGTTTAAGAAAAGGGAGTATAGCACTAATAAATCGATGGTTGAAAAGAAAAACAAATGACATTACAGAAAGTCAATATTGAACGTTGTGATACTGTAAAACATTTACTAATGTAAAAAATATTGGTGGATTGTCAAACTAAATAAATCAAATAATTTAATTTCCGAAAACTTTGAATATTTATGATAGTCAGAAAACTAAATTTTTAGATTATGCTTTTCGGAAAGAAAATTTGATTGCAGGTCATATAGTAGGCATGATCGTTGATCCTATCCAAGTGGCTTATAATAAATGAACTAAAACCAATTTTAATTAATAAAAATTGATATCTCGATAATTTGACATCTTAGAATATTCTTTTTATTTAGTGAGAACTTTTTTGCAATAATTTTTAAAGATTGTATTTGTTGTCAGAAAGTACTCGTATAATCAGTTAAACCGATAAATCGTTGTAAAATTATCGACAAATCATCTAAATCAGTATTTCTCAACCAAAAATGTGCCGCGAACCAGTAAACAATTTAAATTTTTACCACGACCACTAATACTAATTGTTGGTTATATTTTGCAGGAATACAAAATATTTAATGTACTATTAAATACATATATTTCAGTTGTAAAAATTCACACAAAGTTTACAAAAAATAAACAATATATTTACACAAAAAAATGTGCATAAAAGAATAAATATTGCAAAATACATATAATAATATTATAATAAAGAAGTACAACACAAAAGTAATCTTAAAATTATACAAAACTACTGCATTTCTAATAAATCACAGAAAATAGACAATATATAAATAATTTTCATTTAAAAAAATTATAGAGAATAAAAAAAATAGAGAAAAATCCATAGTTGTATAAACATAATATAGTTTTCATAAAGTTTAACTAGAAAAATATAAAAGTCAACCACTAAATTAATATAGGACAATTCATTCATGTTCCAAAGAATCCTGAAAGAGAAATGCACATTCTGTAATTTTACGTTTAAAGTTTTGTTGTAATATTTCATACGATTTATTTTATGAAGAGTAAACAGTTTAACAATATTCTGGCATTATTTTCCTCCTATTCAACTCACGATGCGGACCGGTGCTGGTCCACGGACCACTACTTTGAGAATCACTGATCTAAATATTATCGATAATTCGATAAATAAACTAACACACATTTTTCAATTTCTGAAAAATATTTTGTTAATTTAATCAATGTCAAATACTTCTTTGCCCTCATTTAATTGTTACTTATAGCATCTACTGTCACTGTTTATGTAGCGATTGATCAGGTCACATACCTCTTCATAAGCAATATTATGATGTTTGTGATGCTCGTCTAAAAAAACTGAATATTTTTGATAGCGAAGCATAAACCATGCAATTCAAACACTCGTAAATGGATATCCTAATCAGTATCAAATACTATATACGGAATCAATATTGATAAAATAACTGATTTAAAAATCTGATTCAATTATTTCTGTAAATTTGCTGATTGAATATTAATTGTAAGATTATTATTAAATTTTTTATGACAATAAGAACTTGAGATTTTAGTCATAAATGCTAGTCATTATATTGTTGGGCCAGAACACAAACGGCCTTGAAAATTGTTTAAATGTATTAGTTATATAACACGAAAACCCAGCACCAAGATAACTTAAAATACAACTAAACACCTTAAAATTTGAGAGAACATACATAAATATAAATCAAGAAACACAAAAGTAAAATAAAATAAATACAAAATGCATCAAGAACCGCACAAAATTTACGTAAGAAATAACATAATAACAAGAAAAGTTTACTGAAGATCGACAATTTATATAAAGGTAGAAAATTAATGAATAAAACGAATTAAAATAAAATATTTTTGGTTGATGAAATTCAATTTAAAAATTGAAGAAATAAATTGTCGATTTAAATTAAGAAAATAATAAAAATTAGATTTAGATAACAAAATAATTTCAAGGTCCAATTTTGTTTTATCTTAATAGAAAAAACACACAAGGTTAAAGTCAAATAATAGGTATAAATACTGATGTGTTTTCACAATTTTCAGTCTTATTTTTTCAGTATCTATTTTTAGTCTTAATTTTTTCAAGTGAATTGATTGGTGTGCAATACTCTGAGGGAGTATATGAAATTATATTTGGATTGCTTTTATTTATGACGATTTGTAAAGAAAATATAAAGATGAAGATGAAATATATATTTATGCATCGAAGCTTTTATGACTGAAACTTTTATGTGACAAAAAATTGTAAGTAGTATTTTGTTTTTATTTATTCGGCACACAGTCAATACATATCACAAGCCATTTAACTCGGGCATACTTTAGCAGGGCGGTGTAAACGCAGTTCATCTGCAACGGTCCTGTGACCGTGAAGGTTTACCCGTGATAAACAGTGAGCCTGAACATAAAATGATGAATACATATAGCAATGAACGAAAAGTGATAGGAGGTCTTGAGGCAGATCGCTCATTTTCCTAACGTTGATAAATTAGACTGTAATTTCAAAAAACAATTGGCTTAAAATCTATAACATCGGGTAGCTCGGTGAGCACCCATAAATCTATAACATCAACATAAATAGATCCTGAGGTCAAAGAAATGGAAAGTATAGCGGGAAAATTCTCAAATCGTTGCATGACCGTCGGAAAAAGATTAATCCGAACGATAAAAATCATGAAAAATGAGTAATTTAAATAATATTTAAGAACTAAGTAAATTGTTTTAAATCAAGATGAAAAATATGAGCAGAACACTCTGCAAAGTTTCAGAAATAATTAAAATATCATGCTAAAGCCGAGAAATAAGGGCAAATCCCTGCTCAAAATTTGTAATATGCAAAGATAATGATAGTCAAGGTAATTCAACGACAGAAACCATCAATCTTAAAAATTAATAATCGAATTTGGGCTATAAACCCCTTTTATGTAAACTTTTAAAGGGAAACCAAGTGCCGCAGTTACCCTTAATTTAAAAGAAGAATTATTACAAAATTTGAGAAACTAAAAACACAATTAAATACTTATATTTGTTAATTTTAAATAAATTTATTGAGATCAGATGGCACGGAATATCGCACGAAATCTAAGCGTTGTAGTTATTGGTATGAATTGAACATAACATCTTCTATTTGTCTTGGGTTTGACCTAAGTACGTAATCAGGATCATAATTAGGGTGAGTCTAGGTATCCTAAAAACAAAATTTGGGTTTTTTATAATAAAATCTGTTTAAGACTGAAAATAAATTTAGTATCGATGGTAATAGCTTTGAAGACTTTGATTAATATTCAACTAACTCAATGCATAAAATTCATAAGTAAATCAATACAGAAATATTATTTTTATTTCTCTTCTCTTCTCTGCTATTATGAGCGTACTTTTGGTACTATACCAACAGTGGACTATTCACTATGCATTCTTTCGACTGATTGTCTTTTGTAAAAGGAATCTGAACCAGCTGACGTTTATAAAAATAAAATAGATGAACAAAAAAAATTTTTCAATTTTTTAATATTTTCTTTTTATTTGTTTGTATAACTATCTACCTTTTTACTTTTATTTATTTCAAACAATTTTATTCAATACCAATAAAATGAAACCTGAATATTTTTAGATTCATTGCTTCTAGTTAATTAATGATTGTTGGATTTTCTTCTATCTCTTCTTTCTGCTTTGTTTTCTACATGAGATATATTAATAATAACTTTTGATTTTTTCTCTTCAAATTTCTAGTCTTCATATTCTTCTTTTAATTTAAATGCATACTATTTACTCCTTCCTCATGGTCATTCGCTCTCTACTGAGGGTTTGATGTTGAGGTTCTTGGAGAGGAGATCTAACCGGCGAACTACCATTCACTACAGGTACCTCTCACACCGAAGTACTAGTTGGTGAAAATTTAATTTTCTAACTTGTATGCATGTGATTATATGATAATAATGGTCAATAAAAATAATAATAATAGTGTTGGGCTCAGAGCCAAAATTAAAACAAAAAATAGGAACAAATTAAAACAAAAATGAAAATAATGAAATAAGTCACTGTACATACGCACGCACCGCAAGAAGATACCAAAAATAAATGAAAAACATATTAATTAAAACAAAGTAAAAATATACCAAAATAAAATAAAAACAAATAATTAATTAAAAATCATAAAAAGCATACAGCAGCAGATAGAAACATACGAAAAATAAAATAAACTGCCAAAACCTTGCAAAATAAGGTTTAGAAAAAACACAGGCAGAAGAGGCGACCAGAAAAACAGAATATTTGGGCTAAAAAGTAATGTTACAAGAAAAGGATAATAAAAATAAAATACAGCAATAAAATATTCATATATCAAAAAATAGAGAAAAATGTATAAAAATAATAAAAATAATTTAAAATTAATAAAATAATTATAAAGCCCTAAAAATGGTGAAAAATCGCTCATTTGTCGCACACAGACACAAAAATAGTATATAAACAGTGACAAATTTCATAATTTTCAACTTTACAAAAAACTCAACTTTACAACTTTACAATTCTACTGAACTTCGAATTTCACAACCACTTACAATTTTTGAAAGTAAGGAATTCTTATGCATTTCGTTTGTTTTTATATGTTAATGTAACTTTATATGTTTACCGTAATAATAGTATTTATAATGTCTCTGCTTAATGTCATAAATGAACTTATATGCATATATATTTTTATTTATATTTTTCGAGGTCCCTCAAAAATTCTATATATTTAAAGTATTTAAATAGCTCTCGATTGGGCAGATCCCGGTCCGGCTGGTGGATTAAGTTCCCTAGTTGTGATTGTGGGTCGCGCCTTATCGAAACCTCGGTCTGTCTGCGACACGGTCTGGCAAAATGGCACAGGACCTCCCCCGCAGGGCATCGTTGAACGACTCGCAACGGCTGATGGAAACGTCGGTCGAGGCGAGCAGAAAATTAAAATTAAGGGAAGGGCGACCTTAGTTAGGGGAAATAGGAAAGATCGTATGGCGATCTCTTAGGACTTCATTTTTGAAACTTCGAATTAAAAGACGAGAAAATCGGGCAGGAGTGATAGAAATGGATACAAGTAAAAATCGATAGAAAATGTCAAAGAGGGTTAAATAGGTAATAAAAGTGTCAGATATCTTTATTCATAACAAAACAGGACACCCAACATAAAAGAAATAATAAACATAATTTACCATCAATCGACTAGATAGTTACTTTCACTAAAGCATCACACGGCAAGGATCCCAATAGTACCACAATACGCATAATCACCATAGATTGCTGCAGAGAAAATGAAAATCGTCTCCATAAACTGATTCTTTGGCCAAATGTTGAGATCGAAAATATGAAAGCAAAATTAGTAATAGCTCCCCAAAGTAATACGATTAGGATTATCGAACGCGATAGATTTATAAGTCCCATTTAACCACAGGTACGAAGCGATCTGCTCGTAACTTGAGTCTACCAATAATTATCGGAGCAAGTATTAAGTTTCCATCCATGTCACGATCGATTTTCTTTTCGTGAAATCACTTTGGTAGTAAACAGATCCAGTGATGTAGTAATAGTAGACGAGGAAATTCCGTGTAAATTAGATTTCCACGACGATACCAGTGAGTTTCTCTTGATTAGTTAGTTAGGCGTATAAAATTATTAGTCTGAAATTTATCGATGTGACGAGAACAAATTCCACCATTATAGCTTGTTAGTAGAACTAATTCACCGAGTAGTAAATAGCGAGCAGTGAGTGTAACCAATAATCTCAATCACCACGACAAGTGGACTGATAACAAATGCTGGTGTTCTGGTGTGCCAGAAACCCACACACATCAATAACACTTACACCTGCTTCAATTCATTAAAAACTCCTATAATAAAATGAAAAAATCAATAAAGTTATAATATAGGAACATACATACTTACCCGTGTCTGCATGTAATTTGTTCAACTGAATAAAAACTTATATTATAGGAAGGAAGGAAATTGAAGAAAATTTTTTTTAAACATAAACACATAATACATAGTAAATAATGCATGCAAACTTTCAAAATGTAGAAATGTTCAATTCATTAAAAACTCTATATAAAACTATTTTTAGTAACTTTTTAGACAAGTTTTTTTTTAAATTAAAGTCGAAAATTTTTGAAAAAAAATACCAAAAACTCTACTTTGAGTTGTAGAGAAAATTAAGAAATAATTTCGTAAGATTTTTCAAGAAAATCAATCAATTTAATATTTTTACAACTTTTCAGATATTTCAAAAATACCATTGAAACTCTAGGTTTTTGAGTTTTTACCTTATTTGCAATTTACCAGGAGCAGTGGAACCAGAACCTTCAAATGAGGAGTTTAAAAAATACGTAAAACATAAGTTTTCCGATAACTTAAGTTAAAAAAATTTTTTTTTATAAGTATAAAAAATCCAAATCAATAATACCATTGAAAATGGGAAGATTTTTATAAATTTGGGAAATTAACAGAAATTTCCAAAGCCTCATAAATCAATAATTATCAACAATTTGAATTTGTCAAAAGGTAAAAAAGATGGCAGCCAAAACAAATTTCCAAGGAACAGGAGAATAGTTTATTCGAATATAGAAACTTTTTAATAATAAATTTTAGTTTTCAATTAATCGGACTTGTATTTTAATAAAATTTATTTGTCAATTAATCTGACTTACATTTATAGTATAATAATTCCAATAAATTGGCATAAATTCCTAAAAAAATCCTAAAAAAATTAATTAAAACTGAATTAAAAATAAATGATGATTAAAAGTATTATTTAAGAGCTTGAATAATGATCTCATAACTTTACGAGATCATAATTCAAGCCTTAAAATATACTTTATTAAAAAAATTTACCTGTTAGCCATTTTAAAAATGGCTAATTCATAAAGTTAACCATAATTCTAATTGGTTGTTCATTAAAACTTGTATTATAGAAGTTTTTAATGAATCGAATCAGGTGTATCAGCATCGCCGCTTCCAATACGACTAATTACTCGGATATTGATTTTAGTTAATGTTAATTATAATAGAAATCGATAGGTCACATTAATATAGACATTGGAACGGACCAATATGCAATTATCTTCCATACAGCAGGATGAGTAGCCACTCTTAAAAATACTATTACAATTACCAGTGCCTTATCGTATTAACGTGGTTACTTCCGATAATCTCCATAGCCATTTGTCACCATTCGTATTATCAGTACTCGTGTTATTATTACTATTATTATTATTATTATTATTAATTAATGTTGGTACTATTATTATTATATTTAATACCATTAATAATATTATTAATATCATTATTGCTATTATTATTAATATTACTATTACCGTTATTAAGATTACTAATCTGATGGTTATATAGGATATAATTATCATTATCATTAGCAATATTGTCATTTCCAGTAGCATAAATTACACTATAGATGCCAGCGAAATTAATAACTAATGCCGCTATTCTGTTGTTAATACGACCATAACCATGACTGTTCCCCTTCTAATTAGTTCAACTACCCTTGATAACTCTTCAAGATAATTACAGTGTAGGATAGAAGCTCTATGGTCACTAACACTACTAATATCCACTCGACATTTATTTAATCCTTATTATTGAGGCCCTCGCCTTACTGGGTTTCCCCGTTTTGGTTTTCGACGTTTTCTTAAATAGAATGACATCACATTCCCTTCTTCTAGTCATAGACCTCATCTATATGGCAAATCCAATGGAGCTTCCAAGGATTCCCCGACTCTCCCCGTCGATTATTGCGACCCGTCAGAGGCTGGAGCAGCTAGAGAGAGAGACCATGTGGCTCTCCAGGATAAATACCGGAAAATAAAAGGAACTTGGACCTCGCCCGATGCGACCAAGAAGTTGTATCAGAAGATCACTCGCCTGTCTCGGGCTAGAGACGAGTTAATCACCGAATCTCGCAGTCAGCGAGTACTGATAAAGGAACAAAGTACAACGCTCATACAGATATTCACCGACGCCGAACTTCGGGCTCGCGTACCTAGATGTATCTGGGCTCAAAGCCTGAATATTATACCGGCGCGACATCTTCCAGTAGAAGTAACTCGTCCGGCTCATTCAGAGCCAGCTCCTCCTCAAACCGTTGAACACCCGCAAACCACCGTGGCCGAGCCAAATTTAGGAGCGACTCGACGACAACCCAATCGAAACTGCCGTCATCGCGAGCGTTGCCGAGCAGAGGCGAACCTGCTCAGAGCTACTGAACCGACCAGCACTCCTCACCGAATAGACGATTTGCCACCCCCATACCAGGAATTCGAATTTCCAGACTTCGATCCTGACATCATACATGCACCCTCCCTGGCTATTCTCTCACCCCCTCGATCCATCGACATAGACCTGGTGGACGACGAAACCGAAGCCCCCTCGCTAAATCGTGTTCTACACCGGTTAGACCTAGATGTGAGCGAGGTTGCGGCTCTCACGGGCAATGTACTAATGAGTCCTCCTCTGATCGATGAGCCTGAACCCCCCACCCGTGTGGAGCTCAATGTAAATGTCAACCCTACTCCCTACCGTCCGGCAAAGCGCCGATGTCTGCCAACCGATATTGACGCAGACAAATAAAGTCGAACGTATTGGAACTATCCATCTTCTCGTAATAATTTCCCGAACTCTGATTCAAATTGAAGGACGTACGTGATATTGTGCCAATCGAGGGATGATGTATAGACTGTTCTTGTTTTCGGCTTGTTATTTTTTAAACGTTGCGGGGAAAATTTTAAATAGGATATGTTAATAAAATTTTGTAGTGTCTATTTTCTTTTAGTTCAAGCATGAGTATCTAGAGTAAAGATGGTAAAAATAATGGTGACGGCTTAAAAATGAATCAAAAGGAAAGATTTAGTATGAAATCGCCGAAGTGTATGAACGAAATCTCACAATTCTCAGCTCAGAAGGGATAGATGTCAAGGGTTCCGTGATATGATAATTTCAGGGTAAAGTGCGTAAGTCCTTCTATCGGCAGCCAACGACCGGGAAAGCGAAGGTCCTTCGAGGAGTAGCCCTAGTAGTAGCGCTCACCTGCTCGAATGGCATTCGGCTGTTGGGTACAGTACCAACATTATTTCGGTCATGGGTACGTAACGGTTTATCCAAATCGTGCGGTGTATCGGGAAAAGACGACCCTAGAGTATCGGAGTGATAGGCATACCACCATGGTATGAATTAATTAGCGATTAAGTTTTCCCATACAATCAACAATAGTGAATAAAATAAACTTTCTAATTTACATCGTTTGGCTTTTAAGAAAAAAAATTAGATAATAGAGAGTTGGTATTTTATGAAATTAACGACAATATTTAATCATAGCAATAATAATAATATCAAATGTAAGAAATAATTATTATCAATACTTCACTATTAGCTTTATTTAAATGATGGAAAATTGGTCACGAGGCATCTCGTATAGGCCAAGTACCATGGAGACGAAGTTGATCGATACGAGGAAATATTTTTGAGTAGAGATTTATTAAAGATTGACTAAAATAATTCAATGAAAAATAAGTTTATTTCAATAAAACTTTGAAAATTTGACCCTCAAAGGTCTACATAAATGTGGTATCAAAATTTCATGGATTGATTTCCGAAAAAAATTTACAGAATTTTCGTTTTAAAATCTTCAACATAATAAAATTTAAAATATGATAAAAATAAAAATTCAAATATAATAAAAATCTCCTTACTTTCCAGAAATTTATAAAATGATTTTTGCAAAAATTTTTGATTCCTTTCAGAAATAGCATTAAATTGTGTCGATCTGGCATCGACTTATATAGGAGGTTTTACACGCATGTTTTTTGATGCGGTAAAACAAAACGCCTACACGTTTTTACCATATTTCATCACTTTTCCCCTAGTTGTCAGATTTCTAATTACATTTTAAGCTTAATTCTCATAATTATTTTCTAAAATATAAGCGTTTTCTATGAATTTGGAGCCAATTTGATGAAATAGGTTAATTTTGCTAAAATTTAATGTTTTTCGATTCTTTTTAAATGTCTTTATTTATTTTTTATATATTTTTTGTATTTTTCTACTCTTTTTTCTACTTTTTGTATTATTTAATGCTAAGTAGGCTATTTTTGCTTATTTTTCGTCCATTTGCATTTTGTGCGCCCTGATTTTATGGGATGTCGTGCCAGATAAATAACAATTTAAAATATTTTTTTTTGCCCAACATAAGTATTAGTTCGAGTTTTTTTTATATTTGGGTTATAGATTTATTTCTTTGAAGCTTTAATAAATTTAGTAACTTCGAAATTTTTTTACAATTTCCAACACAATAAATTCAAAATTTTTAACTTTTTGCGAATAATGAATAAATTAAAACTGAACAGGTTAAATTTACATTAACACTAATTTTAATACTTTTAACGTGAATCACTAATATGAGATCAGGCTTTCTCTGATATTGCCATACATGAGTATCAATATTTTAAATTTTAACGCAGTATTGTAAATTTTTCTGATAGAATTACTATGACTATCTTAGACCAGGAACAATTTCAGAGACCAAAATTACCCTAAATTAACACAATAAGTTTTAAACATTTATAGTTTGTTGATCAGAATATTTTGACGCCCAATTCTCAATGTAAGCTATCTTTAGAATTACAAAACTTTTTACAAATTAAATTTATAATTAAATAATTATTTTTTATACTTTCTAATGTTATATAAATATAACTAAAACCAATTCGTAATTCATATTAAATAAATTGTTTTAGAAAAACTATATTATTGCATGAAAAAAATGAAATCTTTTTAATTCATTAATAGTTTTCATAAAAATTAAAAGATTTCAAAAAGTGTATTTAACTTAAATTGAAATTGGAAATTATATTATAATTAAAAAAGGCATTTCTTTTTTTTGTGATAAAAAGCTTTATTTGCATAATAAAAAATATTTTGATAAGCAAATAATTGTTTTATTATATTAAGACATCACGGTAGTTTAGAATTTTAGACTTTTTATTTTTCCAATTTGTTTTTAAATGAATACATCATTAAATTGGTTTGATGACATATCTCCCTGTGCGAATTTCACTTCAAATCTAAGTGAAGGAAGTAAATTTTTAAGGAATTACAATTTTATAAGTCATTCGAGAAAAAGATCGAATTTAAGAATTACACCATCTTGTTCTCCTAAAAAGCTCAGACTGTCCAAGAACGAAAAACATTCCGATGATGTATTTTTGAAGGGTAACTGCGCTCCACCAACTCCAATAATTCGTAATAACATGATTAAAGCATATGTTGTTAAAGGAGTAGAATTATGTCAGTTTTTTAAATTAATTGGTATAACTAAGATATTTCGTACTATATTTTATTAAAAAGTGGCTTAGATGAAGATAAAATTATTATGAAATTTCTTGAAATGGATAAATGTTGTATATTCGCAGATAAAGTATGAAGATTTTTATTTAACTTAATTTAGGTTTATTTAAGTATCTATTGGCCATGATTTTTGCCCATTTTAAGAGGTGTAATTTTTCAATATGGGAATACAATAGGACGAATTTTTTTATTTGCTTGTGAGTTTTATTTTTAAAATAAATTATATTTTAAAATTATTGCTTAAAATTTGAAGAATTTGCTTTAAAAATAAAGATATAATAAAATTACATTTAGCGATGCTTTTCAAAATCATATTTTTAATACAAAATTTCCTTAATAACAGAATTCCTTAATAAATAATTCCCATGCTACTTTTATTTCATGGGATATACGTAAGGAACTTTTCCCAATTTGCCCACACGTGGCTTCATGCCGAACCATTCTTGGTAAACAGCCTCATACAAGTGGTGTCATTTCATGCCGGCCTGGGCGATGGAGACACGCATGATTTGTACACGTACCAGTCTGAGGGTCCACAAAATTGTGTTGAGAGTAATGTGAAGGAAGCCCAAGGCCCTCAGTTGATTGTAGCTGGATGCAATTGCAGTATTAGATGCTTGTCCCCGCATCAACACCAGACAATTCTGCTGCTGTATTGACTGGGACATCTGTTAGCCAATGGAAGAAAAGTTCCAAAATGGAACGAATTGGCAACTTCACTTTTTCAAAGAAACTTCTAACGCGAATTTTTTTACGCTTGTATCTTGCACATCCAGCAACTCATTGGAGTTTTCCTGTTGAAATCAACGAAACGGTTAACTAAAACAAAGGTTAATAAAAAATAAAAGGTTGGCTTGACATCGTATTAATAATAAAAGTAAGAAAAGGGGGTTTGTATAACCACTATCCGCCCAGAATTCTTTATGTAATTTTTTGAATTTCCTAATGACCTTTACAGTTGTTTAGTTTTTCCAAGAAAATGTCTCAAGTTTTTTTTTGACCGAGAACACCACACAATTGACCGTGTGCATATATTGGCTCAGGAAAATAAATGTCGGTGTAAGATTAAGTTTGATATATTTTAAATTATTTGCATATACTATATAAAAGCAGAAAAATAATTTCGGTTAGAACCGGGGTCTTAAACTATGGGCCATAACCCTAAATGGAGTTGCGAGAATTTAATGTAAAATATTTAAATACATGAATTTATAAATCCTAGATGTATATTTGTGACAGAATCACACACAGGCACACAAACATTAAATGTGGTTAACGACATTGGCATCTGATATGTGGGAATTGTGGTAGGGGCAGAAAATGACAGTTTTCATGTTTTTCAACTGCACGTGTTCAGTCTATTCTGTACAGAACTGGGCCTCGTGTATACGGCCGTCTCTGTATATCTCGCATGCCATTCAACACCACACATTTATGTGAAATTTTTTTTCAGCTTTAACACCTATTGAATCCTTATATCGTTCATTGCTAAAAAATTTTGAAGAGATTTTAAGTACATTAGTGTCAAATATTGTACCAAGGTTTAATTATTTATGTAGTAAAAAACAAGCACGTCCGTCTCATTTAAAAACGATTTGTTCTTTTAATTTGTGTATACTTAACCACTTAACGACTGCGCTCGAATATAATCGAACAGAATAAGACAGGCAAAATGCCCGGTTCGAATATACTCAAGCGACTACATATTTTCTTTAATATTCTCTTTTAATTATGTTGATTGCAAAAAATGCAGTTTTGATGAAAAATCGAGCATATGATTTTTGTAATACAGGTTTACAGCGTATTGCGCAACTTGTAATTTTTGTATGTTTCTAAAAAAATTCTATAACTATATTTTTTATATGTATGTATATTGTTACCTAATCAATAAATCATCATAATATTTGTTTATTTTATATTTATCTGTGGTCTCGAAAAAATTCAAAATCATAAAAAATGAAAAAGTTAAAGAAGCCCTGGGTTAGAAAAATAAAATTCCAACATGTACACCCAGTGTGTTTGTGCGACACACTACATACGCATAATACAATACTAGAATTATACTATTTTCCTTTGTTCAACATAACTGAGGGAAAACCACTAAATTTTATTATATCGATAACATACTAAGTTGTATGTGTGTTGAAAAGCTTGTAATGCTAGATACCAATTTTATTATATGAATACGAATTGAATTCATGCAATGCAACGCAATGAATAATGTGTTTTTTATGATAAGATTTTTTTGGTGAGAAAACCTGTATTTCTCACCAAATTAGAATCCTATAATAAAACTGGTATACAGCGCAACAAAATTTTCAACACACAGGTAATTTTGTGTGTTATATATATTATAAAACTTATTAATTTTCTTTTTAAATATAGAAAATGATACCCAGTGAAAACCAGTACAATACGCTCAACAACATTATAATAAAAATAAATACAGACAAAAATTTTAGACATCAATTATTTACAAATGATTGTATGGAATATGAACATCTATAATGTGAGAATTTAATCCAGTTAATTAAATAAAGTGATCAATTAAATTAGTTATTATTTTGAATCATTTAATAAATAACAAATTAATTAACTATTTTGTGAATGTGTGTGGTTGCTTGATGCTGTTTGTTGAATTCCTTATTTATAAATTGCTATATTGAAAACGTTTTACCAGGAGATTATGTTTGAATAATATTATGGTCAATATTATTATTTGAATTAGTAAAATTTAATTGTAATTTGTCTTTATCTATGGATAGAATTAAAACTATTATGGCCACCATTATGGTGAATTTTATCAAATCACCAGAAAACTATGAAATTCGTTTAGATGTAGAACATTTTATTCAAGAATGTGAGAGGTTTTTTGATCAAATGATAATTTTAGAAGAATATAGATACAAATTTGACAAAGCATTTTTATCGACAAATGGTACGAAAAGGTTTGAAGCTTCAGAAGAAATAGATGTTATACTGATCAATTAAGAGAAGCTTTTAAAGATGCGACGAATTTAATTGATGATTTAAATGAAGATTATTTTTGTGATAAAATAGAAAAGTTGGTAAAGCAGGTTTTCAGGCATAAATTTAATAAGGCATAAATTAACAAATATTTTAATTTGTAATACATTAGAAGATAATGAATTAAAATATATGAAAATGAATGAAATTAAATCAGTAGAAGGTACGAAAATCACACAAACGCATCATAAAATAAAAAATGCATACAAACTTTGTTGAAATGTTACATGGAATAACAGCATCTAAAATTTTAAATTTTTGAAGAAAAAGATAAAAATTTTAAATTTAAAGCCAAAAAATGGAATTCAATCTTACTACTGAGTTGTCGACAAAATAGAGTAAAAATATTGAATGTTAAAAATGAATTTTTTTAACGGTTATTATGAATATCAAAAAATTCATTTAGTTCTATAATTTACAAATCGGAAAGATGAACCTTAGAAAGTTACTATAAAAACGTAAAAAAGGTTTTTTAATAAATATTTTTTTCTCATTCATAAAAATATGAAAATATGTCTCAAATAAGCTCTTGAGTGTATATGACAAATAATTATATCGTACGATTTTTATTGCATCGTATAAATTTTATATATCCACGTCTATACGTTTAACCCAAAATTTGATAATTCATAATTTCATAATTATTATTAATGATAAACTATGAGTATTTTTTATTAAAGATGTATGCAATTTGAGGATATTTCAAGCGTTTTTACCATAAGTAGGAGAGGGGCAATATAAATTATAATTTAATAAAATTTCAATTTGAATTACAGGAAGTCATGGAACAGGTAGAAGAAACCCATCGAAAACATAAAGTGTATTAAATTTAAATTGTCATGTTTTTATGTCTATATGTTTATGTAGTAGTTTCTTCGGGGAAAATTACTACAATAATAATAAAAAATTCACAAAATTATTTTACCTTTTTCAAAATCTATCCCAAATTTATAATTAATATCATATTTTAATTTTAAATAAATATTAACATTTAAAAGAGCTTGTAAGAGGCTGCTACAACAGACCAGTATTTACATTCTAGAAATGTGAAAAAGCGCATTATAATTTATAATAATTTCAATTGTAGATATCTTGCTCACGATGTCGAAGAAGACAATGAGGATTTGAAATATGAAATATTTCCATGGGTTCTTGGTCCATATTGGCGGAATAACATATCAGTGTTTCTTCAGAAAAAAGATGATATATGGGCACGAATGAATTATAGGGCCATTGTTAGTAAAAAATGTTGTGAAGAAGTAAAGTCACTTTTTAATTTTCAAATAAAATTTTTAAAATTTTAAGGTTTTTAAAGTTTATTTTTCCTTTGGTATTTTATTGTATTCCCCGCAAAGAAATATATTTCTTTGCTGCTTGACTAATTGTTTTATTTTAATCTAGCTGAAAAATTACCGGCAATTGATAAATTATAATTATGTATATATATATCCTCGCAAAATTCAATCACATGATTAATCAAAAAAGCGAATTACAATATAACATTTATTATCTTATAGCATTAAATTTATTTTCATTGGTCTATTTTTTCTATTATATAATGTAAATTTTTAGGTATGCCTTTATCAAGTATTTTAATAAGTGTGAGAAAAAATCGATCTGTAGTCACAATGAAAATAAATAAAATGTTAAAATAAAACCAAATTAAATTTGAACAAAAAAGTAAAGGATTTTATTGATGTATTATCGTAAACACATTTTTTGGATTTTACTATTTACTAGCGAATCCTTTATTCTGTTTTAAAATTGCTTTTCAGCAATATAATAATAAAAATTTTCTTGTAAAAAACTGAATTTTTTGTTAGCACTATGTTTCTAGTTTGTCTATGGTGCCAAACACTAGAAATGGCTCTGTACTAACTTCACACCAAGGGCAACTCTATCAAACCCTGAAAACTTTTGTAAGATCACAATTTTTTATTATTATTTTTGTTATTTTTATAATTAACTTTGGTAATTAATGGCATTAATTATTTTTACTAATTAATTTAATATAATTATTATTCGATTCACACAACTTTTGTATGATCTCATTAGTTTTTATTTTATTATTATTATTTTTAATATCAATTTGTTTAAAAAAATTTATTCGCAACTTGTCTTTATTTATTGTCTTTTACTTGACTGGCATTTTTTCGATCTTCTAATAATATTTCTCTCAATTTTGACTTTTAAGCAAGATCAATGGCCTTGAAATTATTATTTTAAAAATTTTTGACGACCACTCTCAAATTGTTTTGACCGCTCATGTTTCCTGATTTTCCTATCACAACTCTCATTGTACCACTCAGATTCATCTGCAATCTTCTAAGTTTACCTTCTATAATATTTCATTTAACCACATCAACAGAACTTTCGTCAAATTATCATCATGAAATGCATAAAAAATTCGAGGTCGTCTTCGAATTGAGTTTCACAGAGTGCGCATACTTTTATGTTGCAACCAATGGTGCGCAAGCCTGATTTACACAAACTTATAATCAAATATTCATTGATTATTATTTATATTTTTAAATAACCTTGAAAACATCTTTTTTAAAATACAAAATTGAATTGCATAGAAGAATATGAAGTAGGTCTTCATTACACACTACACAGCACATTTTATAATTATGTAAATGACAAACTTTCCCTAATTCTAATTAGTGTTTTATGTATAATTTGTTTTACGTAGTAGTTCCCTTCCTGGAAAAAGGTACGTATAGCGAAACAACGTAAATTAAATACTTTTTTATTATAAGAAAGCGTGTATCCAGCGCCGGCTCAACAGTTTTGGCATCCATTGCACATAATAAATTTTCCTCCCCCATATCATTTCATAAACTTTTAATAATAAAAATACTGGGTTAAAAATGTATGGTTATATATTTATTTAATATTTAAGAGTTCATATAATCCATTAACAATAAAACCTATAAATAAGAAAATCATAATTTAGTAATCTTAATCTTCAAGAAATTTCCAAATCGTAGCATATACTCACAGTTGTTAGTATGTTGAGTTAAAAACTAATTGTTTGAACCTCTATAGTTGCAAACCTGTCAATTAATTCCTCTTCATTTTAATCTTCGGCAATTTCATATTCAATTGAGAAAGTGGCTATGGCATCTAACCGGTCTTGTTTCATTGTAGAATGTATATAGGTTTTAATTAGTTTTAATTTTGAAAAGCTTTTTTCAGCGCTAGCCACTGATATCGGCAAAATTAAAACAATTCTCAGAGATATAAAAACATTGACCGAAGATTAGGCTAAATTATTTGAGCATATATATTCCAATATATTTGAAGAAGTGTAGCAGGATTCTTTAATATAATTTCTTAAAAACCTTAATTCATCATATAAATCGGAACCGGATATATTATTTTGATTATGATCTTCGAGCAAAATTTCGAAATCAATGCAATTTTTTCGAAGTTCTTCATCACTCATTTCTGCATTTAAATTTTAAATGAAGTTAAAATTATTATTGTGCTACTGAATAAACCCAAACCTATCATTTGATGGCACAATTGCTTGATCAAGGATGTTGTTGATAAAATTATTCTTTAAATTTTGTGCTTCATCATTGATTATTTTATCTGAGTGCTCATAATCGAATTGCCTTCTCCTGCGACAATTTCTTATTTGCTCAAACTCTGACTCAATTTCCAATTTTAGTACAGTTTTTTGGCCTTTTCAATAACTCCATTAAACTTATTATCTGTTCTGTACTTTTTTAAATAGTCAATATTTTTAGAAAGCACTGTTGTAGCTTCAGAAACAATAAAATTTTCATTCTGAAGTGCTTTGAAAAAACATGCAGATGTTGTACAATATCGTAGAAAGTTACAGCTCCTATAAAACATCTTGCTGCATCATTGACATCTAAATTCAAAGAATATGTGGAGCATGGTACGAAAAACGCTCTAGAATTTAATGTTAATATTCTGCTTTGGACTTCGTTATTCTTTCATCGCTTATTTGAGCCGTTGTCTTAACCTTGGCCTCTTAAATCAGACAAATATATTTCATATTCATTTAAAATTTTTAGAATTTTCTCAAAAATTCCAGCTCATATACTGCTGTCACTACAATACACTTTGACTTCAATATGAAAACAATGTTATCATAATGTCATTAAAAGTATGTCAAGATCAAAAAATATATGTCAATTGTATCATTTGCATTTTTATAATTTATTTAGTTTAATTATTTTATTACCCATTATTAATCATAAGAACATTTTTTTGGTTTTCACCTCTGATTTCTCTTTTCGTTTTTTAAAAGCATTACAATTTTTTTTTACTATGAATCAGTAAAACATCGATCTCATTACTGATTCATAGTCAAAAAAATTTTTTAATATTATAAATCAAATATATTATTTAATTATTTATTTATTTATATTTTTACTTCATTATTTTCAAATATTTTATTTTTAGATTTATCTGTTTTTATTTATGTATGTCAATAATAATAATAATAATAATATCAAACTCATTTTCTATTGCTATTTTTTTTACATTTTAACTAAATTTATTATATTATATATTAAATAATATAGGTATGATTGCAGTATTTTGATATCTCTGAATACGATTTGGCAGTTTGTTTGAATAATAAATTTTGCGAAAATATTTTGAATGAATAAAAATTAGAATATAAATAACCTTTTAACTCATGTAACAATGTATTAATTAATTATTATAGGACTGTCAATAAATAATAATGAATAACAATAATAATATTATAATAATATAAGAATTGCTTTAATTTTCACAACTAATTACTTTTCATTTTAAAATGACATTCATTTAAAAATATTTGACATAAATATCGATGTGTTTTGATATTTTTATTTATTTATTTTTTAAAATAATACGAAATTAATTTATTATATATTTATTAAATATAATAAATGATAATTAAACACTGTTAAAATTAAATATTTCATCATGTTTGATTATAAAATCAAAATCTAAAATCCATTAAATTCTTCTAATTTATTTACATTTAGTAGTTTCCTAATCAGAGTGAAATGGGAATTTTAAAGACATCTGAAATCGATAGATACGAAAATAAAAAATATAAATGTTGTAAAATGCACGTTATTTGTGAATATTAATTTTATCATTACTAAAAATTCAATGTAGTCAAGATAAAACAAAAAATTATTTTTATCCATTATAACCCATCTGTAATGCAAATTCTGTATTACATGTGCATCTTTTATATTACAGATAGTAAATTGTAAAATAACTTTAAATTTATTTTAATTAAAATATTGATATTAATATTTCCATTGTAATACATTTACAAATATAGATTAAAAAGCATATTATTGAAGGATTTAGTTTTTGTGTTATTGGATGACGTCATATCATTAACAAATTGAATCTAATATAAGCAGATAAATTGTCCACTACACTGATGTGATATTTTTTGTTGGTTTTTGAATTATACATCTAATTTTCTATTTTGTCTTTATAGTGTATTTCAGTGTTCTCCAAGATGTGTGTCGCAAAAAAATTGCATACATTTAAAATTACTAAGGTTTTAGTACCTTCGAGTTGTATAGAACAATAAATCTATAACTGGGCTTTCTTTCTTCACAATGGTAGTTAGAAATAATACTCAATTCGAGCTTTTAAGTATGCATTATATTTATCCATCTATGGTTGTTTAAGTTTCTCGAACTCGTGATTCAATTTTTCTCTTCACTTTCTAAAATTTCGCTATTTCAGTATCGTTTTTTCTTATAAAATATTTAAAATTTTTTTTAAAGTTCCGCGGAATTTTGAGTTTATTTAGTGTGCCGTGCGCGATTTTCAGTTAGACAACACTGTTATGTTTGGTAGGTACATACACACTACATAGATGTTTAATTATTTCTGGCAACTTTATCTTATAATTTAATTTTAATTAAAAATTTTAGTGATTTTTATGAATACAAGAATAGTATAAGTTTATTATTTATAAGTAAATAATAATATTTTAATATTTATTTACAAAATAACATTTACACTAGTGATTTTTTGAACTGTCATTTTCCAATATAAAAACTGAGATTGGAAAGGTTTTCAACACAAAGCGTTTTGTCTATAATTTAAAATATTTGAGTTTTTGTTTCAATTAACCGCTATTAAATAAAATTCAAGAAAATCCAAAAATGTTATATTAATTATCTTTAATTAACCACTCAATTAAGCGTTTTGCCGTGCATTTGATTTTTTCTTCAAAATAATAAAATAAACTTGTCTCTCTCAGACGATTAATATGTATAGTGTTTTCAGTTAAAAGTTATTGGAATATTTTGAGAGAATTCATAGCTTTGTCGCCAATAATCAGTCTGAAACATTGAAACATTTGTTTTTGTCACTTGACTCATCAATGCAATTATTGCTTTGAATTGAAATATTTATCATTGCAGTCAGTTTTTCTTCATTTATTAGTTTGATAGCCACAATTTTCTAAATTAAAGTCTATATCTGTTGAAAAAGTGTATATTTTTTTTGAAATATATATTCCACATTCTATATATTTCCACCTGTCCTTGCAGTGGAACCGTCACTACAGACGCCCACTTAGTGCTCCCATAACAGCTGATTTTCTTTAAAGAATTGTTCACTACATTAAAAATAATCTCGCCAGTAGCTCAACTTTCCAGTGGGTAACAAACCAATAAGTCTTCATAAAAAGTATCTTCAAATGAATTACGCACGTATGCTAAAAGTTGAGCAAAATTGCAAACGTCTGTAGTTTCATCAACCTGAATAAGGAATTTCGTGATTTTTATTCGTTCAATTAATTGTTCAAATTGGTTTGTACTAATTTCCGTAATTCTGTTTTTCACAGTATCGTTTGATAGCAGTATGCAGCTCAATACTTTTTGCCATGAATAATTTCAGAAATTTTACATGCGATTGGCAAAACAAGTTCCTCACCTATCGTAAAAGGTTTTTTAGCTTTGACAATAAGATAACTTGTTTCATAAGAAGCTCTGAGAACTTTTTCATTTAATTTTAATTGGCCTTTGAAATACTTTGTCTTTGTCTAAATTCTTTTAATTTTTTTTGAAAAAACTCAACCGATTTATTACAAAGCTGAGTGAATCTTTTCCAAATGCTTTTTCAATTTAGTGGATTTAAAACTCTCACTTACTAAAGTTTCATTGTAAATCAAACACAAAGTTATATATATATATAGAAATTTAAACTTAGTTGTTATAAATTTGGAATTTCTCGCGACCCCATGAAAAAATCTAACGACCCCAGTTGGAGTCGCAACTCTTAATTTAAGAACCGCTAGACTAGATTATATCAATTAACCATATATAAATACATATTATGATTATATTTTTTGCAAGTCATAAATTACTTATTTGCATTCTTCACAAAAGCCATTAAATAAAAACTCAATAATTTTAGCTAATGTCTATTTACCCTAACCACTCTATATGGCAACGAGAAAGACCTTATCATCATGGTGGCGCAATTAGAAATTACAAAAAGGATATCAAATTATCTGTTCCAAGAGGTCCCAATTTGTCTCCTAAGTAACTAATATGGACTTTCTTATATGAATATATTTATAATTAGAACTTGTTTTAAATGTCACCCAGAATTGAGTACAAGTCTTCACGATTCTGCTTTCAGTAGTCTTTGGGAATGTGAAAGTTTTAATGACAGCGACGAGTCAGATGATATCTTGCTTTTACCTAAACAATCTATTAAACTTTATGATGACTTTGATTCTAAAGGTAATTGTATTGGAAATGTGTAAAGATTAATGAAATTTAGGAAATTTAAATACATTTGAAAAATCAGAAGACTAAATTTTTGTACAGAATCACTTTGTTTTGGTTTTTGAACAGCAATTGGGGAAACACGATTTTAGCAGTTTTATTGTTTATAATAATAAATTCTTGTAAAATATTTTTTAATTTTACTATTTGATGAATTATTTGATTATGTTATTTATATTAATCCATCAACCCTAAATTTTTAATATTGAAAGTAAACTTTTTGTTGCATACTAGGGTTTGGAAGTTCTGCAACAACAATAATACCAAATTGAAGCTGATTATTTTTAAACTACCAAGTAATACTTGTTTTTGATATATATGTATATATGTATATATGTATATATATATATATATATCAGTATGTGGCTGCTGTATTTCTTAAGCATTTTCTTATGATTTGTCATCAAGCAGAATTTCTGAAGCTTTATCTTTCGGATTTTAAATTCCTCAAAGGACATTTTTTAAAATTTTCTTTAAGTTTGCTTGATTTTTAATTTTTGTTATAAAAATTAACTTTACAAAAACATTGCATTGAGGTTTTTCATCGTCTTTGGTATCTGTAAAATAAGTAAATCCGTATTGAACTTTTCATCATTCCACATTCACTTAGGATATGATGTATAAATGAAATTGAAATATATATATTTTTCATGAAATTCAATGTATTTTGAATTTAAATGTGTTATCAATCATGTTAAGTAAATTTCATGTTAAACATCAGAAGTTGTCAAAACTTAGAGATGTGTTTCAGAAGAAGCGTGAAACACCTATTCCACAAAATACAAGTTACACTCCATCTGGAAAAAATTCAAAATATCACTTCTATAAATCTTATTTTACTAATTCAAAGTTGCATAATCGCAACTTCTCATTTTTCAATGTATTTCTCAAACCCCAAGCATTGGATACAAATGCGTTAATTGGTATTTAAACAGAAAGGAGAGTTTATTGCTGCATAGTTGTAATTGTCATTATAGTTATGAGGCGTTGGTTTATTAGGACAACCGTCTTAAACAATTGGTCAAACAATGAGTTTATTACCTTATCTAGTATTATTTTTTAAATCTTGTAATAAAGAAAATATGTGCTAACTTGTATGACAAAACCGGTTTCGGTAAAGTTGAATAGCTAATGAACAAGAATCAAATTCCAAAACAGAGGTAAAAAGTAGTTATCGGGTCAACTAGTATACTGTTGGGGTTGTTAAATTTAAAATTATTTTAAATGGTTTCGATGTAATTAAAAAGGAATGTCGAAAATTCGAAACCGTTAGAAATCAACAAATCTTCGAATTAAAATTTTAAAAACGGATAAGATGCAGAAGAGATGATGGGGAAGATCATGACAAGAACGGGTTTATCAGGATGTTTTCAGAAAGTATTAAAAATTAAGAAATCTTTTAAAACAGAAAATAGTTAATTAATTAATTAAAGAAAAACCGAGTTTAGTAAACAAGAGAAAATGGAAAAATCCATTATCTTGGCAGTAAGATTAATAGAAGAAACAAAAAACAGATTATGACTAGAGAGTCTATGGGGATACCGATTAATCATTCCTCGAAGACTAAAAACATGAAAGAAAACCGCAAGTCCAAGGTTGTCAACAGTTGTAGATTGGGTTGATGATTATTAATCAAAGTGATATTTACCACTATATAAGGAAAGCCAAAATCAAATAGAGCAAATCGAGAGAAAAAGAATCAAGCTAAATCAAGCATTAAGAAACGAGGTTATTATTATTGTAGAAAGTGCAGAACCAAATTGGTCACAGCGAGGTCTACTGAAGAGTCAGCATAAGCAGTTCCAGTGCGTTTTACGATTGATAGATTATGTAGTAAAACTTTGAATACATTTATACATTGAGTATTGTTTGTCTAATTGATTTATATAGAACATGTGGAGTCAGTGACACTGACCATTATCACTATTATTTTATTAAAACCCAACAATAAAAGCCAATGAAATTGTTATAAAATTAAATTGCATTTTGGTATTGTAAAAGGAAGCTTTTTGATCCTTGAAGGAACTAATATTTAAAGATTGCTAAACTTCATTCTTGTAGATTTTCAAACTGATATTTTAAAATTCAAACACTTCATTATTACTTATTAGTATGTATTAAAATAATTAATCAATAAACTGAAAAGAGCAATTATTTAAAATATTATTAAATAGTATTTTCATATTAGGACATTAAATATATAATGTTAAATGTTTTATAAACTTAAAATAGTAACTTAGTTTCATTGATCAATATGTCTTATTATATTCAAAGAATATACGATACATTAAGTGATATCCAGTACATTTCAGTACTATGCGCCAGGTAAGTGTAAAAATAGTGTCAAATTAACACTGTTATACACTTATCCTGATGCACTGAACATCAAATAAGTTTGCAAAGTTTGGTTTTAAGGCAAGACAATAAGATGCATCTTTATCTTGAACCTCCTTTCACTTGAAACCATGGTAGATACTGTTGGGCCAGCACACAAATAGCCTTGAGAATTGTTTAAATGCATCAGTAATACAGCACGAAAACCCAGCACCAAGATAACTTAAAATACAATATACAACACCAACTAAACACTTTAAAATCTGAGAGAATATAAATAAATATAAAATCAAAAACATAAAAGTAAAATAAAATAAATACAAAATGCATCAAGAACCGCGCGAAATTTACATAAAAAATAACATAATAACAAGAAAATTCGACCGTAAAATGACCATTTATATAAAATTAAAAAATAAATGAATTAAATGAATAAAAATAAAATATTTTTGGATGAATAAATTTAATTAAAAATGTTAAAAATAAATTACCAATTTAAATTAAGAAATAAATAAAAATTTAATGTAGATAACATAAATAATTTCAAAGTCGAATTTTGTTTAATCGCAGTAAAACTAACACGCAAGGTTAAGGCCAAATTATAGGTATAAATACCGATGTGTTTTCACAAATTTTCAGTCTTATTTTTCGGAGAAAAAATTTCATTACAGAACTGTATAACTGGTTGTATAACTGGTTGAGAGCCGTGCATTCAGGCAATTAACACGGGTAAGTGTTTTGCCTGAACACGATCACTCTCAACTGGTGCAATATTATTAATTGATTTTTTCGAAGGGAATTGATGGGTAATTTTTCAATTGAATTTATGGATGACTTTTGTTTTTCAAATTGAATTTATGGATAATTTTGTTTTTCCAATTGAATTTATGGATGATTTTTCGAATCGAGTTGATGGGTGATTTTTCTTAATTGAATTTATGGATGATTTTTCAGATCAAATTTATGGATAATTTTGTTTTTCCAATTGAATTTATGGATGATTTTTCAAATCGAATTTATGGATGATTTATCGAATTAAATTTATGGGATTTTCGAAGTAAATTTTATGGAATGGATACAATGAATTTCAAATGTATGTGGCCGATGTAATATGCTGAATAAATATTTTCTATCTACAGCCTTAGTGCATCGAAACTTTTATTCCAAATGCTATGGTAAAATATTATTTGTTATTCCTTTTCCGGCCCACAGCCAAAGACACATCACAAGTTAATAAAATCATATACAGTATTCAGATTCGTGTAAGTGCGTGGAATACCGACGATGATCTGTGCCCGTAAAGACCCGGTGTGTGGAACGCAGGGATCAGAACGTCAATATTATCCGTACATAGGGGAAATTCGAGGGTAAATGAGTAGCCCTTTGGCTGCTCCTTCATCATCCGTTTCCTGTAAAATTGACATAAATTTTTAACAACAATCGGCTCAAAATCTCTAACACCGAGTAGTCCAGTGGGCACTTATTAATTATGAAATGAACATACATAGATCTTAAGGTCTAAAAGAGGGAATGGGTAGCGGGGAAAATTGCGAAATCGTTGCAACCGTTAAAATGAAAATCCATCGGAAAAAGATTAATCCGAACGACCAAAATCATGAAAAATAATGTTTTTAAATAAAAATTAAATAAATTAATTTGAGTTGAGGCGGAAAATATGGGCGGAACGCTGCTCAAATTTTCCGAATTAATTCAAATACTTAACAAAAATAGTAACGTAAAAATGGAACGTGTAAAATAAGGCCGGAACGCTGCTCAAATTTTTCGACTCAACAAAAATATTTTACCGAAAACCAGGGAAATACAAATGGATTATCGCTAAATTGTTATATAAGAAAAATATTTCTTAAAGCTGAGGAATAAGGACGAATCCCTACACAAAATTTTGTTAATAATATGGATAATAATTATAATAATTGTAATAATAATAATAATAATAATATTAATAATAATAATATTAATAATAATAATAATAATAATAATAATAATAATAATAATAATAATAATAATAATAATAATAATAATAATAATAATAATAATAATAATAATGGTAATAATAATAATAATCATGGTATTTGTAGTAATGATGATAATAATTATGATAATAATAATAATAATAGTAATAATCATAGTGGTAATAACAATAAATATAATGGTAGTTATAGTAATAAAAATAATAATAAAGGTAACAGTAGCAACAATTAATAAAGGTAATACATATTATGGCAACAATAATAATGCTGGTAATAATAATGGGAAACATTGTAGTTATAATAGGGATAAGGGTGAAAGATATAATGTGGGTGTATTTAACATAACAAAGGGTGTACAGGCCAAAGAATAATCATCAGCATGGACAATAATAAGAAGGACTAAGCAAATGGACATAAAGATAGATGAT
This sequence comes from Schmidtea mediterranea, assembly GCA_022537955.1. Taxonomy (NCBI): domain Eukaryota; kingdom Metazoa; phylum Platyhelminthes; order Tricladida; family Dugesiidae; genus Schmidtea; species Schmidtea mediterranea. The sequence goes on along the minus strand of CM039681.1, from coordinate 109,147,883 downwards.
ATGAGAGTATAGGTTAACATTTGAAAGAGATAGGAGAATAATGGGACCTAAGAATCAAAAGCGAGCACAGGTCTTCTATCGACAGCTCGTTGGACCCAGAGATCGTTCGGTCAATTATAGTATTAGCAAAAACGCTCACTTTTTGCGGACGATCTACCCACTCGAACACAGTTCCAACGTTGCTTAGCAACGGGTGCCGAGTGGTAAGCGAAAGAATATTTGTATGGGGTTGTCTGGGTAACAACCATATAGTTTCAAAATATCAAAACCCAGTAACCCACCAATACCATCGTACCTCTGTGGGCTACATGTTCAACACAGAGACTAGTTTGTACTAGAAATGTACTGGATATCACTTAATATATCGTATATTTTTAAAATAATAAATTTAGTATGTTAATGTGAATGGAATATATAAAGAATGAAATCTGTCATTGTGAAAATATCAATAATTTTTCAAATATATTGTGTTAATAATTTTAGAAAAGGATCATCTTTGAATTTTCTTAAAATAAATTATTTTGGAAAGTGTTTGATTTATGGATGTTATCAACACTAAATTTACAATAGCTAATATGGCAACAAAAAATGGCGCCAAAGGGTCGGATACCGAAAATTTTATAAAAGAATCCGATAGCTTTTTTTGACTTAATGTCAATTACTGTTGAATTTAGATGAACATTCATGAATGCATTTTTACCAACAGATACCATAAAAATTGGATTCATCTGATGCGAAACAGAACTACAGCAATAGATAAAGAGAAGATTATAAAATATCAATGCATTTAGTAGAAGATTTGAATGAAGTGTACAATACCGACAATGAAACGATTCCTCTCGTGATTTCAGAGAGAGAAAAAATGATAAACTACCATAACAGATTTTATGGTATCAGTTATAAAAAGAAGAATTACAAAGATTTTTAATTTTTATTCCAATTAGATATTACGATTTAAACAAAAATTTAAGAATGAATGCCTATAAATCGGCGGAAGAAATCAGGGTGAGAATAAAAAATCATGAAGAGGCAAATAATGGGTCTCAAACTCAAAGTCTAACGCGGGCCATGTGTGAGTAACAGCATAACCCCAGGGGCCGCACTACTTAAAATCTTTATATAATTATTAAAACACAAATCTAGTAGTAAAGAAAGTAAAACTTAAAATTTTAGATTTTTTTTTAACATTCTAGTAATCATTATGCTGCCGCCTTACATTAAAATTCTAAATTAATGTTATTCTAAAATCAATTCCTTTTCTAGCTACTTAACTGGCATCGCTTTGCATCAACCAATGTATCTATGTTAGGTTTAATGTCCTGTGATGAAATCAGTCTCAGTGATGCTTGCAGATGTTCATCATATAAGTTTGGTTAAATTACAAAATCCATGTGCTTCGTTTCGGGTTGCAAAATACAACGTCGTGGGCCGCGTGTTTGAGACCCTTGAGGTAAACAGAGAATTCAAAAGAAAAATTTCTCAATATCTGCAGTGAAAACAAATGTGAGATACTTAGATGTTACTAGAAAGACTACAAATAATTAAATGTGAACCTGGTCACAGAAAATAAACGCAGAGCCGATTAGTGAAACAGCCGAATATTCAGGATGAAACGCACGATTCCAAAACAAATGTTATGACGATAATGGATTCCTAAATAACAACCGACCAAGCTTTAGATGCTGGACAAACCAGGGAGAGAGGCATAAGCTTTCAGAGTGTCCAAATGTGAAGTATAATCAATTTTATAAGCCAGGCCATTTCAAACATCAATTGTTCGAGCGGCATTGACAAACGATATTTAATAATAACAATAACTTTTGTTGTTTAATAGATAAAAAGGAAAATATAAGCGTAATAGATAAAGGTTTGCTGACTAACATAAGAAAAATTAATCTTGAAAAATGCTATACAAATTTAAGAGATACTAAAGAGTCCCCGATTAAGATATGTAAAGTTAAAGTATTAGTTCAAGTTCGAGGTATAAAATAATCAAAAAAGATAGAATTTATCGTTTCCAGGAGATATCACCAAAATCAATTGTAGGAATAGATAAAAATTTATCGAATTGTGAGTCAGAAATGAATAATATTATTAAAATTGTAGATTTACTACTTAAAAGAGATGATACTGATTTTAATCTATGCGAAAGCAGAAATATTATTGAATTATTTGTTAACCCTCCAGCCGTGGGTGATTTTTTAATTTTTTTGTATCAAAATGTTTACATGTAAGATATGATAAAGAAGATAAAACGCATTACCGATGTTTTAAAATAAAATATAATAGATTCGACGGGGAAAAACGTTTCACATCGATTAAACATCCTTGAAATTATATGCAACGCAATAATAGTGTAGCCCATTAATTGTAAATAATAAGTGAAACGTGATATCCACGTCGCCCGCGGCGTGAGGGTTAAATATGATATCACTTTCATGAAGCATAAACTGGGTGTGAAAACGACTAATTTAATAACGTACAAATTATAACGTCAGAAAGACCTGTCGGTATAAAACCAATAGGACAAGCTGTTCACTTAATGGGAAAAATTAAAAATAATATATATTTTTTTTGGAGCAATAAGAGTGCCATTCTATGAAATACACCTAGATACAAATGCTAGTTTTGACCGTATCGGGTGGTTTTATCGCAAATAAATATTGTTAGAAAAGAAAATTTAAATACATATGGATCACATGGATTGTCGGAATATAAAGTTAGTTAAAATTAATATCAATAATGAGAGAAAATTCAGAAGTATAATGACAAGTAGCTCAAACTAAATCAAGGAAGTTATAGAAAGCTTAAACCAAAATTAGAAAAACAGATTCAAATTAAAAGACGGAGGATAATAAGATATGGATATCAGAGAATCAGAGAACTACAATATACAGAAGAATACTACATAAATTTGATCAGGAGAAAACAAATCACAAATAAGGAAATCAAAAGACAAAGTGGAAGGTAAGGATACGAATGCACTATCAAGGAAGAAGAAACGATATGGAAACATGACACGGTTATGGAAAGCACAAAGGACAACAGTATACATAGGAGATGAAAGTTATGAAGACGAAGAAGAGAGGTTAGGTTCTCGGTTGCATGAAACTATGAAAAAATTTTGTTTTAGGTGAGCTTTGAAATATGTGATAAATTCTAAAATACAGCAAACTTTTGCCCTTAGAGTTAAATGAATGTTTGAAGTAGGTATCAAAAAATTGAAGCCAATTTCATACAAGAGAGGAACTTTAAAGTATTTAATATTTTTGGGTTTAAGGTTTTGCTACTTTTGTGCAAACTTTTCGAATGTTTCTAAATGGTCTATTTCTTTTTTAACTGCGTAGTTATTTTAAATTTAATTTTAAATAAAATCTTTATTTAATTCAGAATATTTTAATATAGTTTTATTAAATATTTTATTTAATAACTAATTTTAAAATAATTTTTTAATAATTCCCTGAAATATTGACTGCATTTTTATAACAAGTAAAATTTTTAAGCAAAATAACAAGCAATAAAATGATCTTTTGTCGGCATTTAAATACAGTGATGCCTCGCATAACAAACTTTCTGTTTGTCAATTACACGACTCACATTAACTTGTCATTAATCAAGACAATGTCAGACCACATATTGGAAAAGGCACTCCACTCGATGAATCGAATAATTGACTGAACGAGCAATGTCCTTCTATAACCAATCAGCATAATCATCAAAGCTAAATGTCTTTGAGTGGTGCCTTTTCCATTCCATTTAACATGGTAAAGTCGACAAAGAATATTTTCTGTAGAACGCTGGTAATTATTGCAAGCTGGTTATTGTGAAACAAGCCGAGCTACTGTGAGAAGCTTATGGACAAAGATATTCGATATTGTTAAGGAAATAATTAAAGCAACAGATTTAACAACCAGCAATTTATCTTTGCATTATTCTAACTTTCATGTAAACTTTAAATTATACATGTTTGGTTATTAATGATTTCGTTAGGAATTTACCATTAGAAACAATAACAAAAGGCTTAATATTGAGGTTAGGAAATTCAAAAGAAGTCTCACTCAAACTCTATTATTATAATACGAAAATACTTGTAAAGAAGATGAGATATCTGACAACTATTTTCAACACAGGTAAATTTCAGACTTTGACCGGACTGGCAACTTTACCTAATTCTCATTATTTGTACCTTGTTGTAACATTAATTATCTGCTTATAGAAATCGCTGTAGCAATCTCCCGAAATTTCGTAATCAAAATGATGATAAATGTATGTGACTAAAAGCATTTTGACAGGTCCCTTTCAAACTAGGATATTCTGTTTTCTAAAAGAAATGATTAATGATGTCGATAAAATTTTATTTAATTAGTTTGCAATTTTGAATTCTTTATCGATTTTAACTCAACAGATACATTTTTAATTTCCAGTTTCTACTCCGTCATATCTTTGCTTTCGAAAATTAGTAATTTTTCAGATTTTCAATTAATTTTATCTACATCCAAATGTACAAATCGAAAAACTTATTTTTAGCAAATTCAGATTTATTATATGGAAATTCAGTTTTAAGTTACTAATTGACAAAAGTAAACAATTACCCGGATCACATAAAAATATATGGAGTCTTCTATTTGAAAATATCCAAAGTAAATAAAATACATGGATTACACATCACAGTTTGAAAAGTTGATATGAAACCTTATAACTAGCTATCAGTTAAACCACAAACAAAGAATTATCTTATTATTCTAAATGTTACAGATCTGGTGAATGTCGCCGAATTCATTACAAATCCGATAATAATAATTATGTTTGCATAATTGATCAGAATCCTATTTCTCAATATAAATAATTTCCTAGTTACTCATAGACAATCTCCAGAATTCATCATGTTTATTTATCGATAATCACTTCTTAATTGGATAAATCGCGCACACCCGCAGCCTATCAATAACTGGTGCGCATGTGCCTGCTGACCTCTCATCATTGATTGCTCGTAGACTCAAATTTGATTACCCGATAAAATTGTCAGTCACATTATTGTTTTTACTCGTTCTGCTTTACATTTATCAATTACTGATTATTTGTGGGCTGTTGTTTTGAAACATTTATACATTTGGTTTTTTTTTATATTTTGATTTTCAACATGAAAGAAATATACAATAAATATAGAATTTTAACAGAAGAAAGTTTAAATCAAGCCAACATATTGTATAAGGAATCGATAAAAAATGAAAAAGAAGAAAAGAAGACTTTGAAAAAAGAAAGTGAGTTAAGATTTTTTTTTTGATTTTTTTGAAAAATTCGAAGCTTTTTTTATGAATGAAATTGTTAATTTCCTTTTAATTTATATTTTCACATTAAATTTTAATAATTTTAGAACCAGTCAAATATCCAAAATTTTGATTTAAATTACCATCCTTGAAAATAAGTTATTTATTTAATTCCCCAAGTCATAAATTTGAATTAAAATATGTGAGTTTTGTAGTTGTGACAATCCAACTTTTGAACTTGGCAACTTAAGACCCTTGTCAAATACAGTGCTGGTTTTACATTGTAAAGGACGCGTCACATCGGGTGCCAAAATTTCTTTATGGAACACTATAAGAATGTAAAAATTTGGCTATACACAACAAGAATCTATTCTTAGTATAGTATTTTAGCAAGTCTTCTCATAGTTATATGCATATAAAGTGAATAAAACTTGTGAAAAATCTGGCAAATACAAATTTTTTTATGACTGTAATAATTAAAAGTATATATTATTATGTCTACTGTTTATACTTAAAAATAAAATGTAATATATGATTGTAATACTTATAAGCATAATCGTGACTAGTTTTTCTAGTGCCCTTTGCAAGATTTCATTTTTGGGCCCAAATCTAATCCTATTTTTTTTTCACCTATAATTGTAAATTTTTCCCGAGATCCGAATTTTTTTTATTTATAAAAACTTTTATTTTCGAATTTTTTTGGTTCACTATTTTACGTCCCCTCAGATCTCTGTGTCTATCGTGCACTGTGCGTGTGCACCTTTTGCACCTGCCTAATTACGGGGCTGCTTATAAGCACTCAAGTCTTTTATTATTACCCGTTTTATAGTTTCTAAAGAAAATATACTGTGTTAATAAATTCAATAAAAGTATGGAAAAAATGTTTAGACCTCTTAGTCATTCAAAGAAAAAGGTGTTTTACTCGACATCCCTATAAGTATGGCTATTATACTCATGATAATAATTGAATTAATTTTGGATTTGATTGAAATAGTGTGCATTTTTGAATGGAAGATTGTGAGCAGTAATATTACAACTATTTTCCACTAAATAAGTAAAATGTTGATTATGGTGATTTCATTATAGACATTGAAATAGGTAATGAGTAATTGGACATACGTAACTAAGGAATAAATAATTAAAAAAACTTTCAATCATTTTATTGATATAAATAATTTAAGCGTGATATCTACACGCTAAAACCTAGGATACACCTTGGAGAGTGCTTCATCAAATATCACACTAAGGAAAATTATAAAATTTAATATTAAAATATTATGTTTGTAGTATGTAAATAAAAATGAAATATGCAAATAAACTACTTTTTTTTTAAATATTTATGTTTGATGTATTACAATTTTTTATTAAAACTACTGTCGGGTAGTTGAATACCCATGCTAAAAAATGGTTCGGGTGCAAAGGGTTAATTATTGTTTGATATCGATTTAAAACAAACAATAACATTTTTACAAATAGAAAAATTATATATAAAAAATGTAAATATTACAATCTTTTCGTTTACGTTTTTACATAAGCACAAATTGCAATAATGTTTTTCGCTGGTGAATATGTTTTACAAATATCAGTTTTCAGATAAGTGTATTTTTAAAATCGTAAACCGTAGCATGAAGTTCTTTGAGTAAATTTTATTATCACAAGATGTATCGACAGAATCTGAAATGTTTTGCAATATTAAACAGAAATGCACATGATTTTGCGTTCCGATATCTATACACATTTTTTAGCTAAGAAATGTTCCTGACCCAAATCTTATAAACAATTTATGGAGTATATTTCTTGGAAGATGGTTGTGAATATTTGTCAAATATCTAAAGCGTTTAATACAATAAGCTCAGTAAATGCATCCAATCCATGACTGGGCCATTATGACGCATTGTCATAGATAAGGATGGTCTGGCAAAATAATAATGGAGTGAATTACTTCACATTATAATTTCACATAATATACAAAATATGGAAGATGTTGAATTTTAAATTTGTGTATTATTTCTTATATTAATAATAATAATAGACATTAAAAATTATATATTTTTTATTATTTAATTTCAATATTAAAATCATCAATATTTAAATTTCCAATTATTTATTTTTTAATATAAATAAATGTATTAACATGATTTTTGCTATTGATTTCAATAAAAACGGTTTGATTAATAAGTGCATGATTAATAAAGACATCAAAAACTATATATCTTTTTATTATATAATTTTAGAGATAAAAATTATTTTAATGGAAAATACTCGTCCTATGAATCTGTGCAACATACCAAGAGTTTAGGTTTTCATTAAAAAAAATTTTAAAATCTTTTAAAATTTGAATTCTGAATAACGTATCATAGACATTAAAAATTATAGATATTTTAAAAATTTTTTAAAATTCTCTGAGCGCCAGGTAAGTGTAAAAACAGTGTCAAGTTAACAGTGTTACACACTTATCCTGATGCATTGAACATCAAATAAGTTTGCAAAGTTTGGTTTTAAGGAAAGAAACTACGACGAATTTTTATCTTGAACCTTCTTTTACTTGAAACCATGGTCTCAGGATTAGTGTATAAGGAATTTGATAATAAAGAATCACAACAATGACGAACGAGTTAAAGATGCTAATGAAGTTGATGAAATCTCCAAAGTTACTGAAGCTGTGGAAATGACAGAATTTATCAGATACCAATCTTATATGTTTCCAGAACTTGAAAAACCAAAATCATCTTTGAAGCAACGCGTTTTCAAAAGAAGAACTGAATTTTCGGACCTCATAAGATATCTACGTCAAACGTACGAAGAAGATTTATCGGAAATTTTAACCACAGATCGAAATTGGATAGTAATTTCAAGTTTCGGAGTATACCGGAAAACTATATAGTGAAGTGTCTTTTAAACGTAGTAAATCAAAAGGGCCTGTGGAAACCCAATGATGAGACCACAGAGGAACTCGTGGAAGATGATTTAGATCATATAGCCAGCACGGAAGATGAAGCTGAGTTTGAGTTTGGAAGTAATAACTTAACGAAAAGTAAATTAGATTAAGCAATTTGTAAAAAACTGAATTACACAGTTTCTGGGAAAAACTCGTTTAACTCAAGATCTAGTTAAGTGCCTATGAAAGGAAATGAATCTTTTTGCAACATGTGTATGATTTGCTTCTTTCGGTTCAACCAACATCTGTTGAATCTGAAAGAGCGTTTTCATCAGCTGGTATTTTGCTAAATAAGCTGAGATCAAAACGAAACCCCGAAATCCTAGATTCTCTTTGTATGATGAGATCATATTTTAGAGATATTAAGAATGCTTAACTGAAGTTTATGTATACTCATAGGTATATAATTTTTCGAAAACTATTGTTCCTTTTCATCAATTAATTGGATATGTTGTGTTATTTTTATTTTATTTTTAATATTACGTGATATGTTTATGATTAATGAATTTATGTTTATTACTTCAATTAACAGTTGAAACAACATTATTTGTATGAAATTTATTTTTATTTAAATATCGGTATTAAGTAGGTAGTTAGAAGCACAATGCAACCACACACAAAATCCACAATAATAAAAATAATGGGCGTAGGATTAATTACATAATTAGGTAATTAATCTTGATTACACAATGACGTAATTAATATAATTGATTTTTTTATATTATGCAATTTATTTTTCAAAATTATTTTTCACGCGTACTTTTTGGCGCAATTTTTGAATTTAAATTTTTACCGCAATTTTTTTGAATAATTTTTTCATCGCAAAAATACACTCGATAAAAAAGCCTAAAATTGTCATACTATAGTAAAGAGTTATTTTTGACTCTCGATTATAAAGCCTAAATATATTTTCTCAATAGATAAAAACTGGAAACATTTCCTCGATTAAAAAGCATAAGTATTTTTTTCTATTAAAAGGCCTAAGTAATTTTTCTGGATAAAAAATCCTTAAAATATCTCCTCAATAAAAAAAGTTTAGAAATATTTTCTTGATTAAAAGCCTAAAATAAAAATTTGGCTTGAATCGCCTACGATGGTCACACTATAGTCAGGGATATTTTTATCTCTCAATAAAAACATGCAATATTTGGTTTCAGTATATTCTATAGGCAAATATAGTCTCTATGTAAAAAACAATGCAATATTTGGTCTGAGTATTTTCTATAGGTAAATTTTCTATAGATAAAAATAAATCAAAATACCTAGAGTAAATAAAAATGATTCAAAGTACCTAGAGTAAGTTAATGTACATAACAGTAAATTAAATTAAATTAAAGCATCTTGAGTAAATTAAAATTAATTAAAGTACCCAGAGTTAGTTAAAGTACATTAGAGTAAGTTAAAGTAGAGTAATGTAAATTAAAATTAATTAAAGTGCCTAGAGTAAATAAAAGTAAATTAGTGTTAATTAAAGTCTGTTGCTTCTAGTATCGTTATCATCAAAACGTATAAATTTTAGTATTACCATAAATCTTCGAACACCCATTGTTGCTTTGAAAATTGTAATGCCGTATAATTTATCCCAAAATATTCGGAAGTTTTGAGCATTTGATTTCATATGTTCGGCTGTAATAAGTAGGCCGAAAATGCACGTAGGTGTTAAATCTGTGTGCAATTATCTATATAGTGATTCACACTGTCAATATGCAGCGCTCCAAAAGCACTGTTGTGCGTTTGTGAGATTTTTTTATAAAATTTAATTATATTACATTATTGAGCTAAATTTTTTGGCCTGCTTTGATTTTTTATACTTAAATATTATATTTTTTATAATTAAATATTTACAAGAAATTTTAGAAAAATTTAATAAATATCAATAAAGTTATCAGTAATTTGAATTCAAATAGAGACTGATAGGCTCTGTTGTGCTTTTTAGGGTTAAAGTATCTTAAGTATAGTAAATTTAGGCAATAATTTTAAAAACTAAATAACAAGTCAGCAGTTAGGATGCATAAGTTTAAAATTTTTTACTTAAGAGTCGAGGTAAAAATTTTAAAAAGGTAATAGTGTCTGCAGTTAGGTTACATAAGGTAAAATTTTTAAAGTTGAAAAATTTCAAAGTAAGTTAGAGTCGACAAAATTACATGATTAAATTTTTTAAATAAATTTTTTAGTATAGTTTTATCGATGATTTTTTTATGATTTTTTAAAGATTGAATTTTTAGTGTAATTTTTACAATGAATTTTTTCAATAAATTTGATTAATTATTTTAATTAATATGACATTTTTTGAAGTAGTTAATTTTAAATAACTTTTAAAGTAAATAATAATAATAATAATTCATCAACAATCAAATAAAAAGTCTTACTATAAAAAACTTACTATGTTCCAACATATGAATACCAATCACCAGATACTGTTACAAATCACTAAATACTGAACAACAAACATCAAGTACTCTTCATCAATCACTAAGTAATGTAAAACATTAACCAAGAAAGACAAATTTGTAATAAAGTGTTAATATATTTAACTTGTGTGATTTTTTTACCCAATTCTAAAGTAGTTTTTTAGAAAATAAAACATAAGTAACCTATCATCGGAGAGGGGCACAAAATCGGTGTTTGCCATAAGCGCCATTTACCCTAGGTACGCTACTGACTTTTAAAATTATTAACTCAGTAATGCTAAAGTTTTGAATAAACTTAATAGATAAATAATACATGTATAATTAACATCTACCACATTATTAAAAATCAAATAATTCTTGACCAAACAAGATGAATTTCTGACAATGTTAATACCATGCTTCAAAACATACATAGAATAAATTCTTGTTTACTGATAGGTGCCAATAACATGTTCTTAAAATCCAAATTTTATACGACAACTGTATGTGATTGATGGTTGTCTATTAGTTTAATTTAGAAAATAGTACTTATCGATTAAAAAATTAACTAAGTTGTTAAATTCTGAAAAACTTTAATAGATCATTGATAATACTTTAGATAAGATTCAATAAATATTTGAAAGAAAACATTCTACACAGTAGAAATTGCTAGGAAAAAGGAACTTGTTAAATGAAAATTAATGTATGTTATCGACTGCTCTCAGTATTTAATCGAACAATTTCCCAAAAAGTAATTAGTTAATTCTTGATACTTGGAAATATTAAAATTATTCAGAAAATTCTCAATAAAAAATTAATTAATGGATAACAAAAAAATTTAAATACTATTCAATTTTAGTTTTTAATTAAATTGAATTACAAATATTTTAATAAAATCAAATAAATAATTACTTGAATACAAACACATGAATCAAACAATTTCTAAGATCAGAACTCTTATCGTATATTTTCTCAATTTTATTCAGATTCCAATAATATCTTTACAATTAACCAAAATCTTATCGATATATTCTGATTAATCTTAAATCAATGAAAAAATCTCAATATTGATTTGTTGAGAGCAATGATGTATTAGTGAGTGAAACAGATTTTTATTAATAAAATTTGTTTTTGAACTAGCATCTCTTTTTTTAGTTAAAAATTTTATGTGTTTTTATCTAAAGTTTCTGTTGGTCAGTAACCTAGCATTAATATTTATTTGTTCAGTAACTAGTTATTGGTACTATATTGTGTGAAGAGACAATAACCGAGTATTGATACATTGTTATTGGTACTCAGTTAATCAATGTCTAGTGTGTATATAGTTAGTTGTACAGTATATAGTTAATGTTGTACAGTACTCAGTCGTTGGTATACAGTGCTTAATTAGTGGGTTGTTCAGTGTGAAAGGGTTATCGGTATTCAGATGTTGGTACGTAGTCAGTTAATTTTTTGTTTGAATGTTGATGAATTTGATTATTATTATTATTTACTTTAAAAATTATTTAAAATTAACTACGTCAAAAAATTTCATATTAATTAAAATATGTTATCATTAAAATCATGTATAAAAAATTCTTTGGAAAAATTACACTAAAATTCTCATCTTGAAAAACTCACGTATAAACATTTTCAACTTTACAAATTTAAATTCAAAAAAAATATCAAAAATTATTTTTAAAAAATAAATTGCATAATACACAAAAATTAATTATCTTAATTACGTCATTGCGTTATTAGGATTAATAACCTAGTTATGTAATTAATCTCCACCTATTTTTATAAATGGGGATTTTGTGTGTGGTTCCAGAGGGTCACTAACTACCTACTGTATTAAAACCGGTATACCGTTATTTGTATTTTTAAATACCGAGATACCGGTATTGAATTCCCTAATGTTAAACTTCTAACATACATATCTAGTTATATAAAAATGAAAAAGAAATATCTATCAATCTCTACGTTTATGCGTTTTACTAATAATGTGAAAAATTAATATTACAAAATTAATAAAAGGAAATATTATCAATATATAATAAAAATTATTAATTTTTATATTGAAAAAAATTTGTTGCTCAAATGAAAATTCAAATATTTTTCTTTAGGTTAAACAAAATATGAAACATTATTTATTAAAGTTTTGTAGAATTTTTAACGTGTTCGTCTCAAAACTATAAAAATATCTTTATTTCTTAAGGCAAATATTTTTTAGAATTTTACTATTATGCACAATAAATGTCAAAGATATATCCTTATAATTATAAAATAGTATTAATTAATTGCTTTTTTTATTTATTTTTATGTGAAATGAATTAATCTTAATTTATGATCGCTTTCTTTATCAATTAAATTGTTCTTTGAAGTTTGGTTAATAAAAGTTTATTTTTTCTTTAATCAACCTCCTCAAATTTGTAATGAAAGTTACTGTCATATTCAAAAGTTTAATAAATATATGCTTATTGTATTTCTTATCCTTAGCAAAACAAAGAAAAATAGATCAAACCAAAGATAAACCTAAAAAGACGAAATTATCATCTAAAAATAATCCTGATAAACGTTTGGAAGCAGGAAAGGTTTTACCTCATTATTTAGGCGATTATTTTCCAAAAAAGAAATTTGCTGGCAAAATGTTAGAAGATTTAGATCCTTTTTACAACGATAAAAGAGTAAAGTTTGTATATTTTGTTTAAAATATTGATGGTTCACTTAGACTTTCGTCGTGATTAATAGTTCAAAAACTATATTTCGATTCAGTTCAACAAAAGCGTTTTTTCTATTTTCCCCTTTCAATCCGCTAAGAGCTGCCGCTATCAGAATCTTAACTCATTCATATCCTTTTATTATTTATCTTATTTAATGTTTTCCAATATTATTATTATTATTATTATTATTATTATTATTATTATTATTATTATTATTATTATTATTATTATTATTATTTATTATTATTATTATTATTATTATTATTATTATTATTATTATTATTATTATTATTATTATTATTATTATTATTATTATTATTATTATTATTATTATTATTATTATTATTATTATTATTATTATTATTATTATTATTATTATTATTATCATCATCATCATCATCATCATTCTCTTTATTTATTTATTTATTTGTCCAACAAAATAATGTGGATAAAATTTAATATAAAGAGGTGCGTTAGAATTTTTTAACTTAATTAACTTTTTCCTGTTATGAATTAAAATTGTTTATTTTTAATTCTGTCAGGAAAAGGTTTATTTATAAATTATATAGTTTCACTGCAAATTTATTGTCTGTTTTATTTTGTATTTACCATTTGTTTCTATGAATTATCCTTAACTAATTTTTAAACATTATTTAGTTTTTTTGTTTTAACAACAATTATTATTAATTGTATTGCGATGACGAAAAACTCGGAATCTGAAAACGTTGAGTAAATTTTATTTTTATGATAATAAAGTAATTGTAAAAAGACTATTACAAATTATTAATTTCACTAATAGTAGTCTTCTATATTAAAACTATATACTATTTTTTGCGTCCAAATATAACAATATATTCTTTTGGTATTCTGATGAGAAGATAAGAGATAAAAAAAAGAGTTAACGTTAAATTATTTGTGGTTTAATTGGTAACGAAACTGTGATAAATTCATTATAAGAAAAAATATTTGGAAATAACATTTTACTATAACGCCTTAGTTTCAAAATATTTATATTATTAACCTTGTCGATTGGGACTATAACTCAAAATCTCCTGAAGTTGTTATTTGAACTTCCAGGCAGTTTCCATTCATCAGAAAATAACATGCTATACTAGTTTATGAACATATATAAACATTTGATAAATATAATTTTTAATTTTTTTTAAATTAGTTTAAAATTATTTAAATATTTATTCAAATATTTATTTATTTAAATATTTAATTAAAAAATAATAAAAAAATAATTTGTTTAAATTATATAAATTAGTCCATATTATTTTAGTTAGTTTTTGATGCCTGTAGATGACAGTTAAACTGTCGAAATATTTCGTACGAGAGTTTGAATGGTGTTTTCTTTTAATAAAATCGTTTCAAATTTATTTAATTATTTAATAATAATAATAATAATAATAATAATAATAATAATAATAATAATAATAATAATAATAATAATAATAATAATAATAATAATAATAATAATAATAATAATAATAATAATAATAATAATAATAATAATAATAATAATAATAATAATAATAATAATAATAATAATAATAATAATAATAATAATAATAATAATAATAATAATAATAATAATAACAACTGCCAAATAACATAAGCAGTAATAGAAATTTAAAACGAAACACCTCAGTAATAAAAAATTATCACAATATATATTTAGAACAATCTTTACGGCCATATACACAGCTGAGTTCATTATTAAAGCTCTGGCACGAGGATTAATTGTATATCAATTTACGTATCTTAGAGATGCGTGGAACTGGCTGGATTTTATTGTAATCGGCTTAGCGTTAGTAATATTTTTGTTTTATAAATTTTTGATTTTAATATTAGATATATGATGTACGTTAACTCTGCTCTTGGTAAATTATCTGCTCTAAGATCTCTCAGGGTGCTCAGGGCATTAAAAACAGTAACAACGATTCCAGGTAGATTTCTATTTAAATTTTTTATTTGTTTCTCTTTATCTAATATAACAATATTTATTGCATCAAAAACATATATCAATCTTAGAAAAGAGATAAAGATACCTAATATAGTGCAATCATTTTGTTGAGGTCAATTTCTTCACTATTTTCGAAGCTTCCCGTATGATAAAAAAGTTATTCAAATTTATCTCTCCCTATCATTGCATTATATAAGCATTCTCTCTTTTTGTTGTAATCAAAAAATATATACCTTCTGTTTCTCTTAATCATACAGCAGTAACTAGTATTATTCTCATCCAAATACAGCGCAATTTTTTTGAAGGTGTATCAGTTATCCGTGTACAATAAGTGTCCCCTTTGTAAATAGTTATACGTGAGGATATTTTTATACCTCTGATTATTCTCAACTGTTCTTTCACCCAATTTGTGTCAGAATATTCAAAACTATTCTAGTTTCTCAATTGCATAATATATCCATTTTTATACCAAAAATCCGTGTCGTTTTGACGGTATCTACTGTTTGAATCGGATTCACCATTTGAACAAAACTAGCAATTTGTCTACACCTTAAGTGTAAACTATTGATATTTTCAGAAGCACAGATTTTATTCTTCATACATTCAATTCGCATTAATATACTAAATCTATTATTTTAAATTTACAAAATATTTTACATTATATTAATATAAAAAAACTATTTTAATAATATTTTATTATAAATAATATTTATAATTATTACTTAATTTTTAAATGACACACTTACAATATGTAAATAAACTTACTGGATTATATTTTTTGTAAAATATCAAGCGGATTTCAACCATTTTGAAATGGCTGCTAGGTAAGCGATTTTTTAAAGTAATTTATAAGAATTGAATTAAAGAAATAAAATCATTATTCAAACTCTTGAATATGACTTTTGTTCCACAATTTTTCGGAATCGTTTTAAAATAAAAGGAGTAAAGTTTTTCTGATGTAATAATAAACAAATTCTACAGATATGTTCGAAATACTTATGGAATATTAAGCTAGTTTTAATTTTAAAATAAATCTTACGATTATATATCCTCATTTACATAAAAATTCGGAGCAGACTCTTCAAAATTTAAGTTAAAAATTTTATCCGCCATTTATTTCTCTGAAAATGTTTTTAAAAATGTCCATGATTAAGTAATTATAGGAATCTATCTCTACGCAGCTTTTAACTTAACACGGAATTTTAACCTTTACTCATTGTAAATTGACTTAGTCAGCTTATCACTAAAACAAAATAAAATATCGAGTTGTGTAAATAAATTTTAATTTTAAGTGACATTAATAAATTATTGGTTTGAATATTTTGTCATTTTGAGTGTCATTACTGTGGTATATTTAAATACTTTTTATATTGTTGTAAGCTATTAATTGATACCCAAGAGCACGAGGAGTCAGTTTTCAGCCTAATAATCGACATAGAAATTTATTTCAATTTAAAGCTTATGAAATTAAGAATTTTTTGTTATTTGGCTATGAATCAGTAAAGATATCGATATTTTATTGATATTCACAAATTTTTATCACAGCCTTTTTAAACATTTTTAATTTGAAAATATTATTTTATTTTATTTATTAAAGGAATGAAAACGGTTGTCAGCTCTTTGTTGATGGCGATCATCAAACTTCGTGATGCACTTGTTCTTACAGTTTTTATGTTGTCGATATTTGCTTTAATTGGATTACAAATGTACCGGGGAACGTTATTGCACAAATGTGTAAAAGTATTCGATAATTCATCCATAGGTGCTGAAACTTACGAAAATGATTCAATTCTTCTATGGAATATTAAAATGGACTATTATAATAATCCAGGTTAATTTTTTAAAAATTATATTAAATCTTGTACTAATTAGAACAAAAGGAAAATTGAATAATACTTAAATTTTTTCCTAACTCTTGTGGAACTAATATTCTGAAGCGTGTCGGTAACAGATATAGACAAGGTCTTTCAAATCTTATTTGTCTTATCATTTGCCTATTTTCTACCCTGTTATTTGATTGAGAAATATCAGTTTGAATAAATTTCAATTAAAAATCTTTTAGCTATCAGTAAAATTCGTTTTTTATCTTTGATCTGTTTTCCCTTTAAAATTTCATTTATATTTAAACTAATGATTCACTGTACCAGGCTTCAAAGGATCTTTGCAGTTTAGTTTGTGTTGCCAGGATGTTATAAAATGTTGCAACTCGGAAAATGATGTATTTAACATGAATATTCAAAATTCCTTTTTTTCTCTTTTCAAGTTAAAATAACACTTCAAAGAGACATTTCCGAAAATTTGTATTAAATAAAAGCAAACATACACTTATAGTCATAATCTAAATAAACATTTTGAAACCATATTTTATTTGAAATTTTATTTTTCTGAGACATTTTGTCAAGGATTCAAAACATTTAATACTCGTTGTGAAAATCTGTTTTATTTCTATTCAGGAATTCATATATTTTAATAGAAAATATACATTATTTGTTTTAATCATTAGCACTCAACGTATTATGTGTGATCAAAACAGTCAATTAAAAATGTATTAAAAAAAATATTTTACAATTTACTAAAAAATAAATTAAATTTTGCAAATTAAAATAATTTCCTTTCAGTTTTGCGTAGTATAAATACAACAACCAAATAAACTTTGTAAATAGACATTTTTAATGTTTTTTAAAGTGAAAATATACTGAAGAATCTTAAGGCTTCAATGATTACAAGATGGATCATAAAGGTTTTTAATAAGGTTTTTGTAATCTTTAAGAGTCTTTTGAGGGGAAAAACAAAATTATTTTACTATTCTAATTTAATTATTATTGTTAAAACAGTTCAAAAAGTTTGAAAATTAATGTTAAAGACTTACTGGACATTTCAGACAATGACTGTTGAATACTGATTTTTATTTTTTTAAACTGATTATTATCGAACATAAATAAATTGAATATCGACGTTTCTCATACTCGAAGTAAACAATGCTAGATTTTTTTGCTTACATAAACAAATTCTACAAATAGTAACTGATTTTATCTATTTTAAGACTTAAAATAATGTCATAGACGCAAATAAATTCAAATCTTCTTCTAACATTTATTTATTTATCACAAAATACAAATTCAAAATTTCTCTCAAAATCTGAAAATTTAAACTGAGGCGTGATAATTATTAATATTGATATAGTTATCGGTCACAAATATAATTAATTTAATTTAAAATACTTTAATATAATTTAATATAAATTTTAATATACAAATTTAACACAAATAGTTATTTCAACTAGCTGATCACACTTATAACAATTAAATTATATTATTTTTAACTATGAGGTTTAGAACTCCTTACATAATGCATGATTTTAAATTTTTTAAATTAATAAAATTTTAATATAAACTTATGCTTATAACATGACCAAACTAATATAAATGATAAGAAATTCTATTACCTACTATAATGTTCCAAAATAAATCACATAATTTTGGATATTATCCAAATGGAATATTACCTTATTGCCCATTTATTCAGCTTCAGCCTGATATTGCTAGATTATTAATATTTTTATCAATGTTTTTATTAATTTTAAAATTATTTTATAGAAAATTGGCAAAATCCAATAACTTTTTGTCATAACTTTACTTCAAACAATGTCATGTTAGTTTATTTGACAATTTTTATCATCAAATTTTGAGCATTTGTAGAAAATCAACTTGCAATGAAGAATATGAATGTATCCGAACTGACAATGAAAATCCGAATTTCGGTTATACAAGTTTTGACAATTTTGGTGTATCTTTACTGTGCGCCTTTCGGTTAATGACACAAGATTATTGGGAAAATTTATACCAATTGGTAAGTTTTCTAATTCATTTGGAGCTTATTTAAACAATATTAGATAATACGGACCAATGGGGATGTGCATATGATTTATTTTATGATGGTCATATTTTTCGGTTCATTTTATTTAATAAACGTTATCTTATCAATTGTTGCTATGTCATATGACGATGTCCGCATGGCTGATATGGCGGAAGATGAAGAAGAGGAGGCGGAGAAAAAAGTAATATTTATTAATCAAGATGATATAATATAATTTTCTAATCGTGTGTGTTTATTTTAGGTCGAAGAAGAGAAAAGAGAACAAATTTTGGAACTTCTTGATCATGAGTTAGATGCAACATCTGATGATTTAGCATTTTGCGCAATTGGTGATCATCCATTATATTATCCGGATAATATTATTAAATCCTGCATTGATATAAGAATTCAAAATTTACCAAAGAGTCATGTTTCTTTATATTTACCTCGAGTAAATTATTATTATTATTATTATTATTATTATTATTATTATTATTATTATTATTATTATTATTATTATTATTATTATTATTATTATTATTATTATTAAAAATAAAATTGGATTCATTAAATTAGACGAAAAGCCTTCAAGAAATTTCCAAGCTCAATGTCGATCAAAAATCAGACATTGCTGAATCAAAACATAAGGAATCAAATGATAATATGTTGATCGACTCATGTCCCTCTCTTCATAGGACAAATCGGTTCAAAGTATATCAACAATTTAATGTTTTCAGGAAATTGATTGAAGACAATAGAAAGTAAAAGTTATTTTTATCAAAACCTTTTAGTAAAACATCAAAATTTAATTTTAGTAATAATAGCAATAATAAAATTTAAAAAAGTATATAAATGACAAGATAAGCCTCTGCTCCAAATATTGAAAAAAATTATTACATTATACACAAAAAAATCTTATCTTGTCATTTATTTACTTGTTTAACATTTGATTTATGCTTCTTTCAAGAAACCATCATTTTATAATAATAATAATAATAATAAAAATAATAATAATAATAATAATAAAAATAATAATAATAATAATAATAAAAATAATAATAATAATAATAATAAAAATAATAATAATAATAAAAATAATAATAATAATAATAATAAAAATAATAAGAGTTTTGAAAGTATAGTGATAAATGAATTAATTTTTTAAGTCTACCACCAATCAGCAAACGGACAAATCTAGCGATAATTCCGTACTATACTGGATGCACTTCATATAACATTAAAAGATAAGATTAATAAAAATTGAGTAGAAATACTTTCAGAGCTATAATTTATGCTAAATTCAACGTTTCAAAAATCAATTAATAAAACTCCAGCGAAACTAGTATTTGGAAAAAAAGAATTTAAGAATGGATAGACAAAGAATTAAAGCAAATCGAAAAAATAAATACTAACAGTGATATAATATTTAAATTGGGAGATCTGGTATTAGGTAAGAAAGATGTAAGAATTAAAAATTATGACAGATATGAAGGTCTAGGAAGAATTAATAAACAAAGACATGAGAGAAGCTTTGAAATAAAGATGGAGAATGGAAAATACATGATCAGAAACATAGAGTGGCTGAAACCTTTTAAAAAGAGGGGAATGTGAGATAATATTTTAAATTAAATAAATTTAAAATTCAAATTCAAAAATAAATTAATTAATAGTATGTTGTGTGGAATGATTGTGGAATGTTGAAAATCTCTGAGCGTATTTACATATCAGAAAATCTCCTTAGAAAGATTTTGTTTTATCTAACGTTGTTTTAAAAATATATTTTAGTTTTGCGAATTATTTGAAATTGTTATTATCTAAAGTTATGGACGTTTTAAATACTAGGAGTTCGGATAAAACTGGTAACTCTAATAATAATAATAATAATAATAATAATAATAATAATAATAATAATAATAATAATAATAATAATAATAATAATAATAATAATAATAATAATAATAATAATAATAATAATAATAATAATAATAATAATAATAATAATAATAATAATAATAATAATAATAATAATAATAATAATAATAATAATAATAATAATAATAATAATAATTAAAACAAAATATTAAAAGATAACGCCAATAAAAAACTTTTCGTACGATATATTTCGATAGCATAACTATCATCTTCAGGTACTCAAAACCAACTAAAAACATTATGAATTAGCATTTAATTTAAACAAATTATTTTTTATTAATTTAATTTTGTAATAAATAAATATTTATAAAATATATTCAAATCACTTTTAATTAATTTAAAATTTTCATTTATATTATAATTTTTAAAAAAATTAATGTAATTTAAAATTTTCAATTATTTTAATAATATTTAAAAAAAACATGATTCAACATACGTAAACTATTTAAAAAAATTCAAAACATTCGTAGTCACAGCACTTTGCACATTAATCTTTGGATCCAATGACCTTATCAGCAATGCTTCACATATCACGCGTTCCCAATAATTATTAAAACTTTTCAACAAAATTCTGAAATCAGACATTCCTATTTCACTTTTACAGCCTCTATTGTGCTCACTAATATTGGTTAAAACCTTCAATTGACAATGCTCTAGAACTCGAGTACAGAGATGACGGGAAGTCACTCCAATGTATGTGGCATTACACCCATTACATGTAAATTGATAAACGAGATCAGAATACAATCCAACCGGAGTTTTTGATTTATTAATAAACATATTGCGTACCTTACACGAATTAGAGACGATCTTATATTCTAAATTTCCCATCTGTTTACTTAACTTCCTTTTTTAATTTGTAAAGCCTTCAGAGTACGGCAATACTAACACATATTTAGGTTCAATTTTTTTATATCCATTTTTACTATTATTTAGATCAACACTCAATTCACACCTATTTGACAAATTACACTCAGACTTTCCAAAACATGGATCCTTAGGATTTTTAATCAATTTATCAACAGTCTCTTTTATCATCAACAATAAAAATGATTTAGAATATCCATTCTTTATTAACAACTCAACCAATTTATCAACACTTTTTACCGAATTAGCAAAAGTAGAAGATAAAGACCATGAACGATAAATCAACCCTTTCACCATATTTCTCTTATACTTAAATTCACAAAAGCTTTCTGGAGAAGTATAAAGACCAGTATCAGTTGGTTTTCTATAAATCTCTGTCTCATACTGTTTATCTTTGCGTTGAATTAACAAATCTAAAAACGCAATTGATGACTTTCTCTCCGTTTCACATGTAAATACAATGTTTTTATGTAAACTGTTCATAAAATGCAAAAACGGTTCTACATGTTTCTGGTTTTCAAATACAAGAAAAATATCATCCACATACCTTTTATAAACAATGGGTTTCTCAAATTGGAAAGAAGCAATTTTCTTTTCCAAACTAGCCAAAAATATTGATGTCATCGTTGGTGCTAAAGGGGAACCCATAGCGACTCCATCTATTTGTTGATACCATTCATTATTAAAAAGAAAATTGACATTTGAAGTAGCAAATTCAAGAAGTTTACGAAATGCCCTTCTATCCTCATTTCATCAACAAAATTATCCGAAATTTATTTATGTCAGCATCGTTTTAATTCTCAGTACTATGTTGTTAAATCGGGGTACAAATCTAATAGTCATTGTTTGTCAGAGTCTACAAACATCAAACGAAACCATAACATAATTCATACTTCGTTTTTGTAGCTTTTTTGAATGTTTTTGAATAGTTTAGTAAATCATGTTTTTTTATTAAAATAATTGAAAATTTTAAATTACATTAATTTTTTTAAAAATTATAATATAAATGAAAATTTTAAATTAATTAAAAGTGATATGAATATATTTTATAAATATTTATTTATTACAAAATTAAATTAATAAAATATAATTTGTTTAAATTAAATGTTAATTCATAATATTTTTAGTTGGTTTTGAGTACCTGAAGATGATAGTTATGCTATCGAAATACATCGTACGAAAAGTTTTTTATTGGCGTTATCTTTTAATAATAATAGTAATAATAATAATAATAATAATAATAATAATAATAATAATAATAATAATAATAATAATAATAATAATAATAATAATAATAATAGTCATAATAATAATAATAATAATATTAACAATAATAATAATATTATAAGGACTTTTTTTTGTGTTTCACCTCTGATTTCTTTGTAAGTGACATAATATTTTTTACAAAATTTGACTAATAATCAGATTTATTTAAGGTATTCACGAATTTTCGGAACAGCCTTTTTCAAGTGATTTCGATCATTACTTATTTATTTAAACAAATAGGAGAAAAATTTATATATTTTGTATTTTATATTGATTTTATTGGTTAAAATTAATTTTAATTAATTTAAATTATCCCCTCCAAAAAAAAAGAAAACTTTTTTCAAATTACATTAGTTGAATATTGATGGTTGGTTTGTGTTTTTTGATAAAAAAATGTTTCTGCGGCTTGTCTTTGTAATGTGTTTTTGAACGCGTCTTGTAGTATTTGGCATTTTGTTTCGTGTATTAGTGGTGCTGAATTGTGTAATTTTTGCAAAGAATAATTAGAATAATTATTAAGCCAGGTCTTCAATGTCTTTTCAATTGAAACTTTTTGATTCTGTATTGATTGGTTAATTATTAAATAAATAATAAGATTATTATTTATTATTTATAATAACGAAACTTCAATATACTTTACAAAAGTTAATTGTGTTACTAAAATATAAAATACAATATTACATTCAAAATTAAATTATCCCCCATGTTACTAATATGTGGGATATATATGTTATAATTGACAGTAATATTGTAACTTTGTCGCCCTAACTTAATTATAAGAATAATGTTTCAATTTTCTGTAGCAATGAGTCTATTATATGACAACCGAACATTTATGACAGTTATCAATTATTTGTTTTAATAATCGATTTTGATAACCACTAGTTACGGCTTTAATCATTGATAAGTTATTGATTAAAACAAATATACCCATTTAAATTCCAGATAAAATAATGGATATTATTGATTAACCATTGTAGATAAATTTGTGCAAATACACCACTCTTTTCTGTGATTAGTGATTTTTTCGGATTCAAAAATAATTGAACTAGTTTGTTTATTATATTCACCGACACATTTCTGTGCTAAGCACAGTAAACATAATGGATATTCCCGGTAAATTATATACTTTTCTGAGAGTACGTGTATCAATCTACTACCAAATAAAATTAAATAAAACCTTTCAAAATTTAAAACACAATGTAAAACTTCACCCATGTTCAAAAAAATCTTTCTTGATACAAAAGGTTTCTTTTCTTTTCTTTGTTATTGCTTTTAGCCTTTTTAGCTCCAATGGATAATGATGGCGTATATACTCAACCCTTATATACCGTTTTAATGACTAAAACTTATAGTATTTTCTGGTTGATTTTCTGTCTCTTTTGGATATTCCATCAATAAAATATTTCCAATTCTCTTCTGATTTTCGTGATATTTTAAGTTCTAAATTGTGTTTTTATAAGTGACATATTAAAAGTTTATAAGTTTATTTTTATAATAGCTTTCTCACAGAAATTTAAATGAGATTTAGAAAAAGATAACTCCAATAAAAAACTCTTCGTACGATATATTTCGACAGCATAACTGTCATCTTCAGGTACACAAAACCAACTAAAATATTATGAATTAACTTATAATTTAAACAAATTATTTTTTTATATTAATTTAATTTTCTAATAAATAAACACTTAAAAATTTTTAAAATGTTATATAACATAGATAAAAAATTATAATATTTATATAAATAACATTTTAAAATTAGTTAAAAGTATTTTAATGTTTTTTAAGTGTTTATTTATTAGAAAATTAAATTAATATAAGAAAACAATTTGTTTAAATTATAAGTTAATTCATAATATTTTAAGTTGGTTTTGTGTACCTGAAGATGACAGTTATGCTGTCGAAATATATCGTACGAAGAGTTTTATATTGGCGTTATCTTTTAATTAAATCGTTGAAAAATTTATTTAATTATTTATTTTGAAAAAGGTTTAATAAATATGTAGTTAAATTCAAAAATTAATTAATTTTAAATAATAGATTTTAACGTAAATAAACTTCTATAAAAACGTTTTAATATATTTTAAATAGCATCAAATTTAAATAAAATTATTTTTAGTATCTTAGTTTTGATTTTTGTTACTCTATTAGGATAATTTTTTTTCTTTTTCAATTAAATTTTTAGGCATCTGTAGACATTTTTAAACAAACTTTGTGTGACAGTTTATTTACAAAGGGCGAATTACAAATATTATATTTAATTTTATCTTTCCTTTTCATCAGGTAACAATGAAATATAGTTTAAACAAATCAAAGAATAAAAATTTCATTCAATTGATTAAAAACATTAATTAATAAATTTAAAAACTCAAACTCAAATTACATAATAATTATTAATAATATTTTTAATTTTTTTCTCATTTCAAATGGCAACAACTCATTAAGTTTGGTTCAATTCAAACAAAACTAAATTTTGTGACTAATAGTTATCGAAAATGAATCAAAATTAAATTAAATAATTAGCTGTTATTAAATTTTAAATAATTTTATAATTAGATGAATGATTTCAAGTAAATTCACTGAATCAGATTTTTCATATTTGATGAATTTGAATTAAATCAAAACAATATTTCTGAAAAAAATATATATTCACATTAATAATTAAATTATAATTGTTTTTTAATGAAATTTGCTTTTACCTGTTTAATAATTTGTTTTATTTCTGAATTTTCAAAATATTATGTAAATATTAAAATAGCTTTTTATAGGGAATCTTCTAAATACTCTTTGGATGATAAAAGATTTTCCGATTTAGCATCAAGCCCGGTGAACACTTCAAAAGCTCAACACGATTCTTTGATTTTGAATCATCAATTGTCATCAAATAAAATTAATAAAGTCGACTCTAAAGTGAATTTTATTGAAAGAGAGTCCAGAATCTCTAACATTGTACTAGAAGGTTGCGAATTTATATAATTATCTTTTTGGTACTTTGTTGAATTAAATAAACATTTAGATCTAGAAGGACTGTATAATAATATCAACGAGCCAGAAATGAAAAAGAGAATAAGTGCACTTAGTGTTTTTGAATGTGAAAACAAGCTAAGGAAAAGAGATATTTATTTGCAAAGATTTAATAAAACATTTTGCAACTGGGAATGTTGTCCGGCATATGACTATCTAAAGAAAATTGTATCATTTATTGTATTGGATCCTTTTATGGAATTATTTATTACAATTTGTATCGTTTTGAATACGGTATTCATGTCTATTGATACATATGATAATTCGGTATCCATGATTTATATCATGAATAAGGTCAATCTTGTAAGTTTATTTTTTTTAATTTTTAATTGGATATATATATATATATATATATATATATATATATATATATATATATATACACCTAATTCTGTTTTTACATTATAGATACGTTCCTAAAAAATTCGTGTAAAAAAAGATATTGGCTGAATGGAAAAATAGTAGATTGGTTCCATACGTAAAACAGCAACAAAAGTACAATAAACAAACAAAACTATAATAATAAATATAAAAAAATCCTTGTTAGAGTTCACAAAAGAATTTATTTTTCGTGCCTACACATTTTAATTCATTAAATATATTATATAAAAAAGAAATTATGATTTGGAAAAAAGAAAATAATATCAGAAATTCATTAATATAAAAAAATTAAAAACAATATAAACATAACAAATTTTTATTCATTGTCATTTTCTGACACACTGCTATCACTCGAATTATTTTGTTCATTGTCTGTGGAAATTATTTTTGTGTTATTATCACTTGTCTCCTGTGTTGATAATTCAGAAATTTTTAGAACGAAATCAGTTATTTAAGATTGTGTTTGGTTTCGTGTTAAACCATTATAAAGTTCTCTATAAGATGCCATTAATGATTTCAGTTCACGTTGAAATTTTTTAGCTTGTTCCTCATCAGGATCATGTTGTTCAAAATGATTACCTAATTTCCTGGCAAGATCAAGACCTTTAATTAGAGTTGCATTTAAAACAGTTGGATCCTCTTCGTCTTTATCGCTATGTTCTTTGTTATGATGAGTCTCAAGGGTGAGGTTTATAATTTCATTTTCATTCAAGATCTTATCAACCAACAATTACTCTATATCTGCAAATGATAGATCATCGAATCCATCTCCACCAATTGTATGTGCCAGTGTTATGATGTCAGTATATTCAGTGTTATTATGGATGACAGGATCTTTGCTTTTGACACATTCTGGCCAAACATTTTTCCAACATGAGTTCAAGGCTTTAATTCAGCGAGTGCTAATCCAACTTGATTAATGCAGTTCATAATAGAAAATTGTTTCCATTCATCGATAACTGTTGCTTCCTCATTCTGATCTAGTTTATCTAGCACGTATTGGAATGAACGTTTTATGTAGTACATTTTAAATGTAGCAATTATTCCTTGGTCTAGCGGTTGTATTAAGGATGTAGTATTAGGCGGTAGAAAACAAAATTGCACATTTGGGTGCTCCAAGACCACATGGCCAGATGCATTATCTAGAATTAAAAGAACTTTAAATTTTAGACATTTTTCATTCATGTATTGTCTAATTTCTGGGACGAAGTACTTCTGAAACCATTCTGTAAACATTGCAGTCGTCACTCAGGCCTTTTTGTTTGCCATCCAGTGAATTAACAATTTATTGAAATCTACACCTTTAATTGAACGTGGTCTTAAGGCACGATTTACTAGCAGTGATTTTAACATCCGTTCTCCTGAAGCATTGGAATAAAACAGCAATGTAACACGGTCCTTTACTACTTTAAAACGACCGGCAGTTTTCTGAGATTTCGCAACATAAGTTCTGCTAGGCATTTTTTTCCAAAACAGGCCGCTTTCATCTGCATTCCAAACTTGATCTGGGGTGTATTTTTTTAGCAGCCAACTCATCTGCAGATGCAGTTTCTCGCATAATTTTTACATTGTGCAGAGCATGCCTTTTAAGAAAACCTGTAAAATTCAAATTTTTTGTTTGACTGAGATGAAGTGCCTGACTCAAGTTCTTTAATACGTTTATAGATTCTTAATCCTGTTTGCTTGATAGTAATTCCGTCTACTGGTATTCTTTTTTGTGATTTATCTTCAATCTATACTACCAAAGCTTTTTCCATTTTCTCTTTGACAACATCTCTAATTTATGATGATGATTTAGCACTTACTTTTTGTTCCAGAACATACGGATTTTCTAATCGCAGTTTCATCTTTCTTAATCGTTATTATGGTAGCTTCGTGAATACCAAAATGCTTTCCTACAGCCATTGCACCTGTTTCTGTTGCAAGTTGATCTAAAATTTTAATTTTAGTATCTAAACTGATCGCTTTCCTATTCGTTTTTATTACAGATGAATTGTGTGACATTATGTTAAGGCTACCAAAATAAATTTAATCTATAATTATAATTAATAATACAAAGATTTGAAAGTTATTTAAAACTTACCTGTCATTGGATTAATAAATCTATACGAGCAGAATTAATAAATTTATACGAGCACCTTATTTTACTTATAACTTGTTAAACATTCACAACAACTAAACGTCTTTTCTTTTCAATTCTCAAAACCAAACTAAATTGCATACAAAATACATTACGTTTTTACTTTATGTATATTTCGGGGAATCCCACCCAAAGAGAAAACATACGCATATAATCGACATAATATAACTGAATTCTGAAGAATATAATACGAAGTTAAAATGTATGTATACATAATTTGTGAAAAATGAAAATAAAAAAAATTAATAGAACATCAAAAGAAAATTCATAGAATATTGAAAATCGTGTTAAAACAAAGCAATTCGCGTAAAAAAATTCTTTTTAATTCGTGTTAAATCAAATTCATGTTGAAACAATTAGTGTAAAAACAGAATTAGGTGTATATATATATATATCTTACTGTAAATATAAAAAATATGAAATAAGTTAATTATTCAATAACATCTTAATGACGGCATGGCAAGTTTACTGCTTTATAATGTTGTGAGCAATGTTTCCACTAGCGCACAAAGATTATTCTCAGCGCGCAAGTCTTTAGCGTACGGAAGCAGGTAGATAATGGTCATTTGGGACAGGGGGGAATTTGGTTTTAAAGCTTCCACTATAGTGAGGGTGTATTTTGTCTCTCGGTAAAAATTACAACAGTTGGTCGTGGTGTTTTAAAGCATCATTATAGTCAGAGGGTATTTTAGACTTATTTAGCGTATGTCAAAATGAACTGATGCAGTGGGCCACTGTGTTTTAAAGTGAATATGAAGCTCACACTATAGTTACGGGTAATTTAGTTCACAATAGTCTTAGGTTTATTTGAGTAGAAAATTGACTCAATATTTTTTGTATACAAAATGAACTCAGAATGAAATTTTGCAACTGCGGAATGTTGTCTGACATATAACTTTTTTTGGGAAATATATATTCCAATGTCATTTTTAATTTGTGTAAGATACGCAATATGTTCATTATTAAGTCAAAAACTCTCGTTCATTAATTTACATACAATGGGTGTAATACAACATACATTGGAGAGACTTCCGGTCAATTTTTGTCTTAAGTTCTTGAACATTTTTCAACTAAAGGAATTGACCAAATAAAATATAATTTTAAACAGTAAATTTATATGATATAAATTTTTAAAAACATATTAGAATATAAAAAATTAATAATCTGTTTGAATATGTAAAATTAAACCCAACCTATCTTTTCGATTTGTATACTTTTATTGTATGATTTTTTTGATTTATTGGTTGAATTTAATTTTAATTAATATTAGAATAAAAAATATGAAATAAGTTAATTTTTTCTTATTTTATAAAATTAATAGATAATCATCCTAATCACTTGAAAAAGGCTGTGGCGAAAATTCGTGAAAATCAAAAAAGCATCGATATCTTTACTGATTCATAGTCAAATAATTTTTAATAAAAAATGTAAAGAAATCAGTGGTAATATAATAATAATAATAATAATAATAATAATAATAATAATAATAATAATAATAATAATAATAATAATAATAATAATAATAATAATAATAATAATAATAATAATAATAATAAGAAGAAGAAGAAGAAGAAGAAGAAGAAGAAAAAGAAGAAGAAGAAAAAGAAGAAGAAGAAAAAGAAGAATTTAATATTAATATTTATATACAATATGTCTTAGTTTCATATAATTTTTAATTTATAATTAAGTTTATTAATCTTATTATTTAGTTCTTCATGGTAATATTCACATTTGAAGCTGGTATGAAACTAATTGCTTACGGACCGAGATTATATTTTTCTGAAAAGTGGAATGTTTTTGATTTTTTAATTGTGGTGCTGAGCATTGTTGAATTGACGGCGAGCAAAGATATAAGTGCTAGCAAAGGCAACTTGTCTCTTTTGCGAACATTTCGTTTAGTAAGTGGCTTTTGTTTAAATTATAATAAACTTAATCACAAACCTTGTCACGAATGTTAATTAAGAATTTCATTACATTAGCAAAATAGAAATATTATATTTACAAAACCAATTAATCATGATTACATTGGTACAAAATTAATGTTTGATTAAATAAATGGCTAAACCTGTATGATATTTTGAGTACGTCATTATTTGTATTTATCTATAATTCAAACAAAATTACAATAGCTGAATAGAAAATAAATAATATTCGGTTCTCCCTTTTTCCTATCAATTATTATCTTATAGAAAAACAAAGTCAGTTTTACAATCGAAAGATCAAATTTTGACATTCATAAAATTATAGAGGATTATGTGGAAAGACAGATGGTGAGTTACATATAAACTAGTTAATTAAGAATGGAAATTTTCATTTTGGTCAAAAATCTATGAAAATTTTGTGAAATTTGCCAGTCGTAAATAAATAAAACTACTTGCCCAAACCGTAGAATAAGAAATTATGTATTTGTTACTCCTGAATGAAGATATGCCTTCTCATCACAGTGTCAGTTTCATACGGTTATTTGAATTAGACACATAAAATCAGATGGTTCCCGTTTTTGTTGTACTGCTCTCGGCTAAATTTGTCCAGAATTTTCAAATTTATTATGATTATTAACATAATTAATTAAATTTAAAATAAATTTAATTTTTTTTAAATAATTTTATATTCTTTTATGAAAATTCAGCTCCGTATCTTTAAATTAGCCAAATCGTGGCAAACAATGAATTTGTTGTTTACGATAATCGGTCGGACACTGGGAGCCATTGGAAACTTGTGTATAGTTTTGGCAATCATAGTCTTCATATTTGCCGTTGTTGGGATGCAAATCTTTGGCCGACAATACGAACGGTTCAAAAATCAAACTGAATTCCCGAAGGATAACGGAAAAATACCAAGATGGAATTTTTGTGATTTTACCCATTCATTTATGATTGTTTTTCGAGTTTTGTGCGGAGAATATATGGAGTCAATGTGGGATTGTATGAGAGTAAATGGGATATATTGTATTCCTTTTTTCTTAGCGACAATGATACTTGGAAATCTTGTGGTTGGTGATTTTGGATTTTTCAATAAATTTTTTTATTTATTTTTTATATTTAGATTCTTAATTTATTTCTTGCGTTGCTTCTTAGTTCGTTTAGTAGTGAGAGCCTCCAAAGAAGAGAAGATGAGTCTGCCGATGTAAATAAGTTACAAGAAGCATTGACTAGAGTTTATAGAGCTATTGTATGGGTCAAAGTAAAACTTTATTCAACATACAACCATATTGGTAAAAAATTAATGAAAATAATTCGAAGGTACTTTTGCAAACTGGTAATTGTCGTAAATTCTAATTTTATTTAGACATCGACAAATTAAATATCCTTTTCCTTGGGATTCTAATGAGTCAAATCCAATTAATATTCAAGCAGCAATAATCAAAATGAATAAAAATGAAACAGGTAAAAGTTTTATTTTAATCTTCTATTTTTCTAAATATTTTACTGAATTTTTTGGATGTTTAAATAATTTGCTTTTTGTCATATCATTTTACTTTTGGATAAATTATCATAATTGGCAGTTGATTAAAACAAAATTTTAATTAATATTTACTTCATCACAAACTCTATGAAATAAAATATCCATATAAAGTAAAGATTTAAATTATCATTGCGAAGTCACTAAAATAATAATAAATTATCTTTTGGAGTTATTTTTCAAATGTTTCATTTATTATTTGAATTTGGTTTGTGTAGGATAACAGTAAATAATAGGTATTCTAAATAATATAATATGTATGTATGTGTATGTTGAAATTGTATCACTGAAGATTATGTAATATATGTCTGAATGTCAAAGGTGTGATTTATGTGATTTATGTATGCACGTGTTATCTTGCTCAAGATAATTACAATATAATAATTTCCTCCTTAGAGTTTCTCACTTGTTTTAGATCAGGAATGAGCAATCCGCGGCCCGCGAAAAAAATTTTTGCGGCCGCCAAGCATTTTGTTTTGTATTTTTATATTATAATGTTTATTAGTATATATAAAGCTTTGAAAATAATTAATGAGTGCAGCCCGCCACAAAATTTTAAAATTTAAATTGGTCCCTGTTTTAGATAATAAATATTATGTCTCCAAAGTCTTCTAACAGTTTGCAAATGAATGCATGTAGGTACTTAACCCTCATCCATAAAATATAGAGCATTTCTAACACAGGTTTAGAGTGGAAAATTTTCTCTGCTAAGCGAGTAAAGTATACGGCATTTCAGCCTCGTCAATATTTTACTAAGGTTAATCGATGACTATTTTCATGGTTTCTTTATTTTGAAACATGAAATGCTTGACAAAATAACCTGGATTTTTGGCCACATATAACATATTCCAGATAATAGCGCATAGGATATCGTGGCTTTATGACTTGTAGACAAAGTAACTAAATTTTTTTATCATAAAATCATCAGGTTTTTCAAATGTATTTAAAGTAGTTCAAAAATCGTTAAAATCAATACATATGTTTAGTAATAAATCTCAAATTTCAATAGATTTTTCTGATCCAATGTATAAATTTACATGTAATATTGGCAACGCCACATATATTGGAGAGACTTTCTGTCATCTTTGCACACGGGTTCAGAAATATAGCCGATTGATATTTGTGAGTAATATTGTTGAGCATAATGAAATGTACAAAGAATTTTATGTGAGTCATTTGTGAATAAATCATAATCCCCTAAAATAAGCATTCAATCAGCTACGAATTTATTGAGATTATTTAATTAAATCATTAAATCATAAATATTATATCATTATTGTTTCCGTAAATAGCATTTGACTTACTTTTTTTATTTGGCTTACTCATGTTATTAAAAATGGGTCATCATTTTTTCGATATTTAAAATTTTAAATATTTCAGAAACATTTAAATTTTTTTCCAATTAATTTTTTGAAGTTTTTATAAATTAAATTTTTATGTGAGATATTTTTAAACGAATACCGATTCTTTATTTTCATTAAATTTTCTTTAGAACCCAGCCGAAATGTCCATGATCCTCAACTGAATCAAGTGGCTTTTAATCTCTGGTTAGAAAATTACGAACCTAAATTTGACGCGGATCCTGATATTAATGAGGCTGAAGTGATATTTTGGAACCAGCCATATGACTGTTTACCTGATTCGATAAGATGCTTTCTAGTGAGACATTGCAATTGCTGTTCTGAAAGCTGCATCACCAAAGCCTGGTGGTGGATACGCTGTAGTGCTTTTAAAATTGTTGATCATAAATTCTTCGAAACCTTCATTTTGATAATGATTGTTGCTAGCTCTCTTACATTGGTATGTAATCTTGTTTCTAAAAATATATAAAAACATAAAAAAAACAATTTATTAAGCTGTTGAATAATTTAATGTTTAGTCGGTTTGTATTGTCTCGAACCCCAATAAAAATAAAATCTCTTGTGTGAATCTCCTGATCATTTTAAATTCAGAACTCTCTTTCGGTGAAAAAAAATACATGAAGACCATTTAAATTTAAGAATAACATTACAGGACTATAAAACGAGGATTTCCCTGTAGCAACATTATTTCATAATAATAAACCAAAAAATTATAATTTTCATTTATTAAATAGTCAGATTGAAATTCTTATATTTGATAGTCGTAAATTCTCATTTTATTTTTAATAAACTTGAAACTTGCAGCAAAGGCTTATCATATATTTCACTAATAATGATTAAACATTCAAAATCGTTTGTTATAGTTTGTTATGATTAAATAAATATCAAATATCAAATATAGTAAACGGCACCTATCCCGGATTTATACGGCATGTTTTTCACACGTCTTCGCTTTTACTCGGTTTCTACATGATAAATTTTTGAAAATTTTTTGAAAATCTGGTTTCATAAATTGGCTGCATTTAATATTGCTTCACTTCTAGCAACATTTATGTCAATATCTATTTATATATTAAAGAAGGTCTTGAATTAGGTAAAAAAAATTGGAAACTATTTTTTAAGCCATGATTCAGTTGTTGAGTGCTCAAGAACTCAATCAAAGTTATGCGAAATGTCAAGTAATTTAATTTAATTTTAAACTGACGAAAGAAGAGAACTCAAAACTCAGTTAAATTGCCAAAAATGGCCAAAGAAAAGAACGAGTAAAATAATTGAATACATAAAGTGTTCTACGCAAAGTGATCTAGGAGGAATCAAGAAAGTTTTTGTTTTAATCAGATTTGTTTATTGTGCTTGAAGGTGTCTCACGTATGCAATGATTATCAAGAAACGTCGATTGTAAATTTTGAAAATTTTAACAATTGTGAATTGGGATAATAATAAAAGTTGATCATATTATTTTGATTGAAAACAAGTTAAATTAGATATACAGCTTTATCCTAACGAATAATAATTTATAGCTCAAAACAAGTGACCTTGATAAGAAAGGTGAATTCAAAGTTTAGATAATCAAAAAACCCATTATTTATCAGGATCTTTTTATTTGGTTTTTTGGCATTATTTTTGACCAATCGAATAAAGATAGTCGTTTGCATTATTTTCGGAAATAGTGGAAATTAGCTAACAGGTAGAACCAGAACGTTACTGAAGTCATTTAGCTAAAAGATAACTAAAACACAAACCAGGACTTTTACAGAATGGAGAAGTTATCAAATATAAAATAAAACTTTGAATCTTAAAGTTGCATAAATTTATTATGTTATTAACTGAATATATTATTAAATGATTGTCCTATTATTTATTAGCTTAATTTCTATTGTCAGAACTGCTATTGCTTTTATTTTTAAGCCCAATTATATTTCCATTTTTCATTATTAGTGTCATTCAAGCTCCTTGTCTCCCCACTATTAGTCAGTTTGATCCCCGATTTTGGAGTCCTATATATAATGAAAGAATTTAACATTTTAATTTCTATTAAAAATGAAATCTATCCTAAAATATTTGAAGAGAGTACATTTGTCTTGAGCTTGAAGTAGAGAAATAATTAATTGTAATTTTTCTTTGAATAGATACTATCTTTAAAATATCATAAAATATAATAATTATTTTTATATTATACGTACACTTATGTTACGGTTTTGTGTTACTATTTTTGTTAAAACTCCTTTAACCCTTTCTAGGAATGCAGCAAATAATTATGCCACTACAATTAAAGATCATTTTCTTTGTTAATTTCTATCTTAATGATCCTTTTGTGTTTATTTCATTATGTATATTTATTTTAAAAAACAACGTTAGTTAAACAAAATTTTTCCGATAAATATACAATCAGAAAATTTTTAATATTCCACAATCATTCAATACAACACATTATTAATTAGTTTATTTTAGGGAGCATTCATTAAGGATGCTCCATAAATATAAGCAATTTTTAATTACCCTCCCTCTTGTCCCTTTTCAAGAGAACTCCCTGGGGGACATCCCTCCAATAATCGATATCCTTTATTTACAGAAGAATTTTAAATAATTTATAAGCATATAGGCTAAGTTTAATTTCAACATTATATGTAGCAGTACACAATATTGGTTGAAAAATACAGAAAAAAACATGCATACATAATTAAAATGATCAAATAGGAAAAATAGGGAACATGAAACATGAAACATGCCACTTACTTACTTACCATATATAGTATATAAAAAGATAATAGAAAAATTTTAAAAATCATTGATCCATAATAATTAAACTACTAATGCTTCTGGCGATGTCTTAGGCACTTGGACTCTCCCCCTCCCTAGTATCCCATTTGTCCCTTTTGCGAAAACCCCCTCCGTCCCCCTTCTTAGGGACGTCCTTAATGGATGCTCCCTTATATTTAAATTTATTCTATTTATAAAGTTTTAAAAATTGATAAAAATTTAAATATACTTGATTTAACTTAAAACATTTATTCTATAAATTTTCATATTTCTATATTTTAAATTTAATCTTAAAAACATTAAAATAAAAGTTTAACAACTTTAAATTTTATCTCGCAAAGATCATGTTATTTTTTCTTCTGAAATTTTTCGTCAAATAATGTATTTCTATGCATCATCTCTAAGGGATTAAAAATGTTTTATAAATAACCAATAATTTGCTTATTGGTAAATAATAATTTCTACATTGATGACCAACTGTAACATCATAAATTATACAGGTTTTATAATAAATAGAGATTTTTCAAATTTATCCTAATACTGTACGGCCAAAAAATCCCATTATAGTAATAATAATTAATACAAATATTATAATTAAAATTATAGAGGAAGTGTTACGAATGTTAATGTTAAATATGGTTGAACAGTAAAAAATGTAAGTAAATTTTTTTATTCTATTGTAAAAAAATTTTCTTGGAGAAGAAACTCAAAATAAATAATTTTATAAAACTTAATTTATTGAATCAACAAAACTTAAGTGTTTTAAATGTTCATTTTCCGATTTTCAGTGATTAACATTTTTCGTTAAAATACTGGTAAAATAAATGTTCTAAAATTTATTTTAATTTCTGACAATTATTTGGTGAAAAATAATGTGCTTGTATTTATTAAATTATAAAATTTGATTATACTACTTAAGCACTAGTTGATTTATTTATTTATATTTATAACTATTTTCTTATAATTTAGACTCTTGAAGATAAATTTTTACCTACTCGAAAACGTTTGAAAGATATTTTGGAATTCATGGACCTAGGTTTTACTGTCATTTTTCTAGTTGAAATGGTTTTGAAATGGTTTGCAATTGGATTAACAAAATATTTTAAAGATGCTTGGTGTTGGTTAGACTTCACAATAGTTTTAGTGAGAAATTACTATATATATTGTTTTAAATATTATTATTATTATTATTATTATTATTATTATTATTATTATTATTATTATTATTATTATTATTATTATTATTATTAATATTATTATTATTATTATTATTAATATTATTATTATTATTATTATTATTATTATTATTATTATTATTATTATTATTATTATTATTATTATTATTATTATTATTATTATTATTATTGTTATTATTATTATTATTATTATTATTATTATTATTATTATTATTATTATTATTATTATTATTATTATTATTATTATTATTATTATTATTATTATTATTATTATTATTATTATTATTATTATTATTATTATTATTATTATTATTATTATTATTATTATTATTATTATTATGTAGTAGTAGTAGTAGTAGTAGTAGTAGTAGTAGTAGTAGTAGTAGTAGTATTAATATATTTTATTATTATTAATTATTTTTATAGGTTGCTTTGATAAGTTATTTTAAAGTATTTGACGCTGGAGCTTTTAAAGCAATTCGTACATTACGAGCCCTTCGACCATTGAGAGCTGTTTCAAGATGGGATGGAATGAAGATTGTTGTAAACGCCCTAATTCAAGCCATTCCTTCTATTTTCAATGTATTACTTGTTTGTTTGGTGTTTTGGCTTATTTTCAGTATCATTGGAATGCAACTTTTCGGTGGGAAATTTTTCAAATGTGTTGACAGCAATAATGTGAGGTTACATGAATCTTTGGTCCAAAATAAAAGTGATTGTTATGAATTGCAAAAAACAGAAAACGTTTCTTGGGTAAATTCACAAATCAATTTCGACAATGTATTAAATGGATATTTATCACTTTTCCAAATTGTATTTATTAAAATTGTATTTTAATTATTTTTATATGATTTTTAGGCCACGTTTAAAGGCTGGACAGATATTATGGCTGATGCGGTTGATGTTACTGAGGTAAGGGTCTAGAACGCCAATGATTATGCTATTTTTATATTAAATAAGAAAATAAGATTAAAAATAATTTTCAAAGAACAGAAAGATAATAAGTTATTAAACTAGTGGGTTTTTTTTATCCCTATAAAAAGGTTTCTTTAGTGTTTTCAGCAGCATTTTATTAATAATATCTTGAAATGCTTACTAAATTATATTCCTTTTCAGTTTTATACCTGTCATAAAATATATAATAAGATCTTTCAATTACTTTCAATAAATCTTTTTCTGAATCTTTTTTCAGTATCGTTTTCATTTAATTTCTAACTGTTGACCAGATTTAAATATCAAATAAACAAATACAGATCTATTGTCGAAAACTAAATGAAGGATTTTATTAATTGAAATGTTCCTTTGATAATTGAGCATTTGGGATAAGATAATCAGGTTTTACTAACATAAACATTTTGTTGATTCTGAAAATTTAAGCACCCTAAACAGGAGTAAAGTAAAATTACTTAACACGTTGACTGCCAACTACGAGATAATTCGTAGGGCCTTTTTTTAAAAAAAATATACATTTTTTATTCTTTTTGATGATAACTATGTACTATAATTAGAGTTTTTAATAATATAATATGATTAAATGACATTGGCTTTTTAGACCGGAATTCTGAAAATTGCCGTGGCAATCAACGTGATATAATAAATAAAATGAGTTCATCTTAGGTTTGGGTTTTAGATTAGTTAAGATAAGACACTAGAACTATGAAAACACACTATATTTTAATATATAGAAACTTTTTGCCATCGTCAGGTAAAAAACCAACCAAGAATATATGGATTAAATAAATGTATTTTAAACAAATATTTATTTTTATTAAATATTTTAATAAATTTTTTGTACGAATGTTTTGAATGTTTTTAAATAGTTTGACTATGTAAAAATGTGATAAAAAGACTTTATTATTATAATTATTATTATTATTATTATTATAAAATCTTTATTTCTTTGTCAGTGGCGGAATCATTTATATAAATAACATTTAAATAAATAACAATGGTAGCCAATTTGAGTGAAAGAAAATATCAGAGAAGAAAAGGAGAAAGCGAAAGTCTAGTTAAATTTTGGTTATGAGTTTATAGGTCGAAATATATCATATTTTATGAATAAACATTGCAGAAATTGGCTACTATTGTTATTTATTTAAATTTTATTTATTATTATTATTATTATTATTATTATTATTATTATTATTATTATTATTATTTTTATTATTATTATTATTATTATTATTATTATTAATATTATTTTATATAATCATTTGCAGGTAAATTTTCAGCCAAAATACAACAATAATACATTTTATTACATTTATTTTGTTCTTTTTATAATATTTGGAGCATTCTTTACTTTGAATTTATTTATTGGTGTCATTATTGACAATTTCAATGTGCAAAAGAAAAAGGTAAGAATTTTTTTGTTATTATTTATTATCAGTGATTTCTAACATAAAATTTGAGACATTAATTTTAGTGGTTTGATATTAAAATAAATATTTTTACAACAAAAGTCTATTTTCAAATAAAACTTTTAACTTCTTTAATACGTAAAAGAAATTTGTAATTGGTTCTACAGTACATAGTAGCATACGAAATTGCGAAAATGTGTTCCTGTGTGGCGGTGTCCTTAGGAAGTACACTGAGTGCAAAAATTTCATTATAGAAATACGCGTAAATTTTGATAGGTTAGCAATTTTACATCAAAAGCTATTAATAAATAGTAATAACAAATCATGCATTAATCGATCAATCAGAAAAGTTTTCAATTATTCGATTAATTTATAAAGTTGTCGATTAAATTAAAATTTATCTTTTCATTTTTTTTGTTAAAATACTTTTAACTTGATTGGTTTGGTGCATTAAAAAAACAGTAGTTTAATTTCTTTGTTAAAAAATTAGAATTCTTTCCTAGATTTTTGATTCGTGGAATTATGCGGAATTACTTTTATTTAAGCGAATCAAATCTATATATATATATAATATCTATTTCGGTATTCCTTTTTGTTTGTTAGATTTCAAAAATAAATTAACAATTATTATTTCTTTAAATTATGATATTAAATACGCCAGGTACAAACGTTAGTTTTAAAATTATTTTCAAGTGCTTTTAGATTTTAGTTTAATAAAATTAAAATTTTTAGACAACAATATGGCTGTCAGTAAGAACGAAAGCTGTTAATGGATCATATCAAAAGATAGACAATCTGATATTTGGAAGCATATATTTAACACAAGATAAAAATATATAAACGTGCAAGCATTGTGATAGTGTATTAAAAGTTCATAAATCAACAACAACTTATATGTATCATTTGGAACACAATCACAATTTATTGAAAGTGGAACCTTCAACAGCACAACAAACAAATACACTACCATCATACTTTTTAAAACATTTCACAAAACCACCAGCATTAGTTCTCGCAAAACTTACTACATTAGATCGCATATCGTTCGCTAATCTTACAAACCGCGATGAAATAAAAAACTGACAACAAACGATTCTCTTTATCACTGGATGAATGGACATATAAAAGTAACCGGCGATACATGTTCCTTAACGTTCACACAAAGGATTTACATGTTTATGGACTAGGAATGTGCAGAATAAACGTCTCAATCCCTGCTACAAATGCAGTTGAAATTGTGCGGCAAAAATTACGACATTTTGACATCGATTTACATAAGTCTATTGTTGCAGTCGTTACCGATGGTGCATCTGTAATGAAAAATATGGGTCGACTAATGAGTGTTTATCATCAAATATGTCATTCCAATGGAATCCATTTAGAAGTTGTGAATGTGCTTTATAAAAAGTTGTATACAACCACAACGGAGGTCGACTCTGAATATATAGATTATCATACTGGCAATAATTTAGATGGTGAAATATGCAAAATAATTAAGTAACTCAGGTATAGCTACTGTCTTTCTATAAGGACCTTTCTACAGCAATTTCAACAACGCATTTAGAATTAGTTCGATTGCATTTTCAAAGATAACGCTAGATTAAAATAAAAATATAAAATATTATTTGAAAGGTAATTCACACATTTGTTGCAAAAACCAGTTTCTATGTATTTTGTGATATTAATTTATTTTAAGTTTTATCTTTGTCATTTTGAACATAGATGGTATGATTAAATAATTTTTATTCTTTTACTAATGTTTGTATATTCAAATACCCTCATTACCAAAGCATTTAATTTTGAATTTTAATTTTACTGAATATTATTTTATTTCTATTTCCGGTTTCATTTCTAATGCCAAATGGACACACGACGTTATAAGTTATAATATTACACCGAAAAAAAACGAAGTTTTTTCCCCAGAAATATCTTTTAAAAACAAGAGTGATCCGTATATGCGGAATTTCGATTGTCGGGTATTTTCATGCATGATTAGACACAATAAAGATTATACAGTCATACCAAATATTTTATATTTTTTTCGGTAAAATTTTTATATTCAGGTTAATACGGTAAATAAAATTTATTAATTAATATTCTATGTAATAATAAATTAAATTAATTTTAATTTTATACTGATAAACATGAAAAAAATCTTAATGATTGCATTCAGATTGGAGGCTCTCTTGAGTTGTTTATGACTGACAGTCAAAAACGATATTATCATGCCATGAAAAAAATGTCCAGTATTTCTCCACAAAAACCGGTTCCAAGACCAAAAGTGAGATAACTCCATCTTTGATCCTAATTGATTTATGCTATTTCCCATTCAGTCTACAATAGCACAAATATTTTATAATATTATCAACAATCAAAAGTTTGATATTGTCATCATGTGTTTTATTATGCTAAATACGATTGTTATGTGTCTTGAATCTCATAAACAAGGAAAGGAACTGAGTGATGCTTTAGATCACATGAATAAAGTTTTTGTCCTTATCTTTGCGCTGGAATGTGTCATAAAAATAATAGCATTAAGGTGGTATTATTTCAAAATACCATGGAATGTTTTTGACTTCATCATTGTTATATTTTCTATTGGATGTTAGTATTTTTATCATTTTTAATACCAATAATAATAATAATAATAATAATAATAATAATAATAATAATAATAATAATAATAATAATAAATTACAATTAATTACAAGAAAGCTTTATGATATAGTTCGATGGATTCACGGTTGTCGTCACTGTTATCATGAACAGTTTACATAATAACATTGTATTCACACGCGAACGGAGAAAAAGTCACCAATTGCGTTCTTATATTTAATAATTTTGAGAAAAAATTTAAAAAATGAGACAGAGATTTATAGAAAGCCAACTGACACTTTTCCAGAAATTTTTTTGCCAATTTAAGTATAAGTGAAATATGGTTAACGGATTGATATATCGGTCATGGTTTTTATCTTCTAGTTTTAAAAATTCAGTGAAAAGTGTTAATAAATTGGTTGAGTTGTTGTTAAAGAATGTGTATTTTGAATAATTTTTAATAATGATGATAAAAGAGACTGCTGATTAAGGATCCCAAGAAAATTTCTGATTTAAATTTGACTAATTGGTGTAAATCTATTGGTGATGTATATAATATAAATAGTATTTAAGAATGATGAATCTAAATTTTTGTTGGTATTGCCGTACTCGGAAAGTTTTACAAATTATAAGAGAAGATATGTAAGTAGTTGGGAAATGTGAATTTAAAATTAAATTGCGCCCAACAACTAAAATTTAAGTCTTAGTTATTTTTTGGTATT
Organism: Schmidtea mediterranea; assembly: GCA_022537955.1. NCBI lineage: Eukaryota > Metazoa > Platyhelminthes > Tricladida > Dugesiidae > Schmidtea > Schmidtea mediterranea. Next base: position 109,104,699 of record CM039681.1, on the reverse strand, counting down.
AAATATTTTGTTTTTATTTAATAATAATAATTTTTATTATTATTATTTTTTTATTTAAGTTTGGGTTATCGAAAAATTCGTTATATTCAATGCAGTATCACCGACACTTATTCGAGTTATAAGAGTTTTTCGAATTGGCAGAGTGTTGAGACTTGTCAAATCAGCAAGAGGAATCAGAACTTTATTGTTTTCTTTGGTTGTATCGTTGCCAGCATTGTTCAACATTGGTTTACTCTTGATGCTCATTATGTTTATTTATGCAATTATTGGGGTATCAATGTTTTCCGAGGTGGCATATTCATATGGAATAGATGCTACATTCAATTTTGAGACTTTTGGAAAAGCCATGATAATATTATTTCAAATATCAACATCAGGAGGTATGAGATCTTTTAGAAATGTTAGAAATTTTTCTTAAAACCAAATTTATTATTTTTGAAAGAAAACAACTAAAAGTAATTAAAAATAATAGAAAGAGGAATAAATAAAGTTGAAAAATATATATTCTTCCAAAAAAATTTCCATTAAACACATTCAGTCGTTTAATGCTAAAATATTTTCACTGCTCACCGACACTGTTCGGCCGCAAGCTTCCTGTAAATTAACCAAAGTTAGTAAAATGACCTAAAAATGGTATTAAACTTGAAGTTATTTGTAAAATATCTCATCTGAATAGTGATGAGAGGTTGGCATTATTTTTGGTATCAGGGTAATATCACCCCGGATAATATTCCCAAGACAGACCAGGTTTTAGACATAAGGAACGTCAGCAGCTCCCTAGGGCGCCGACTTAATAGACGTATATGGGGCTCCAAATAGTTCTGGTTTTGTCAATTAAATTTAATTTAAAAATTAAATAATTTTCTGTTTATATATAGATACGTAAAACATATAATTCTATCGTTTTTATAAAATTAAACATTATATGTATATGTATATTTATAAAAATAAAATAGTGAACAGCATTCTCAATATATTTATTGCTTTGTAAGTTTTGTTAACCCTGCCATTTTCTTTAGCAAGCTGTAAAAGTAGCTTAAGGAGCTTAAGGAGATCAAAAATTAATATCTACAATGTCAAAAGAACGGCTTGTGGATTAGTAATGAACACGAAATCGCACGTAATATAGACACGAAGTTGCTGATTGAAGATTTTGGTAAACTTAAAGCACGAAAAACTAAATTTTAAATTGGTCTTCTAAGTATATTTTTTGTTTAATAAATTGTTTTGAAGTACTTCGCTCTTTCTCGCCACCCAGCACCAGTCAGTTTTGTGCTAATGCCGTAGAATTTCAATAGATTTACGATTTCTTCAATGGTTGTGTGAGATACTCCCAATTTATTCAAAACCAGTTGATTTTCATTGTTAAGGTCATTTAACTGAAAAAAAAAATCTTTAATTGTTTCATTGGAATTCATTTTCAGTAATAATTCCATTTCTTCTGATATTTCATGGATTTTTGAAAACAAACTATGATATAATTCTTGGTCCCTTAGCATGGATTTAATTTTGATAGCTTTGTCAAAAAGATAATTCTTAAAAGATAATTCTTAAATGCTTTAGTTGGTCAATGAAATAATTGGATAAAAAAAAACAACCTTTTAATTTCTTCATTTCGACAGTATTTTTACAAATTTTAGTAACTGTTTCTTTGCTTATATCAGAAATATCTTCAAAATCTGGATCATTTTTACCTACAATGAATTTCAAAAACTCTGCTATAAAATAAGGATAACTTAAATTTTTCCAACTTTCAAATTGAACAATCTTTAACTTTGGCAAATACTCTGGAACCAATAAACCACCGTCTGGACATAACTCTGTAAGGATTTAATCTGAAAATGAAGAAATTTCAAATCCACCGTTTGTACTTATGAATTTAATCGACAATTTAACAATAAAAAAGAAAAGTTATTTTGCAAATTTCTTATTTTTAAATTACACTAATTTACATTTTCAAACTATATTTTTTCAAAACTCCAAATTTACATCACATTTTTAAAAAACCATTTACATTTAAATTTCACTAATTTACATCTTATATATAAAGTTTTTCAAGCAACGTCAATTGTTTCTACAAATTTCAAAAATACACTCAATTTTTAAAAGAAACTTTTTTTGGTAAATGGCGATTGACTGCAAGTGAAAATTCAGATTAAAACGTTTACAGCACTTGATAAAGTTTTGCATTTGAAGTCCTTGTAAATTTGAAAGATGTTGGCTAGCAAAAGACATAGTTGATAGAGTGGCCGTGTGTTGGTGATTAGTTGGCTGATGTTGCTGATTTGGCTCTGAACGATCGCCTTAACTGTTATAGCCATTGACTAAAGGCGATTAATTTTATCCCCTGGTTCAACCCTTAACAAATAATTAATTATTATAATTTACTTAAACGGTGTCCGAAAAAATAGCAATATCATATTTTAAGTTAAAATTTTGTATTATAAAAATTATTCATGTTCTGTTTATTATTGCAAATTATTACAAACTAATCTTTTATGGACATTTTTTTATAACATTTTCTAATTGTTGACTTTGTCTCAAACTAAGTTAGGATACTTTAGATTTTCTTATCATAAAATTGTTGCGGGAAAATGAAATATATGAAATCTGACTCTTATGTTATCATGCCAATCGTTGTACATTTGGTCAACAAAAATGAATTATTAAATTTTTCAAATTGATTTTTTTAACATGACGCTTATGCGCGACATTATACAAAAATTATTTTTATAAGTGACGCATATATGCAACAAAAAAAATGAACAAGTTCATATTTACGTGTGCCTCCAATTTGTACTTAAACTCGAAAATAAATAAAAAACCAAAATTTTCAAACTTTCTGCAGCAAAAATTTAACATTATTTCTCAACTTCTACGCATTTTCGCTACCTTCACTAAAAGTCCCAAATGCCTTTTAAATAGAAGGTTTTTGGTAGAAAGTCAAAAAATCAGTGATATGCGGCTGCAAATCACTGGCACAATCAAATAATTTTCCAGGCCAATCCTTCAGTTGATGGAAGAAATAAAAGACCTTGGATGATTTTCTCGATTGCTGGAAATTTCATCAGAAATCCAGGAAAATTAAAATTTGTTATTTTATATATGTTTTTACACAAATGCCATGACAATTTTTTCATTCTAAACCTTCAGTAAAATATTCGAATTTCTTTTTAATAAAGATAACAGTGAGTCGGTTTATTTAGGTTTAGTTTTAATTCTACAAGAAGTGATGTTATTTTATTTTGCATTTATTAATATAAGTTTTTATTTGTATACTGTTATATATTCCTATTTATTTACAAACTAGCTTACCTGTCACTCAAAAGCAAAGAAATTCAAGGACAAAATAAATTAAAACAACACATTGAAATGTATATATTTTAATACTATTTATTTATTCATTCGAGTGGTTTCAGATATACAATATTTTTTAGTTTTTTCGTCCGTTGTGTATACGAATAAATCGGAAGGTTTTCCCACTCGTGAAGTGGCTACATACAGTTTCCCATGTGAGAAATATGGATTCTCCAAATCTATTCCACACACTTGCAGTGGCTGTCCTTGTGCTTTTCTAATGGCCATATCTATTGGGACCATTAGAATTCGTGGTAACAGTACATCTTCGCCCTTGAATTTGCCATTTAAAATTGAGGCTTTGATGGAATTTTTCATAATATTTTACCGAAATTTTCGTACCGTTACAAAGTTGTGGTGGATTGATGTTTCTAAGAAGAATGATAGTCACTTCAATTTTCAATATTAAAAGGTATAGTGGAATACCTGGCAAATCCAGTGAATTCAAGAATTCCATTGTGTAATTGACAACTTCGTCTTGATTCATCGCGGTGTTAGTGGACGTAATTGTTGTCGCTTCGCCTGGTATTCCACTTTGAATTTTGAAATTGATGAAATTCGCATCATTGTTGGTAGAGGTTAATATTGCACGTGAACTGAGCCACTGATGATCTTTGTAATTTTGAGTGATGTTTGGGAAAACTTGTTGAATCAATTCGTCTTAAGTTAATGTCATCCTACAAAATTTTGTTGGCAATGTGATACATTGTGTAGATTTATCGATTGCCATCTTCCCATTCCCAATATCCAGCAATTGTTTTGCGAAACGTTACACACTACACAATTTTAAAATTTTTCAATTTAGTAAAATTTTGATTAAAATAAATATTTTTAATTTTTAACCAGTAAATAAATGCACATAAATCAGTGTTTCCCAACCTTTCTGGTGCTGTGACCCCTTGATAATATTTGCCAAGTTGTGGCGACCCAAACAATAAAATTAATAGGGTTGCTCCTCAGTCACTATTAACTATTATGTTTTTGACTTCTAAATATCTGATTTTATTTATATTTTATACTTTATACCATATAGTCAGAGTAGGAGTATCCTTAAATTTAAAATGATAGTAAGAAAACATTGACTAGGGTAAACAAATTATTTTCAGAAGGTCTCAGGCGACCCCTTGCAAATTGTCACGGCAAATTTTATTATTTTCTGAAATTCCCTAGCAGGGATTTGCCTCCCTGGCCCTTTTTTTATCCGTCTATGACTTTTGTTGCATAATATATTTAGCAAATTGTTGTCAAGTCATCGGATTTTGCTTTTAATATACTTGTACTAAACGGACAAAAATTTTCGGCACTCATAATATTTAAAATAATTAAAATAATTTTATTTATTTATTTAATTTTAATAAATCCTATTATGATTTTTTTCACAGGGTGGAATTCTATTCTAGACGGTTTGATGAATAATAACACGTATGAATGCAAAATTGATAAGAAAAAATGTGGAAGCTATATTTTAGCAGTTCTGTATCTTGTATCATACTTGGTCATAAGCTTTCTTGTTATAATTAATATGTACATTGCTGTAATTCTAGAAAATTTCAGTCAAGCTACTAAAGACGTACAGCTAGGTTTGACTCAGGATGACTATGATCTATTTTATGAATGTTGGGAAGAATATGATCCAGGTGCAACAGGATTTATGGAATTGAAAGATTTGTCTGAATTCGTTGCTAAAATTGGTGAACCTCTAGGGATTCCACAACCAAATAAAATCCGTTTAGCCATGTTGGAAATTCCTATTTGTAAAGGACACACTATTTGTTGTGTTGATTTAATGGATAAACTAACGAAAAACTTTTTAGGAGAATTTAACTCAGGTAATCCTATGATGGATCTTAAACCCAAGTCCAAAAATAAAATCACAAGCAAAAAATTTGTTATTAGCAACACCTTCTTATATCAGAGAGAATTGTGGGCGGCAAGAAAAATAACAGGTTTTCTTCGAGAGATGGTGGCTCGTAAAAAAGAAAATATTTAAAAGGGTTCAATTTATTTCCTCTATTCATATTTTAAATAATATCTATAATAAAATAGACATTTTCGATGTGAAAATTATTTGAAAATAAAAATTTGGAAATGTATTATTCATTAAATAAAATACTTATTTTCATAAACTATTAAATAACAATGTGAATTTATTTGCATAGGTAAAAGAAACAAATTGTGACAAATATTCGAAGACCATATTTATCCGATTTCATTATATTTAAGTGTTGAATGCCGGACGCTCCCGTTTTGTGTATTAGATATGTTTATAAGCAAGTTTAAACTTGTCTGTTATTTTAGTTGTCAAGTAAAATCATTTGCATACTTGATAACTATCAAAGTTTATAGATTTATTAAATTAGTATTTGCGATTTCAACAAAACTGTCCGTCTTAGTAGGTAGATGTGTCCCATCTGGCCCACTTTTTGATACCCCTCCCCCCACCATCCAAAAAATACATAAACAGCAATTATAAAAATAATGAATAAGAACAAAAACATGCAAATATACATTTATTAATTCAATGAACAGTTGGATGAGCTGTTGGATGAGCGGTTGGATGTGCTGTTGGATAAATATGTGAGAAAATATTCTGTTTATTCATTACCATTCGCTATCATTTAATGACAGTATGTCAGACTTAAATTCTTTTCTACCCAAACTCTTTTATCATCTTTGTTTGTTAGTGCAACCTTTGAAGTTTTAAAACTATAGAGTTGGTGATTGTTTGTACCAATACGAAATTGAGGCACTGAAAAGGTAGAGTTTTTCTCGTAACAATCTTTGTATGATTTATGTGTTAACTCTGTATCTTTTAATGTTACTCCCTTAGCTTTTAGGCATTTTGGTTTTCCTAACAAGTTGTAGCATTTTGTTCTAAGGAAAACTCATTCATCGTAACCTTCTCCTTTACTTTCGTCCATGAATTTACCGATGACCGAATCTAACTTTTTAAAGTAAAGTGGGTGATTAAACGCATAATTAGAGGTATCCAAAAGATTGTCAATCACCATTTCAGACAAAAGAATATCCAGTTTACAATTTTTAATCTCCAAGAAGAAAGAGTCAGTATCTCCAGCAACAATATTAATCTCACAGTTAAACTGACGTCGATATTTTTCAAAGTCATTATACTGAAGCTCATACATTCTAAGTTTAGACAAGTTAAGCACCGATTGTTCTATATAACTCGGTCGATCTAAACATACTGAGTCAGGATTTAACAAAGTAGCAATTAAATCATCAGCGATTTTGATACTTCTTTGAAAAGTTGGTTTGGAAGCAGATGTTATCATCTTCTTTTCTGTATTACATAATCTTAAATTCATTCTCTTTTTTAAATTTTCGACAGTTTTACCGTACAAACTATTATTTAATAACTTATAATAATTTTTATCTAGTGTATTTATACTTTTTGCTCTTAGTTCTGTATTGGTATCAATGTAGTTTTTAAAAATAGGAGACTGTTTAAATCTTACAGCTCTATTTACATGTGTGACCTTTACACCAAGAATCAAGTACAACTTCAACAACCTCCAATGAATAACATAATTCTTTTTTCTGTAATGAGTCAACAACAACTTTTCTACTTTAGACCCCACAGGTTTCATTTTTTCGGTAGCAATAGGAAAATCATTCAATTTATCGTGAAGATTAGAAGGAATTTCAATATCCACTTTAAGAGTATACCCATAAGGTAACGACTCAAGGTTCAAAGACAAACATTCAGATAATATATTCTCAAAACTATCAAGTATCCAACTAAACTCTTCACAAGGTAAAGGTTGACTTAAAGCCCAGCCATAAAGACTATTAATATCAATATAAAGCAGTTCTGTGTTTTCATCTGTTTTTACAAAATGCTTATTAACAAATGTAAGACCACCTTGAATACCACCTTCATAAAAATTATAAATTTCCATGTCTTGCAACAGTTCAATTGGTTTATCTAAAGTTATTAACGCAGAACTCCAAGACATTTCAGGAATACCGAAATAATTTAAAGGCTCTAAACTATTATGAGCTATAGATTTCGTCCGAAATTGTTGGAAAAAGTCAGTTAAAAGAAAGCAATTGAATTTAGTTTCAGTCCAAATTAATTGAGCTTTCTCATATTCAACTTCACTCACTCCTTCCCAGGTTCGAGGCAGTTCATAAGTATTTTCAAGGACCTCTAAACTAGTGGCAAAGTTGTACGGAAAAATACCTTTTTCATTAACAATGGTACCAGTAAAAACAGATTTTGTTAAAGGTAAATTAGACAAAGTTTTAACAGCCTTAGCTAATGAGTCATTAACAAACTAGTAAGAGTCGATAAAACGTATTCTTAGCTTAACAACATATACCCTAAGAGATAAGAATTTTTCACTACTAATTGGAATACATGACAGGTTCCAATTGGGAAATTGATTCATTCCATACTTAAGGATATGATGTAAGTCATACCCCTGTAAATTATGAAAAACTACAGGTAATAATTCTTTGATGCTCCTATTAACATTACAACTTTTACATGCAGGACCAATATATTTTCCTGAAAAATGGTCATGGTCTCTAACCTTATCTACTATGTTCTTATTACACAAATAACAATATTCACAATTATCAAATGAATATTCTTCATCAGAAGTAAGTGGTAACATTACCTTTTTCCTCTCTTCTTTATAATATGGTAGCACAAAGTTGGTTCCTATATCTGAGACCTTCTTTAAAAATTTATAAACACAGTTTTGACCAATGAAATAATGGTAACTTGTCATTCCAGTGAAGTTGTTGATTAATAAGAGTCCATCAGAAATTGGCAAATGTTTTTGAAAATAAATGTTATCTTTTGGTAAAATAGATTCAAAATCTGCATAGATAACGACCAGTTTTTGAACTCCAAATATTTATCTTTATCTTTTGGTAATGTATATAGTGTAGTACCCGACTGATTTTTCTTACATAATTCTTGATGTTTTTCAAAGGCTTTTGGCTTACGAAATCCATTTAAACAATTTTCACACCATTTCCAACGAATTCGAACTTTACAATCATTGTTTTTATGACAATTCATCAAAGATTGTAGATTAGTTATTGATGTATAATGATATTTTTCACCCTCCTTTATCAATAATAAATAAATGGGATCCACTCCAGTTACTTTTGTTCTGTGAATTATATTTAAATATGAATACTTCATTACAAGTTCTTCTTTATCCTCAAGATTGTTATTATTATAAATCATTACATTTATTGCTAAACCTGGATTTTTTTTCTCAAAAGCTGGAATATCACACAGTTTCATTGGCATATCATTTGGGTCGTATACCAACTCATTCAAATACGGTATATATTTTGTTGGTCTATCTCTATGTTTCTTGATTTTATTAGATTTCAATACAGACAAAACACTATATATGAAACATAAATTATCAGTATTTTGTACGTTAACTATAAGAGCTTTAGGAGTGGGAATATAACTATGTCCAGATAGCCTAGATATATTTGAAACTTTGGTTACCTTGAAATTTACTTCTATTATTCGGTTTATTTTCCAACTACTTCCTAATTCTGTTCGTTCAACAATCTTTTCGTTTATTTTCTTTAAACCCTCATCAAGAAAAGTCGAAGTCACTGAAGCAGGGCGATTTAATATACTAACTACTTTGAGATCCCCATCTTTTTCAAATTCTACTTGGACTCCAAATTGAACTTTCGAATGTTACATTTCATTTAATGTAATTTTTCCAAGAGAAGATGGAAGAACTATTTCCTTAACATTATATCTTCCGATATTCACTTTTATAATTCGATGTGAGCGTAGTAAATCATATTCAATTTCTGGTTCAACAATAAATTTAAAAATAAATATATAGATATAAAATAAACTGATGAGTAGGTAGTTAGTAGCTCACTGGAACCTAACCCCTCCCCCCAGCGTTATGCTCGAATAATTCGAAAATAATTTTGAAATTTTCGAAAATTCAAAAATTATTATTTGGAAAATTTTTAATTTGAAAATTTGCGCCAAAAATTCGGAAAATAATTTCAAAAAAAAATTGTGTGCACACAAAATTAATTATCTTGATTACGTAATCAAGATACTCAGTGATTAATTATGTAGTTACGTAATTAATCCGTCACAAAGTGCAAAAAATTTACATAAATTAACAAATGAGAAAATATGAGAAATATGAGAAAATATGAGAAAATTTTTCGAAAAAAAATATGAAAAAGCGAAGTTTAATGATGAAATTTGAAAAGGTGCTTTTCTAGCATTTATAGATGATAAAGAGCGTATCATTTCAGAATAATCGAAAGTCCTAGCAATAACCCAATCAATGTTCACTGTCCCTTGACCATTTACGCGACCCTGGAACATTCAACCAGTTATATTCGATTTTATTATAGGCAATTTATTTTTGTTGTCCTAAAATGTATGAACTGCATAAAATAGCGAAGTAAATTTTTTGACCCATTTTTATAGTTTGTAAGTGTTGCTAGCTATATTTTTTAGGCCCATGTCAAATGACTCTCCTGACGTCCCATCTTCCTGGGCCTATGTATAGATATAACGACTTTTTACTTTTATAGGACGAAGTCATTACAACATTTGCTGAACATAACACAATCCTAATTTATAAGACAAATTAGAACTGCAAGGCGAGTGAGCACACCATATTTTCATCTCTTTGGCACATAAGAATTCATAGTAGATGCGTGAATACTTGACTAATATAATAGTATCGATTCCAAAGTGTAAGGAATATCACAAATAAGAAAAGCAACATAATTATTATTCTTTGGACAAACTGAGAGGAAGCTTCAAACGATCAAAATATAGCAGCATGAACAGATGTTTTTATAAACATACTTCTCTACTGATGATTCCTTTCATCACGAGATAGAAGATTTTAAAAGTTTGAGATATTGACATCTTAGACGGCAATCTAACACATTTTCTTTTAACTTTCTTCGATGTTTATAAGTTTTAAAATTTTTAGATTAGAAAAATGAAAATTTTTTGATATCATGATCCTTTTAATAAAGCTGTAGCTTATTCTGAAAGCTGGATATCCTTGTGCCAGAACAGAAATATTGTACTCCTCTCTTGAAATGCTAAGTTCAAAATAACAAATGTTTCATTAGGTTTCTATGCCAGACAGAAACATTAAATATCCTAACAAATTATCTTCAAAAAATAAAATGTTGTTGAAACCATTTGTAAAATACCACACAATATTAATATATACATTCTAACGATTTTATTAACAGTACATCGAAAGAAAATATTCAACCAAAATATTATTAATACATTTGAAACAAAGCCATGAAATAAATATACTAAAAATAAAACAAACAAGTTTCAATTATATTTTAAAAATATAAAATAACATTTATTGTATGTTAAATATAAACATTTTTTTAAAAATCTCGTAGAACAGCATAATTATTCTTTTTCATTAACCCTGAACGTATAAATAATAAAAAAATATATATCAAATTATATATAAATTTAAGATAAAATAATCAGTGCAAGGATAAATTATACCAATTTAAACTGCCATGTAGCATTTAATATAAATTTTTAAAATATCTTCATTAAATAAGTTGGTATAAATAATCCAAATAATAACCTTATAAAAATAAGCATTTTGGCAAAATCTCCATTGTTTATCATATTGCTTCAAGATCTAAATTAATAAATTAAAACTGCAAAAATAATGTTTGAAGTTGTTAAACCAAATTTAAACGCTCAGAATTTGATTAAGGCTCATCAAAATATCTAATATTAAATATTAATATTTTTCAGCATTAGCATGACATGTCATCATAGTCGAAAACTTTTATAGTAAATTCAATAAAAGTACTTACTAGTCATTTTAAAGAACCTAGTCAGATTCTAGAATAAAATCTGGATTGTAACTTTGATCGCCATCTTAATTCTGAAAATAATTAATATATAAACAAATTATTTATTTTCATTTTTTTAAAATTTGATGGAAACTTCTGTAAATTTATAATTTAATAATTTTAAAATCCAAAATTATATTACTATGTTTTTAAAAATTCTTCTGAAGACAGTATTTATTGATATTAAGGTTATATTTTATACATAGAATAGATTTAATTACTAAAATCATAATTTTAAGTTTTCTTTTAACCAATTCCACATTTATTATCTCTAAAATATATGATAATAATTAAACTATAATTCTAAAATTAATTTTTTAAAATTTTGAACTTGATTCTAATCAGTTTACCTGAAAATATTTATTGACAATGAATAGATAAAATATATGTAATAAATTTTGAAGGGTTAGTGAAAACCATCCATAAACTAAACATTATGAATTTTGTTTGATAGCATCGAAAATGAAGATTGGACTATCTCCAAATGGATACCAAAACACTATGGGTGTTGTAACCTTGAATCTTGTCATCATTAACCATTTCGTACAACATTTTTCTGATATCCGCCTACTATAAATTAGAACCTTGCTCCGATTATGAAGGAGGCTGTTACATGCCCTTTTAGCTTTTCCTGAATTATTGGACTCTATTGACTAGGTTCTGAATGTTATGTGCTTGGTAAGCGAGTAGCGCCCGGGCAAAATCAAGAGTTATGTGACATGTCTGTCTCTGATCTGGTTCTTCTGGGCCAAGCATTATTTTTGCTAGATTTTGTGAGATTCCTTAGCTGTATGCAGCTACTAGTGCAGCTGTTTGAGGAACTCAGGCTGAAATAAGGTAGCCTTGAGCTGATTGTGAGCTTTTCATAAAAAATAATATTTATTAACACCAATTTCCATTAGACACAATTTCAGTTATCCAACCAACAATTTGTACCAAAAACAAAGAATTTTTGACCGAATATAAAATAAAGTTCATAAAGTTGGGCATAAGATAGTAAAAGAAATAAGATGTTACCACCATGGTCAAAGAATTTCATCAGATACGCACCATAAGAAATATTACCATTTGATACCCGTCAATAATGACGTTGAAAATGTATTCTACTGGGCGGTTTCCAGTAAAAGGTGAGCCATACTGTCATGACTGCTAATATGCTGGAAAACCTTTAAGTCCAAAACCTACCGTAGGTATTCGTGCTCATTTTATTTTAGGGTCCGTCTATCAAATTTCAGTTAAAACAATATCGAAAATATTAAAATTAGCGAATTATACAAGACATTTTAACAATAAAATCGAAGATACAATCTATAATTATTCAAAAAACAATTGGAGAACATGTGTTGATGATAAAACATTTTTAATATTGTAAAATGTAAGTCGAATAAAATATTTGTGGGGTCCCCGTCTAATAGTTTTAATCAGTAGTTAGATGTAACTCCACTGGCTCACCCTACCCCGCTGCACCCTGGCAAATTTTTTTAAAAATAAATAAAAGTACAAAAAATTTTTAGAGGTCAAATTTCAAGGTAATTGAAACAAAGACAATGAATGTGGTATGAGCCATCAAGGTCATCGAAACAAAGACCATGAGTCATGGTAAGTAGTATAGGAAATGCAGACCAAAGGTCCCGGAGCCGGATTACACACACATATATAATACGCCCCTTCACCCGCACACACATTTAGTAATGTACACACATAATGGTTATATCTGCAACTAAAGTCTAAGTAATTGTATGGCAGATATAAGCTCACTGTTATTAATTTAATTAAATTGAAAACAGTTGAAAATAGTTAAAATAAGTAGAAATGAGAATATCTTAGTTGCTGAGAATGTATTGGTTGATGTTATTAGTGAATGTAAGCCCCGCGAGGAGGTGGTCTGCATTTCCTATACTACTTGTAAAATGAATCCAATGAATAAAATGAATCCAATGAATGAAATTAATGAAATGAATCGAATGACTTTGAATATTCTTAAATAAATATAAAAATGCTAGTGCTCGAGATACTACTCAACAACTCGAAATAATTGTGGTCGATGAATTCAAATAAAAAAATTTAATTCAAATGAATGAATGAATGAATGACTTTAATTGAGATAAATTGAAATAATGAAAAATATTTAATAAAAATTGAATATGAAATTAAGTAATTATTGTGAAACATCTAATCGATATTGGTGGGTTACAGGGTTTCGTATCTGGCTTATCCTCCTGGTGACCCTAGTAACGCCATACAAAATGATGCTGATCGCCACTTGGCACCCGTTGCTAAGCAACGTTGGTAATGTGTTCAAGTGGTGGATTGCCCGCAAAAATTGAGTACCATGTGCTAGTACTATAGTTGCTCGGACAATCCTCGGGTTCACGAGCTGTCGATAGAAGACCTATGCTCGCTTTGCTCGGTCCCTTACGTGGAAGTGCGAATTAAATTTAGACTGGTTAGTGTAGATGATTTCGGGTCTACCCCACTATGACTGAATACATGAGAGCCGATTTATTTAACGAACAAAGGACATGCATATCAATGATAAGTTAAGTGGATCGACTTGACGCTTGTGCCGGCCGGCGGATGGTTGGTTGGATGGCTGTCGACTTTGAGCTTGGTGCGGCACCATCAACGACGCGTTGACTCGGTAGTTGGGAAGGGGCGAAGATGAGCGGATACGTTACCGCTTCCCCTTCCCGACAGGCTGCTAGGGCAACTTCTAAGCCCCTGATCTGTGTGCGCAGACTCCGATTGAGCTGGCGTTCTCCGGCCCAGCCCTTCTGAGCTGCGGTGAGTCGTTGATAGAGTATCTTCGTCCGTTTGGGGTCCAAGCAGGTCGCCTTGACCTGCTGCACCTCGCGAGTTAATTGCAGTATCTGATTGAGTAGCTCTGCATTTGCCTGCCTCGCGCGGTCTAGTTCGTTCTGCATTAGTTTCAGGGCCGACATTACTATAAGGGAAAATATTCAGATTAACTTTGTTTAATATGGAGAATTCTAATTATTTCAAACGTAGTTATAGCAAGGAAACGTATTTAAAACAAAAGTTTTAAGATGAACAACTCATTATAATTTATCATTAATAACATCACTAAGGTAAAATGTCAGTATGATTATGCCTGGAGGTTCAGGACTCTTCAAGGAACTTCCTGACTCCTTCTTCCGGGGAGTAACCGGGGATGATGGGTACTGGTCGCCGAGTGTTGCGTGCCGGTCGAGCCGGGTACGTCTCCGCGATGCGCCCGACGAGGATGTCCTCTTCAACGTTGGCGAGGTACATCCTCGCCTTCACAACGTGCAAATCGACCTCTTCCTGGATCTTCTCCCACTGCGCAAGGAGACTTCGCGCATGATCGAGGATCTCCTCGGCAGGGTACTGTTCTTCAGCTGGTCGGCGGGGGTCATCCCCTCGGCCTAAGACTTGCCACAGAGTTGGGCATGATCTCTTTGGACGTGGCTCCTCGAGAGTCATTGACGGGCGCGCTCGTTTCCAGGCTCGGCGCCATTCATCGGCCTCTTGTTTTGAAATCAAATTTGGTAGCATGAGTTCTTCTGAAATGAGTTAATGTATTTTGTTCTCTCACTAATTTATAGGGACGTTTAATCAACAATCATAAGCTCGTACAACCTTAAATCACCAGTTAATTTTAAGGGTACATCGATTGGTTAAGTTAACGTTCGGTGAACTTGATATCGGAACTGGAATCATAAGAATTATGGCGATGAGATGTATGGGTTTGGGTGTTCTGGCGATTTCTATGGTTTCTCTACGCTGAAGAAAGGTTATGGGGACAGAATATGTAATATATGTCTATAGAATTCTAATTGTCTGAGTTAGTTAGGTTTGGGTTGAACCGGGCCAGATTTATATACGGAAGAATATCTGTCTACGCGGCCTAGCTGTTTTAGGTCAAGGTTGTTCATTTATAATTACTGTCGTTTGGGTGAAAATCTACTTGCGTCTATCATATACGATATCGTAATTATTAATAGGTATCGATCGGCATTCGGCTCGTTTAATGGTCAATCCAGCGGAAATGATTATTTATGTATTTCAGTATCTCTCATGGTTGTTAAGTGTTGAAACGGATGTGCCGAATCGGATGTGTTGAAAACTGTTTACTCTTATCCGGCCACGATATCCGTTCGTACTTTGATTATTGACGGTTCATCGCGATTCAAGTATACAAATTTACTAGCTGAAATTCACTTCATCTGTCTCTTTAATAGTTGACATTGGAATTATCGTGGATCTAGTTTTACGCGTTCATTTCTGCTGGGTGGTCCTTAAGTTGTCATGAGTCGATACGGTCATATCGGGAATTCATGGTTGGCTCTATGGGGTTAGTTAATCTGTTTTTTTTTCTTACTGATTAGTTCATTGTCTATGGTTTAAGGAGCTACGCTGTGTGGGAAGCTGCTTGCGACAATTAATTGGATGGGGTCGATCGTTGGTGGTTTTCGATGTTACTCGTAAATCAGATCGTATCGTGAAGATTAAACAGTTGGAATTCCACATCGGTGGTTAGGCTGAAATGAAGTCAAGGAACTTTCAAACTACAATATTGCGTTAACCGGTCGATTTATTGTCAATGGTTGGAAAAATTTCTTTAGTTCAAAGCAATAAACTTTCTCCGTTTTATTGTTGATTTTAAAAATTTTTCATTTTTTATTGGATTACTTAAGCTAGACTAACTTCGTGCTGGAATTAATTTGGGTTTGGTAATGTTTGTATCTCATTCATGCGGAGGTTGAAAAGGTATTGCTATTATTTCAATTAATAAAAACACATTGGGCTCGAAATATAAGTATATTGTATCGTTTTAATTTTTTTAAATTAAATTACTAAACGTTTAACTCATGAACTATTTCATTGATTCCGCCAACATCTTGGTTTAAATCGTGAATTCATCTTACATCCCCATAATTTATTTCGATTTTCACTAGTGGATCACTTTATTATTTAGTGAAAAATGGTTTAGTTTTACTCGAAATTTATTGGATCAAATTTTTCGATCGATCATCCTGAGTTTTCCTTGCTAAGTACCTTAAATTTTACAAGGGTGTTCCTTATCTTTAATTTAGGTTAATCAATAAATAGGCTAATCAATTTTAATAAGCTATTTTCAACGTTTGACTTAATAACTCCAAGCTTTACTTTCCTTTTACACAAGGATCAAGATTTATTTTATTGCTACACAAGTTACTTTAATCTTTAATCAATGAGTTGATCTAAGTTGAACCGTGAGTCACTTAAATTTTCCAATAATTATTTTATTTAAATCCAAATTAATTAAGGGAATATTTACTTTTAATGAAAAATCTTTTAACTTGATGGATAAATTCAATTTAAGGGACTCACTGAACTACTTACGATGTTTATATTTTTATTTTCAATGACGTAAATTTGATTTAATATACTACTAATTAATTCATTTCTAAACATCAACCTAATTTATTTATACCAACGATTTCAATTGATTTATCCCCGTGCCCTTTCCCTTTAATAGATCTTAAGCGCATTTGTGTTTATATTATATTTATTGAGTGCCCACTGGACTACTCGGTGTGATAAGTTTAAGCCGTGTGTAATGTAAATTTTAAGTCGATTTTTCAGAATTGAGAAACGAGGAAGCAGCCAGAGACTTCTTCCTTATTCCTCGATTCAGCTATAGGGATAAATATTGACGTTACGACCGCTGCGTTGCGCACGCTGAGTCTTCACGGGTACATATCATTGGCGATTTTACACGCACTTACATGCATCTGTACTATGTAGATTTTACTATCTTGCGTGATGTGTCGGCTGTGGGCCGGAAAAATTTCGACATTTTAATTTATAAAACAAATGTATATGTAAAACAATTTAGTTATATTAATAATATTTATTAATAAAACAACATAATTACCCATTTCGAACCATTCCATAATTCATAAAAATCATCATAAAATAACATAAATACCACTCCCCCCACGCCGACACCGAGCAGAGCTCCATTTGAGATGCAGGGAACGTGACGTGGAAAGAGGGTTCCACCATAAATAATTCTCACCTAAAATGAGGTTCTGAAGGTAAATTTTTAAACAGAATTCTAAATCAAATGATTTCACAAATGTTTTCAAAATGGTTAAGTTAAATGTGAAAATGGATCAGTATTTATACCTATTTTTCTCGCGTGTGAAATTTGATGCAGTAAAACAAAATTCGACCTTGTTATTTTCTAGCAAATTCTATTCTTTAATTTTAATATTTTTTGATTTATTTTTATAATTTTTTATTTGAAATTTTTATTGAATTATTACTAATTCAAATTTTCCAATTTAACTTTCACTTTAATGAACTTTAATTGATTTTTTCAATTTCGTCGAATTTGTTGTGTTTTCTTGTTGTATTTGTATAGGTATCGTGCGAATCTTGGTGCATTTTGTTATTATTTTAATTTATTTTTATGTTTATTAATTTATATTTAATTCTCTTATTTCTCAGATTTTATATGGTTTAATTGGTGTTTCCAGGTTTATTTAAATTGCGTGTTGTATTTGCGTGTATGTTTCTGATCCATTTAAACATTCTTCATGGCCGTTTATGTTCTGGCCCAACAATATTTTCATCCCCATGGTATATATAGTCATGTTAAAACTACTAAATATCTAAGAAATCTAAAAAACAAGGAGGAGATATACAACAATTAAGTTCTAAATTACCTGATTTTCCATGGCTTAAATATCCAGGTGAACATCATCTTCTAAAATATCAATATTTGGATCAATTGGGCTCAAGTGTGTTTAAAAGAACTTGCTAGTGTTTGCTAATTTAGTAAAAGCAACACCTTCAAATTGCGGGAAACTCCTAAAGTCTTTATCCACCACTTCATTAAAAAAATTTAATGTAGGAACTCGGGTAATTACCGATCTCAACGGTAAAAGCCATGAAGAATATATGGACAATACGCAGCATGTCTCCTAAGTTTGTTATAATTAGAATATTGAGATTGTTCAGAGATTAAATGTTGGTACGGATGAAAAGTCTAATCAACTTTAATGATTCTTAAAGATGTAGTGCGGCTCTTAGAAAATGTAATTATATACAAAAAACGCACTAAGAACCCAACGAAATGAACATAAAAATAACACGATAACATGAAAATTTGACCGAAAAATGGGCAATTCATAAAACTAGGAACTTATTGTGTTGGATTTGATTTTCCCATTCCTTATTCTCTTGATTCCACTCAAGAAATTCTTTTAATGTTTCATCATTACTTTGTAAAAAGAGAGATAATTGTCTTAAATATAATTTATATATTCGTTCCTTTTGTTCATTACTACCATCATTTACAAAAAATGACTTTTCATAAATAAGATAAGTCCCCCATATTAAGTATCCTTTGGTTAAGTGAGTCCCAACTTGAGCAATAGCAACTTTAAAACATTGTCTAATTTGTTCTTTATCAGTTAAATATTCTAACATAAATTGGCAATATTCAAACTATACATCGACACTTCTATAATCTTCAATTGCACGAATGAATAGAGCACATATGAAATCGTTGTCTGAATTAATAGAATTTTCATTCTTGATTCAATCAATTCACTTTTCAGGGGACAATGGATAATAAATATGCATAGTTTTCCTTGACTATCTTGCTTCAATCATCTTTTCTGAATGTTTTAGCACATTAATTAACTTCCAATGAGAATCATAATCAAGAAGATTTTTTAAAACATTTTCTCTATACATATCAATTTTCATAATTTCCACTGAAAAATCTTCTGATTCCGAATCACTACTAGATAATTCATTATCGATCATATCTGAATAACGGCAGCTGCAGGAGCTGCTTCTGGAATTTCAACTACAATTAAAAATGCAAAAGAAAAATTAGATCAAGAAAAAGAGAAAGTAAAAGCAGAAACTGAACTCATTAAATCTTAAAAAGGTTCAAGTTTGGATAAATTTCAATCAAAAGCTCTTACAAAATATTTAGGAACATTAGGAATTTCTGAATTAAATTATCATTTGAAAATGATGGGGAAACATTATATTAATATTGAAAAATCTGGAAATGGAATATTCTTAAATCCTTACGAGAAAAATGGATGATATTCTTCCTATTTGGAATAATAATCTAACGAAATTCAATCATAGTAAGGACAAATTGTGAACTATATGACAACCAGGAATTAAAAGTAATTGACACTAACGTACCTTATTGGGTATATAGACTAGTAATCTATCAACTATGACATCGATAATCAGGCACCAATAGCAATAACAGTATGTTGCCCCACGGTAAACTCAACTAGCCTCAATAATAAATTATCATATAAGAATAGGAGACAACAAATTGAAATTAATAATACAACTATCACCACCCTCAGTATATACAAAAATTCACCACATGAAAAAACACAAATTTATAATAATACTAATCAAAGACAAAACTCACAAAAAATCACAAGAGAGTTATTATCGCGTCAACCAGTTAAGCGGAGTTCCATCGAATTACCAACTCCACGAAACACCATCAAATTCGATCAGTAAGGAATGTTTGACCAGCCATTCTGACATTCACCCACAAGTAGAGCATCCATTTTAATTTTCCCAGACCTAAATCTACAGTGAATGACTACCTGACGTTACACCATCACAATTTATCCGAATACCATCAGTCATGATATGCTTCCTCTTGAAAATAGCAGAGATAATCCATCGGAAGATGGTGAGAGTAGGTACCTGGAATTTGGGCAACGTCCGGAGATTACATCAGGAAGTCAACAGAGAAGCGATTGGAACGAGTTGTGATGAGCTAGTTACTCCAACAAAGACCAGCCAAGCGTCCGTGAGAATCCAACGATAGAAATGGGTTAAATAAATGTTGAATTTATTTTGGGTGCAAAAATAACAACCAAAAAGAAAATCCAATCTAATAACTATAAATAAAATCAATAGGGTGAGATAAGAATTAACCAACCGAAATAGCATAACTAATCTAACCAAATTTCAACAAATGGTGATTTTCACCGGTAATCAAGTGGAATGAACAAGCAATCTAATTGTCCATAATAGGAGAAAATTCCATAACAATAAGAAATAAAAGAAAATAAAATCAGAAAAATTAGTTATGTTAATTTCTTAGTAAATAAATCAACTATATTTAATGGGGGATGATCCATCCGAGCGGCGCTGAGTCAACGCCACAAACATATATATATATATATATATATATATATATCGTCATAAATTCAGTAATTTAACAATCATGTCAACAGTATCTAAAAAATACCAACCCCATACGGACCATGGATGTGAGGGAAAGGGCTGCTCTGAGATCGGTTCCAGAATCACCAATTGCCTAATGAAGGTTGGCTAGAAGGCAATTTTGCCGACTCAAAACAAGGTAGATAGCTCCCATTATATATTTCTTGATTTTGTGATTATTTGTATCTATGCCTAATTACTAAAGATGAAAATCGGTGTGTTAACGATAACGTAGAACAATTTGCTAACTATTAATATAACATTCGTTACGGTTATTTAGACTGCAGAGATCCGCATGGTGGATGGATAGACAATTCACGGGTCACCTTGCAAGAACCTGCTTACTCAGCTGCAAAGTACCGACAAGCTTTATGGGACCATGGCTACTCGCTGGCCACGTACGGAGAAATTTGTTGGCCCCGTCGACCGGACGATCGAGATGATGAAGTGGAACTGCCCAGTGTGGTTATCAAGAGGAAACCGGGCAGGAAAACGGCAAGAGAACCCCTCCAACGGGTCGAGTTCAGCCTACTCCGTCTAGAAAATCTCGAGAAGAAGTACCATTGGAAGGCAAACATGGCCCGGCGGTACTTAGCCCGAGTGAACGCTAACATCGTCGACAAACCCAGATGGCTTCGCTCTGGAATACGGAGTTTCATATGAACTGGACGATCCCAGATTGATGAGTATGGCGATTGATTTTACTAGAGCGACTAATACAGCCAGCGTCCGGAACCGGCTCGGACAACGGCAGTTAGGAGATCACGCATATGCCCGACGACACCCTCAATGGAAACATATGGACCTCCTACACCGAAACAATCTATCCGGGGGTCGACGATGAACCCAGAAGCAAGGCTTGAGTTATAGTCTCTGAATTTATAATAAAAAATATTTTAAAGTGTTTATTTTCGTTTTATTTTGATAAAATATAATTGTAATAGTCACAGAACAGGGTTACTAAAGGATGATGATGATGCATCATAATATTCAAAATGATGAGTAAGATTACACCATATAATCAGTAAGTCATAGGGTGAAGTACACTGTCGCAAGTCAGCGAGGTCCATAAATGGATTTTAAGTTACAGGTAAATAGTAGAAAGAAGTAAATAGCATTACAGCACGTTATAGAGAATTTGATGAACCTAAGACATTTTATCTCAAATATCTAAGTCATTTGCAAATGAGTTTAATCAACTATTATGACTATATATAATAATGATACTACTTTATCGGAGTAACAAACCACATTTTTCGGTTTAGAGATGAGATCGGCAAAACCCTTCAGTCATGAACTGAGAGACATGCGACGGGAAAACACAGATTTGCATCGCCAACTCCTGTAATTATGTCGGGAAGTTCAGCAAATCAAAGCTACCTGGGTCGAGCCGGCAAGAATAAAGAAGATCTACTAACGTCTCACCACGACCCAACAAGGGTGGAGAGATGAAAAAATACTCAATCAGGCCCAACGAACCAAAATTCGAGGTATAGAGGTCGCGCTATCAGCGTGTCAAGAAGGGAGTGCGGTGACGTACCCTTTGGTGTTCGCTTCGGCAAAGTTAGCCTACAGGGACCAGAATCAGCCGAACAACTCAAACAAACGATCATAATCTCATACAAGGCCAGGAATAGCCGAAAGACTACGACGGCGTACCCAACGGGCGGATAAATAAAATGACACATTATGTCTTGTTATTGAAAATGTGTAACATTATCACAATAAATGTTTGATTTTGATTTTTTCCTTTGATGTAGTTAATTATAATGTATAGAATTAGCTAAATAACTAATTTGATGAGAGAGCACTTAAGGGACCTAAATAATAAGACGGGCAGAAGTCTTCTAACGTCAGCCCGCTGAAACCGATATGGGGCCGGGCCATAGCAGTTCTGGAATCAGAGCTCATCTTTTGCGGTCTCTCATAACCAATGGTTGCAGTTCCAACGTTGCCTAGCAACGGGTAACCATTGGCTGGCGCAAACGCTTGTATGTAAAGGGGTCAAGGTCAGAAACCACTAACCCTACATAATGGTGGGTTACTGGGTATTGTTTTTTGTTTGAATCTTCCTATGGTTGCCCAGGTAACGCCATATAAATATTTCTTGCTACCACTTGACACCCGCTACTGAGCAACGTTGGAACTGTGTTCGAGTGGGTGGATTGTCCGCAAAAAGTGAGCGTCATTACTAATGCTGTAATTGCTCGAACAATCCCTGGGTCCAACGAGCTGTCGTTAGAAGACTTGTGCTCGCTTTAGATCATTCGGTCCCCTTTATGTCGTAAGTTTTATCGTTGGAGTTTTATCATAATATCAAAAGGAATTCGACAATTTTATTTTAGGAATAAACCTAACTGTTGTATTGTAATGATGTATTTTGCGTGTTGGTCGCGGTGTTATAGGCACTTATCCAAACTTTTGAAGGTACCGTTTCAAATAACCAGGAATATATAAATACAAAATGAACATATATAGTCTACAAACTCAACGATATATTATTCGCAAACTAAACATTCTCCAAGTTTATCAGGCCTTGTTCAACAATCGAGCGGCTCGACGTTTAGCCCGCTCCTTCCTTCCGGGTTGGTAACTGTTCGAAGTTGGGGTTGTCGTTGAGATCGTTGTGGGGGATGTTATAGCCTCCCGGTAAGCCAATTGAGCGGGAGCAAATACGAGGGGATAGGTTACAGCTGCCCCTTCTTGACAGGCAGACAGTGCAACCTCCAGTCCCTTTATTTGTGTTTGCAGACCTTGCACCAACTGTCTTTCTTCTGCCCATCCCTTTTGGGCTACTGTAAGCCGCTGGTAAAGCGATTTTCACTTTTTGGGCTCCATCCAAACGTCCTTCGTCTGTTGCACTTCCATAGTCAGCTGGACAATTTGATCATGGAGATTTTTGGTAATTTTTCGGGCGCATTCCAACTCCGTCTGCAATATTTGTAAGGGCTCGATCTCTGTAATTAACGACATTAATTCTGATTTCGTGAATTGTAAGTCACTCGAACAGTCATACAAATTGTGTGGCTTTAAATTATATAATAAACTCAAAAATGCAAAATTGCAACTAATTATTTATTGAACATGAGATTTGGGTTTATCGATTGTTAAGGGAATTCATGATGTCGCCATCGCCTTCATTATTTCGGTTCGTAGTAGGCCGGGTAAATAGGTCTTCCTCAAAAATCATTACCGGGCGCTTGGTATTGCGTACTGGTTTGGAGTTAGATTGTGTCAGGAAGTGATAGGACTCCGCGATCCTGCCATTGGCGATGTCATCCCGGCGCTGGTGGTCCTTGAGGTATGTCAGGAGTGCTCGAGCCCGATCATGAATTTCTTGGGCCGGACTGGGATCACCTGGTTGTCCTTTCTGCCTGAATTGTTTCATCGTATTCTCCACCAGAAGCATGTCGTCCCGCCGGTTTTCTCCGGGTTGGGGCATCTTAGGGTATTTTTCTCGACCGAAGGGTCGCCACGCTTGCCTCCACTGGTCGGCGACATGTGGGGGGACCCATATAAAAGGTCCTGATCTTTCTAAACAATATTATGACTAGGTCAATTACTTATTTCGGAATGCATAATTAAAGAAATAGGTATCATTACTATCTGGGTGGTATATCACTTAACGGTTTCATTGTGTAGTGCATAACAGATAAAATAAATGAAATATACCAAAGCAATTGCTAAAGAGACTGATACCTCTGCGTATCAAAGGAAGAAATTCAATTTGGTTAACGTTCAATTGTCAATTTTTCCTTACGAAATAATTTGTTTTTTCTCTGGAGAACGAAGATCACTTTGATTCATGATAATGAATAAACCTGTTCAACGATTGTTATAACCAAAATTTGTTCATTAAAATCCCTTGTTTTAAAAACCCAATTCGTTACCTTGATTATTTTAAATAATATTTATATGGAATTTGCTCCAAATAGGAGAATCCAAGAAGAAATCTTATCATAGAAATATGCTTGTAATTTCTTTTCTACGAAACCCTAAAAGCTTTGGGAAATCAATGAGTATGATTGTCAACTCCGCTAGTTACCTGTTAAGAAAAGAATAACAACGGCATATTATTTTTAATTATAAAAATGATTCTTAAAACGTATACAAACAGTTACTCGTGTTCACTAGCTGCAATTTTTAAAGTAATCTCTTGAAAGAGAATAAAATGACAGACGTAATGAACTCTCAAATCTCTGTCAGTTAACGTTGGAGGGGTATATCGAGGATTTTATGAATGTTGAGTTGTGGGTTATTTAATGTTCAAAAAAAAATTTAAAATTACACGTAGTATTTTAAAGAGTTTCAACATTATAGTACAAGTAAATGTTACCATATTTTCTACGGGAAAATTAAATCTTCGAATGATTCGTTGGTGAGATGTAAGATGAAATTAATAAATCAAAAAATAAACCCGATTTAAATCATTAAAATATCATTTTTTGGATACATCGCAGAATTGTCTACAAAATTTAATGACAAATTAACAAAAGATTTGAAACTCCATTTCTTCAATATGGTTAATAAATTGGATGTTGAGAATGTCAATTTTGTGGGATTCGCGAAATATTACTAAGATACGTCGTAGAATATCCTATAAAAACTAATAGGAAATTGACAAATTGAAACTCTATTTTCTAAATAGACTAATAAATGGAAGTGAGATTGTTAAACATAATTATCAGAGCGCGTGGAAGATTTATCTACAAACGAAATTGTAAGAGGTTTTGATTAAATTTAAATTTAGCACTTACTCCAAGATTGGGGATCGAGGTTCGAAGATGACCCCCCGATTTCTCCCCGACTCACTGCGTCTCCGAATTCTCGTTGTGGTTGCATCATAAAATTTATATTTTGAATGATTAGACTTGTCTGCTAGTCTATTTATGGAATTTAACGGCGTGTGTATGCACATTGCACACCGCTTGACGATGTGTTTGAATATAGATATTCATCGGCGACGTGGTGAGGAAAATTCGCGGAATCAATATTCCTAAATGTCAATGTTAGGTCAGCTTTCTCTGTCGATTTATTTATGCAGTTTTATATATATTGATTTCCAGATGGACTATCTGAGGGAAGTTGGATTATTCCCGATTGAGTGTTATGATGTGGATGTAATTTCGGCGAAAATTGGCTAATGTTGGTTGCTTTCCATTATTATTGCTGGAAAAAGATTTGTAACTTCAATCGGCAGCCCTTAACAATTCTGGTGGAGGTGACTGATTTTATTATTTATAACTAATTTGATTGAAAAATTTTTCAGCAAAGTGATGGTAGCTCTTTGTCAAATATTTCTCATAGTTTTTGATTATTGGCGATAGAAATCGGGGTCTTTTTTAAGATGTTACTCGTGGGGGCAGGTTATTCAATGTTAGGGTTCGTTAAATGGGAGATTTCCTCGATTTATTATTAACGGTATAATTTTATTTTGTTACTTATCGATTTTCTCATTTGGTTCCTTTAGATTCATATTCGTCGCGATTCCTTTTATTTAAATGGACTATTTCCCAAGTTACTAGTATTGACGGTATGATTTGATTTCATTAACTTATCTATTTCTGCTTATTTGATCCCCTTTTAGGATAATATTCTTTGGAACTAATTATTGATCATTAAGACTATGCTATTGATTCATTTTATTTAAATAAATCTTCTTGGATTTTGTTAATTATTAGGTCGAGAAAACAAGAAGCATGTATTTAATGGATGGGTGGTTGGAACCTTCATTTGGGGTGCAACTCACGGTATTTCCCAGTATGGATGGAGCTCTGATGGATCCAATTTATCTATGCTGCTACAGAGTCGGAGTTAACTTAGTATTTATAGGGAGTTTATTTATTGGTGGTTACAAATATATCGTCTCGGGTGTCTTGTTGAGGGAATTTTGGGAGACATGTTTTCCAAAGGTCATTTAGTGTACTCCTTCGTCCGATATATAAATTGAACTTAGGTATTATTTTAATAGACTATTATTTTCATATTGCCTATTCGTCACTATGGGGAATTATTACGAATTTTTATTATTGCTTTAGGTGTCTGTAGGGTTTAAATTTCGATATTCGCTTCTGTAGTTTACGTTAATCACGCTAGCCTATTGAATACTACTACCGTATTACGTGGTTAGATTAGTCCACCTCTACTTGGGTAATGGTTTTGGTTCTCGATGTGAAAATTTATATTATCGTTTTTTATATCTGCGTAAATGACTTCGATTGTTCGGACAAATTAAAGTAAAAAAAAAACATTTTTGTTCATAACCAGTTTAAGTCCTTAGCGACTATTCGAGTCTGTAATTTGTTTAGATTCATGTTCTAACTTAAGATTATTAACTAGTGCGTGGCAACCGTTTCATATTCATAATTATTTTAACTTCGCCTCTATAACTCGAGAATTTACGGTCATATTTAATACCTAATGATAGTTTGAATCTATAATTGATTCGAATTTCATAACAACGATTCCGTTTTATAATTTTCCATTACCTTCCCTTAATTGACCTTAAGCGCATTATGTTCACGTTATATTTATTGAGTGCCCACTGGACTACTCGGTGTGGTGATTTTGAGCCGTATGTAGAATAATTTAGGTCGAATTTAAAGAAATCGAGAGACGAGGAAGTAGCCAAAAGACCACTTCCTTATTCCTCCTTTCTTCTATACGGGATAATATTGACGTTCCGATCGCTGCGTTCCGCACGCCGGGTCTTCACGGGCACAGATCATTGGCGATATTCCACGCACTTACACGAATCTGAATAACATTTCTGATTTTAATTATTTGTGATGTGTCTTGGCTGTGAGCCGGAAAACTTTCGACAAATTTTAAAAACAAAAACATAATTTATATATTATGAATAATTTATTAAGATCAAAATGAAATTACCAATACGATCCAATCCATACAAAAAAAATCATAAACAATTTACTCTCCCCACGCCAGCATCCAAGCAGAGCTCTACCGAGGTTGCGAGAATGTGACGTGGAGAGAGTTTCAATTAAAACTCTCTCTTACATAGATTTTTAAAACTAGTTTGAAGATTTCAAAAAACGATTTTCAAAAACGATTAAAAATTATGTGAAAATGCATCAGTATATATACCTATTTTTTGGCCCTAACCTTGCGTGTTCTTTTTGATTTAGTAAAACAAAATTCGACCTTGGAATTTTCTAGTGTATTCTAATCTTAATTTTTATTATTTTGCAATTTTATTTGATAATTTTTCTTTTAAAATTTTTCTTGAATTATTTCTAATTCAAATTCTTTGCATTTTATTTCATTTTCATGAAATTTCACATTTTTGTTAAATTATCAAATTTCGGTCGAATTTGTTAGGTTTTCGTGTTATGTTTATATTTATGTCGTGCGGATCTTGTTGCTTTTTGTTATTATTTTAATTTATTTTTATGTTTATTATGTTATGTGTAATTGTCTTCTTTCTCATATTTTGATAGGGTTTAATTGGTGTTTTAATAGGTTTGAGTTTAAATCTGCGTGTTATGTTTGCATGTGTGCTACCGATTCATTTAAACATTTACAAGGCCGTTTGTGTTCTGTCCCAACAATAATTATGAAATGGATCATCATGGTTTACAACTTTTAATACAATTTTTAATATTACAAAAGATAATAATGAATTTGGAATTAAAAAACCAAATACTGTGGGTGTTCTTAATGGTTATGGTTTGAAAACAATTCCACTAGGAGCATATGAATTAGATGTTTTATTTAAATAAATAATTGAATTGATTAAAAAGAGATATGGTGAAGAAAATATTGTTACTTTTTCATTAAATATTTCAACAGCAAAAATAAGCATGTTGATTAAAAAAGGATATAGTATTTCATTTCTAAATAAAAAATTTTGTGAATTTTTAGGATTCATTGGTAAATTTTAATACATCAAATTCCGTCAGCTTATAGACTTTATGTAAAAAGTAATTATCCTGAAATAATTCAATCTCGAGAATATTCATTTCGAGGTCAAAATGTTTTGAAAGATTTTAGAAAAGCAATTAATAATCTTGAACATGAATTCCATGAAATTTTAAAAAATACTGAATTTGAATTAGACATGTCAGAAGAACAAGAATTTCAACAAGCTGATAAATGTTGGTTGTGCAATGAAGAATTTCTAGATGATTCAAGTTCAAATGAAAACTCAAATTCTTCAAATGAAGATTTAAATATTAAAATTCGAGATCATGATCATTTCATCGAGTATAGTAATTACCGTGGAGCAGCTCATAAATTTTGCAATCTTAATTGTAAAAAACCAACAAAAATTCCAATTGTATTTCATAATCTTAGTGATTACGACATTCACATGTTTATAAAATCATTAGCTGAAAAATCAAAAAATAAATTTGAAATAATTGGAAAGACAGATGAAAATTATATATGTTTAAATTATGGATTTTTTAAATTTATAGACTCACTAAGATTATTTGGTACAAGTTTAGAGCAAGTTGGAAAATCTTTAGCTGCTGATGATTTTAAAATAACAAATAAATTTATAATCGAAAGTAAAATAGAACCAGAATATTATTTAACATGTAGACAAAACGGAATTTATCCATATGATTATGTTGATTCGTGTGAAAAATATAAAAATATTGAATTTCCTGAAATTGAAAAATTCCATTCAATTTTAAACAATTCAGACATAACCAATCAATAATATAATCGAGCACAAACAATGTTCAAAATATTCAATTGTAAAAATTTGGGAGATTATACTGGTTTATATCTCAAATTAGATGTATACATTTTGACAGATTGTTTTGAAAAATTTCGAGAAATTTCAACTTTGGAACCTTCTAGTTTTGTTTCTCTTCCTTCAATGGCTTGGAGTATTTTATTACACCAAACAAAAGAAAAATTAGAATTATTAACAGATATTGACATGTTTCTGTTAATAAAGAAAAACATTCGAGGTGGTATTTCTTCAAACATGGGATGTAGAAAAATAACAACTAAAAATATTCAACAATTTTTCAATCTTCATGATCCTGATTGTAAAAAACCATATATAAAACTTGAGGATGATCAAGTTCAAGATGTACTTAAAAAACTATACAATCCAACTCAAGTAAAATATTTTGATGCAACTGCATTGTATTCAGGAATAATGACTCAATATTTACCATTTAAAAATTTCAAGTGGGAAACTCCAACTGATGAATTACTAGAGAAAATATTATCAACACCAAAAGATTCAAAGATTGGATGTTTTATAGAATTAGATTTAAAATATCCAAAAGAAATTCATGGCAAGACAAAAAATTTTCCATTTGCACCACACAAGAGAATAATAAAATATGAAGAATTATCACCATAGTAAGAATCAAGAAATCCACAACAAGATGATTCAAGTGAAAAATTAATATGTGATCAACATGATAAAAAATATTACATGGTTCATTATAGAATGTTACAATTTTATATTCGACATGGAATGAAAATAAAAAAAATTCATAGTATTATTTCTTACAAACCTTGGATGGAACCATATATTAATGGAAATATTACAAACAGAAATATTGCAAAAAAGAAAAAACAAACTTTTCTTACAATTTATAAACTTTTAAACAATGCAGATTTTTGTAAAACAACGGAAAATCAAGACAATTATAGAAATATAAAATTATTTACAAAACATGATATTAATTCTTATTTAAAAACAGTTTCAAAACCAACATTTAAAGGTGAACGAATATTTTCAGAAAACCTTACAGCTTTTGAAATTGGAAATTATGAAAAAGTATACAACAAACCAATATATTTGGGTTTTAGTATTTTGGAATTATCCAAATTGCAAACGTATGAAGCTTATTATGATGTATTACAACCATATTTTATGGATAGGATTTCTTTACATCAAATGAATACAGATTCTTTCTTTTTAAAATTTCAATCTCATGATGTAGACCAAGAAATAAAAGATGATCCTATTTTAAATCAATATTTTAATGATTCTGGAAAATTATTTTCTTACAAAGATGAAAGACCGAATAATATAATAAATGAAGCAATATTTATTCGTGCAAAGCAATATTTGTTATTTACTGAAAAACCATGTGGTGATAAAATAAAAAATAAAGGAATTCAAAAATGTATGACTAAATTAATGACACACGAAATGCATAAAGATTGTGTTGAAAAAGACAGGACAAGATATGAAATAGTACACGAAATTAGAAGTATTAAACACGATGTATTTTTAGTTGAACAAAATAAAATATCCTTGAATAATTATGATGACAAGAGATATATTTTAAATGATGGAGAAACAACACTTCATTTAATAGAAATAATATCTCGAATTGATGAAAAGAGTAAAGAATATACTTATTTAGATTTAGAAAATATAAAAATCCAATGTGGAAAATGTCGGGAGTTTGTTTCATCTAGATATTTAAAAAAACATACATCAGGAATAAAATAAATTTTTCAAAATTTATTTTTTTTATCTTGTTAAAGAATAAGAAACCTGAAAGAATTCAAATAAAATGAAGATCAAGAATATCAAGATTACAAATTATTGAATTATAAATTCCAATATTATAAATTCTTGATCTTCATTTTATATTCTTGTTTTAATTTTTTAGTCATTTCTTTTTTAATTTCAAGTTTAACTTCTTTGGAATATTTTATCTTGTTAATATTTTCATTTATTTCATCTATTATTTTATTACTTTCCTTTATTTCAGTAGGTGATAATAATCCATCTTCCAAAGCTTTAACTCGATATAAATATAACTTATTTTGCCTTTATTCGGTCATCAATTGCACTCAAAGTTTTTTTAGTTGAAGAGATTTCATCATCAGTTAGGTTTTGCTTGCTTTTTATCTTGGATGATTGGTTATTCATTTCACTCATTTCAAAATTTATTCTATTAATACTAGTAGTTAATTCATTAATTTGTTTATTATATCATGCTTCTAAAATTATAATATATCTTTTAATTTCTTCATCTAAACGTTTACCAATTTCATTAATTCGAACAATTTATTTTGTATTCGATTCTTGATTCAATTCCTTTACAAATTTTTTATTAACTGCATCTAAATCATGTTGAGGATATGACAGATTTGAAATTGAATTATTATTCATGTTTAATTCTCCTCTCATCCTATCACCATTTTCATTTACAAATTTACTTTCAAATTGTTCCAAAATTGCCTTAGTATTTATTGCTAATGTTCCACCACCAATATTTTCCGGAATTAGAATACTCATTTTTAAATTTTATTTTATTATAAAAGATCTAGAATAATTTCTTTGATAGACAGTCGTTGCGCTCTAAATTTAATAAAATAAAAATAAGTAATTGTCCACATATTTTCGTATTCTCTTTTTGAACTTGCCAAGTATTATAAATATAACCATCAGTTAGATATAATTTCATTTCTTGGATTGGAATAATTCCACATGAATCAAAATAAATTTTATATTTTTCAGAACAAAGAACCCAATGAGATGTTCTTTTGTTCTTTTGTTGTTTGAAGATTAAAAATAATATTATCAGAATTTAAATAATTTTTAATTTCATCTCTCATAATTATTTTACATTTAAGATTTAAATCTTTTAAAATATCACGTAAATAAAAATTAGTTGTAGTATCTCGACCATATTTATCTAGAAATTTATTCAATTCACCGAAGGTAGTCGCTTGCGCTTCAAAAAATGACACTTTTAAGGAATTAAAGAATTAAAATGTTATATGAAAAGATGGTTTTTTATTCAATCGACACTTGTTCATTTTCTTCATTTGATTCAATAAGATTAATCTTTATTTTAATATTGATTTTAATTTTAGAATTATCCTTTATTCTAGAATTATCCATTTTTATATTAAAAAATTTAGAATTATCCCTGTCGTAAATCGCTTGCAGACGAAGTCGACCGGAGGCCACCGCTCAAACCTGACGGAGATGTAAACAAAAAGAAATATTTTACTTATTAAAATTTATTAAATTATCATTTTGATCAACAATTTTAAAATTTATACTTGAAATAGTTTTTCTAATCAATGGAAAATATCTTGGGTTGATATTTGTTGTACAATTCAATATCCACAAGGAACCGTTCTATATGGAAAACTATTTATACAATTTTTTCTTCTTCTATTGTGATATGTTCCTTCAACCAAATCACATAATAAACTTATAGAGGTTATATTTGAAATATCTACAATCTTTTCACTAATAAATAATTCATCAGTTGTATTTTTTTCATAAATTTGTTTTGTAAATCCTAAAAAAATACCAAATCTTTTATCCAGAAATGAAATACTATATCCTTTTTTAACCAACATTTCTACTCGAGCTCTTGCTATATTTAATGAAAAAGTAACAATAGTTTCTTCATCATATCTCTTTTTAATCAAGTTAGTTATCAATTCAAATAAAACATCTAATTCATATGCGCCAGGTGGAATTGTTATCAAACCATTGCCATTAACAACACCCACAGTATTTGGTTTTCTAATACCAAATTCATTATTATCTTTTGTAATATTAAAATTGTATTAAATGTTGTAAACCATGATAATCCAACTTCATAATTATAATCTTGATTTAATTCTAAAGGAATTGGAAAATTAGCAGAAAATTCTGATTCCTTAGAATCAAACTTAAATCTGTTGAATATTTTGTAGATAAAATATTAATCATTTTTTCTAAACTTTTCTCCATTTTAGAATAAAAAATTTTAGGTTGAAGAACCGAAGAAAAAAATTAATTTGGTGGAACAATTACAAAACCTGAATCTTCTTTTTCATCAACACTTGATTTTTGAAAAGCTTTTTTATATAAATTTATTATTTCTTCATACTCAGAAGTTCCAGGAATCAAAAATATTGGTTTTGGTTTTGATAATTCCAACAATTCTTCAGGAATATATACTAAATCAGCATCATTTGATATCCCTTGAACTTTTCATTTGATATCTCTTGAAACTTTTCGTTTGATACCGGTTGGTTTTCATCCAGAAATGGCGGAGAGGAGATCTCCAGAAATTTAAAATTTGATTTCAATTTATCCATAACTATTTTAAACATGATAATTTATATGATTTTATATTTATATTATATTTATCATCTCTCCACTAACTATTTTAATATTTAATTCTTTTTCAACCAAAACACAACAAAAATATTTTACTTTAAAACCATCATCTTTTTCCATTTCTATTGTTACAGTTACTCCACTAATTGCTAGTTTATCATCCTGTTCACTAACATCAACACAAAATATAGAAATTAAATTTTTAAAATTTGAAAACTTTAATTGTGGTTCAACTAAAAATTCATGACACATTAAAATATAACTTTTATATAGCATTGATTGATAATTTTTTGCTTTATCAAATGCTATTGGTTTTCCAGGATAATAACATGAATTTAATTGAACACTTATAGATTTTAATTGTTTATCATTACCGCTTGATTGAATAAATTTTGAATTATTAGTTGTATAATTAATTGTTGAATCTTTAACTCCAATCAAAATAAATCTCGGTCGAGTATTTAACATTGTTGGTTTCCTTGAAAATGTACTTCCTCCTAAAATATCTATACAACCTGGTATTCTTTTAAGAAAATTTACATTGATTGGTTTTGAAATAATGCTTAATCTTTCAAGAATTTGAGTTTTCAAATGTGGGTTACAAGTTATTGATGGAACCATCAACATCATTCTTTCAAATTTTATTTTTGGTGCACCACCTTCTTTTAAAGCTTTTCCATAAAAACATTTTTTATAATCTTTATTCCTTTCCATTTTCAATTCAAATGGTAATAAATAAATTATTCTATTATATTGTTGAAAGAATCCAAATATATTTTTTAAAGGATATATTCCATCAAATGTTTTGGTTGAATAAAAACTTTTTCTAATTTTATATCCTTTATTATTTTCATCACCAGTACAAGTATCTGGAATCCATCCACTTAGTTCACCATCTTGATTTTTAAAATTAGAATCAGTCATAACAAATTGTAATAATGAACTCATTTCACTTGGATATCTTATATTTTCAACTTCTGTTGATCCTAAAGTTATTGAAATTTGATTAAATAAATTTAAAAACCAATTATGTTCAAGAGTTATATGATCAGTTGGATCAACACCTGTAATTTCAAATTTATAATATATGAATGAATTGCAAATATCAAGTAGATTTGATGATTGTTGAATTTGAAACAATAAATTTCCATGTGAATTTAATGCTTCTGCAGATGAAGTTGATGGTAAAACTTCTAAATAATCTTTCTTTTTTACTAGATGAGAAAATTTACTATTTTTATTTAAATTGAAAATCGACATTCTATTTTATTATTAAAAAATTTAAGAATTTGAAAAATTTAGAATTTTAGAATTTAGAATTTGAAAATTTAAGATATTGTTTTTTATCAATCAATTTCTTGATTAATAATCTCGACAAAATTGCATTTATGTGATTTTCACAATTATTATTTCTTGCTTTTCTAGAAGCTAAATATTTTCTTAATTCATAAAATAATTCACAAGGATTATCAGATAAATAATAATATTTAGCGTTATCTCCTTTAATTCCCTTTCCTGTTGTTTCTGTTGATTCCTGTGGTAGTTGCTCGCGCTCCTTGATTAGTTTACTTAAGTTAATTTTTCTCCAAATGAAGTCGGCCGGAGGCCTCTATCACCAAATTCTTTAACTTTTTCAACTTTTTCATCATATCCCGGTGGTTTTTGAACAAATGATTTTATTTTTTTATAACAATCATTTTTTGTAATAAAGTTAATATCTTTTGTTAAATTCTCATGTTTCAATATCACTTATTGGAACATTTAATTGTTCTTTAGAATTAAATGCATTTCCTTCAATTGTTTTTTTCACTTCATTGGTAAAATTTTTTTCTCATTATTATTTCATGTTATGCATATGTTATTCCCTTCCTTGGTTAATAAAATTTTTTACCACCAATAGATAATATGGTTCCATCTTTTTCATGAAGGTATATATCTGTAAAAAGAGGTGTGATTGTTTTGTTACCTTCTATGACATCATGATTTACATTCAATTCTAATTTTATTGGATGAATTTGTTTTATGATTTCTTGATTAATCTTTAGTTTCTATATCGTGGAAAATTTTTGCACTTCGAAAAGGAATCAACTTGGGATCTTCATCCCATAAAAAATCTTTTCGAGGTTCTTTAAAAATGTTTACTTCACTAGGTTTATTTTGATTTAAAATTATTTCATTTTTTGTTTTTTTAATAGCATCAATTTTTGGTTGTTCAATTTTTGTAGCCATGAAATTAAAATTTTGATTATAAAGTCTTTTGGATATTAAATTATCATTCTAAATATTTTGTTGAATATTTAATAATTTACAATCTTGAATATATTTATCAAGATTAAAATCATTTTTCATTTCCAACCATTTTTATTCAAGAAAATTCAGTAATCTTGAGATTCAATAATTCACTAAATAATTATATAATTGATTTTTTTCTTTATCCAATGCAATATAATTATATTTTATAGATAGATGATTTTCAAAACTATTAAATTCTTCCTTGTCTAAAGTATCACTAAACAAATCATTAAAAATACTTTTTTTATGTCTTTTTCCTAATTTAAAGAATATGAAAAAATTAGAATTACCGCGCGTACTTCTAGATGGTAAATCATAATAATTTTGATCTAAATAAATTACATTGCAATTATTATGTCTACCTCGAGTAAAATAAGATTCCATAATTTCTTGATTTTCATGTTGACACAAAATCAAAAATTATTAAATTCTTTTTCGCTCGATTTAATTTTTCACATGGAATTATCTCATGATACTTATTACTCATTTTAAAATTTATTTTATTAATAGTTTTTAATTCCCCAGTTGTTAATTCCTCACATTTTGTTTCTTCGCATAATTCTTCACACAAATCTCTAATGGATGCATTATCAGGAATTTTATCTTGATTTTGAAATAATCCCACAATATCTTGTTTTGTTAAACCAGAATTTAACCCATGAAAAATTATTTGCATTTCAGGTTGATCAATTGTTTTTGAAAAAATTATTAAATTATCATAGTCTATAAAATGAGGAGTTATAATCATTTTTAACACAAAACTGTTTTCCCAGAACCAGAACTTTCAATTATCAACATTCTAAAAGAATTCTGTAAAATAGGGTTGTGATTGAATTTAATAATATTTTTATTCCAGGTTGGTGTAAACGAAGTTCCACTTAAAGAAGACATTTTTAATAGTAAAATTTTTAATAATGAAAAATTATTTATTTTTTATAAGGAGAAAGAAAAATTCCATCAACATCAACTTCTATTTGAATATTTCCTTTATTTAATTTTTTCAAAACTTGTTTTAATTTTTAGAAGGACTCTTTTTATTAATAGATTTTATAAAATCACAAATTCCCCGACCTTGATATGGATCTAAATAAATTCCACTTGCTGTTTTTGTATCTGTTGTTGGTTTTGTAATTTCAGATTTAATCTTCTCAGTCTCTGCATCTAATTTCTTTGATTCTTTATAATTTTTAACAGCAGTTGTTATTCACCCAGCTGCTGTTGTTATTCCACCAAAAATTAAAGGTAATAAAACTGCCAAAGGTAAAATACCACCTGAATGTTCAACTTGTTTTATTTCTGCTATTTTCTTTTTACCAATGTATGATTTTTTACCATCATATTCAACACTTGCGGGTTTGTTTGTTTCTACTATTTTTCTTATTTTCTTTTCTAAATTATAAACAGTCTGTGTATCGATAATTTCATCAACCATTTTTAATAGAAATAATTAAAAAATAGTTTTTTGGAATTCATTTTGATAGAATTTACCAGTTAAATCTTTAGACCATTTATGTGTTGAACCTTTTTCAAATTTATTTTTCTATTTGAATATTCTAACTCGATCACCAATATTACATTTTTGTTTTTCTTGTAAATTACTATTCATATTATTATTTTCATGGGTAATTTCTCTTATTATATTAGGATTCTCGCTTGCTTCTCTTGGTGAAACTCCTATTATTCTATGAATATTATTATTATATTTATTAATTAATTATGGTAATACATTTTTCCAAATTCTATTTCCTTGTTCTGTAAATTTTTTATAGATCCAATTTTTCAATGTTCTATTAAATCTTTCAATTATAAGATTATGCGAACCATAATTTGATCTATCAACAGGTGAATTAAAAGTTGAATAAATTTCAATATTATTTTCTTGTTTGAATTCTTCAAATATTTTATTATAAAACTCTTTACCATTATCAACATACAATTTTTTTGGAATTCTATCTGGGGTTTCTTCAAATAAAAACTCGAATCCTTCTTTTATTGAATTTCCTGTTTTGTTTTTTAATGGTAAAACCCAAACATATCGAGTATAAAAATCAATAATTGTTAGAATATATCTATAATTTTTATTATTTTTAGGATTTATGGTTTCAATTAAATCTGTTGACCAAATATCATCTTTATTTAAAACTTTTATTTTTAAATATTTTTTAGGTATTCTATATTCTTTGTGTAACTCATTCGCTAGAGTAGTATTTTTATTATCTGAGTTTGTTGGTATTTCTCTACCTAACATTATCTTTGTTTTCATTGCTATTTTTCCTATTGCTCTTGAAAATCTTTCAGAAAATGTTGGATTTTGAATATCATTTAAATCTTGAATCAAATCAATATCATGCTTTTTGACGAGATCGTATATCTTCTTGACGATATGCTATGTCATGTTTTAAAGCCACTGCATCAACTCTATTTATTGGTTCTTCTCTAGGTTTAGGATTATCATTTTCATCAAGTATTATATCTAAACGAGTTCCTGGCAAAACATCTCTCAAGTTTCCAAGAGAGTCTTAAGGAATCATTAAAGCTTATTAGACTTTTCATCCCCACCAACGTTTACTCTCTCAACAATCTCCATATTCTAATCATAAAGAAATTAGGAGACGTGTTGCGGATTGTCCATCTATTCTTTTTCGTTTTTACCATTGGGATCGGTCATTACTCGAGTTCCTTCATTTAATTTTGCTAATGAAGTTGTAGAAAAAGACTTTAGGAGTTTCCCGCAATTTGAAGGTGTTACATTTACTAAATTCATAAAATAATGAGATTTAATTTCTTGTAATAAATATTCTTTTAAAATTATTTTATTTGATTTTAATAAATTCTTCTTTGCTCTTAAGGGTCTTAAATTTATCCAATTAAAACATCTTTTTATTTGTTCTTCATCTTCCAAATTAAAACTAGAAACTGGTAATGTGTGATCTATACGCCAATAAGAACCTTGATTTTCCCAAGTCATTCCATCATAAAATTGAAATGCAATCCATTGATAAAAATAATTTATTGAGCATCCTAAATACTTCATTCTTGTTCGACTTTCTTTGTTTTGTTTTAATGCTCTTCTAATACCCCCATATAAATGATGAGTTAATTTAAGTTTAGGATTTTCATTATATCGTTTTTTATGCTGTTCATTAATTTTTTCCTTATTATTTTGTGCATGATTTCGTTTACATTCTTTACATTCAGAATTACAAAAATATTTTTCTACAATTTCCATATTTTTAAATTAAAAAAATAGAAATTTGTAAATTTTTCAATTTTTGAATTTGTGAATAAATATTTTTCCACTGGGAAATCACCAATGTGCGAATGTTTGAAAGTGAAAAATTTAAAAGTGAATATTTGAAAATTTCAATATTTATCAATTATTCAAGTAGTGGAAAAATAGGGAAAACGAGTTCCGCATTTCGAATTCAGTTTTTCTCAAGTTGTCAGTTTCTATTTCTGGAAATTTACAAGTGGAAATTTCCAAAAAGTTTTGTTGCGAATTGCGCATGCGTTAAATTTTGTCAGTTTCAATTTTGGGACTTAGATTCAGGGTACCCTGATTTAGGGTGGTTGAATTCGTTCTCTCTATTTTTCCACTACTACGCTATTGTTTAAATAATTCCTTATATAATTCACTAGTACTCTGTGCCATTAATAAAGTGTTTTTATCAATGTAATTTTTAAATATAGGTTCTTGTTTGAATCTAATTGCCCTATGTACATTAATTATCTGTGCCCTCAGCTCTATATACAACATGAGAAGTCGCCAATGAAGAACATAGTTCTTAGTATAATGCGTGAGCATTAACTTCTCAATTTTCGAACCGGGAGGGCACATTTTCTCTGGAGCAAGCGGAAAATCATTCAAAGTATCATCACACATTACGGAATATCAATATCCACTTCCAAAGTATACCTATATGGAAGAATTTCAACATCCTTAGTCACACACTCATTCAAAACAGAGTCCAAACTATCATACACCCAATCAAAGTCAACATACGTAAGTTTTGACTTAAGGCTTGTGGATTTTACACGGAATTGTTGGAAATGATCTGCAAGCAGGTATATGTCCAATTTAAGATAGAAAAACATATAATGCTATATTGTTTTGACGTTTTGCTGAGCCAAATTTTGTTGGACAGTAGCATATTCATCATCAGTTATAGAACTCCAAATCGATGGCAATTCTTAAGTGGTTTCTAAGACTTCTAGAGACACAGCGAAATCACTTGGCTCGAACATTTACATCATCAAAAGCAAAAGAAGTTAAAGGTAAATAAACAAAAGTTTTAACGGCTTTAGCGAGGCTTGTATTGACAAACTGCATGCTGTCTGTTAGAAAACTTTGGAGACATAATATTTATTATATAAAGCAAGTGAGAAACTCCCAGGAGGAAATTATTATATAATAATTATCTTGACCAAAATACACACATGCATACATAAATCACACCTTTGACATTTAGACATAAATTACATAACCTTCAGTCATACAAATTTAACATATACATACATACATATTATATTATTTAGAATACCTATTATTTACTGTTATCTCACATCTCCCCTCATTTTAAAATGTTTGATCCATTCAACATTTCAAATTTTCGATTTTCCATTCTGAAATTCAATCATGAAACTTCTGTCATGCAGTTTCTTTACTATTTTACCTGGACCCTCAAATCTATCTTCATTTTTATTAACAACATCTTTTTTTACCAACACAACATCTCTAATATTGAAGATTCGGTTTTTTCGTTTTTCTTCGGAAAATAGTTCAATTTTTTTTCTCCCTTTTCTCCTTTTTTTTAACTCTAATCTTCCTGATTTACGATTTTCCATAAATAATTGTAGGTCACACGTTTCGTCATTTTCATACCGCTCTCTTGCAATCTTTTTCCGAAAAACAATTTGTGCAGGACTCAACATAAATTCAACTTCAGGAAGTATTTAGACCTAGTCTTTTCCCATTCTTTCTTTTAATGAGATTTAGATAGCATCTCTAATAGTTCTAAATTGGTGTTCAATTTGTCCATTAGCAGAATGATGAATATATTAGATTAATATCATGTTTATCTGCAAATGCTTTTATTAAAGCTGACTCAAATGCTTTTTCTCTGTCACAGTGAATACTCTTTGGGGCTTCAAATTTCAAAATCAATTTTCATTAATTAATGTTGCAATTGTCTTTTCATCTTGCCCAGAAGCCGCACTCAAAGAAATATATTTACTAAATTGGTCTATAATTGCCAAAATATATCTCTTTCCACTCCTAGAAGTTTTCATTGGACCACAAACGTCGATGAAAATCTATTCAAACAAATAAACTCCTTTAGGTTTAATTTGTTTTTCTGATGTTCGGGTAGTCATAGCTTTTCTTTTTTGACAATTTTCGCACGATCCGACTATTTCTTTAATAAATTCTTGTCTGTTTCTCATATTAAATTTCCTAGAAATATATTCGTGAACTTTATTCACTTGAGCATGACACAGAATTCTATGAGTGTACAAAACAAATTCTGTTTTTCTTTTGTCTGGAATCTATATTTTATCTTTATCTGAATGAATAATGTCATTAATTTCAATAATTTTTTTATTATCATTATTAAAATGAAAACACCTTTGTAATGCAAGTCACTTGCACGATAAGCTCCGACCACTGGAGAAAAGACATATTTTTTAATTAATAAAGGATAGGTCATACAGATTTATTAAATAAGTAGGTCATACAGATTTAATAAATAAGTAGATCATACAGATTTAATAAATAAGTAGGTATACAGATTTAATAAATAATTAGGTCATAAAGATTTAATAAATAATTAGGTCATACAGATTTAATAAATAATTAGGTCATACAGATTTTATAAATAAGTAGATCATACAGATTTAATAAATAAGTATGTCATACAGATTTAATTAATAAGTAGATAAAATAGATTTAATTAATAATAAGTAAACAAATTTAATAAATTAATATGTTGGTCCCACATATTTAATAATAATATACTATTTACCATAAGCAGTAGAATTTTTATCTTTACACACAAACGACACTGAGTTATTTAATACATAATTTTGTAAATTATTTTTAATAAATTAAATTTTTTTTATTACTTTTAAAAATAATGCTTTTTTTAAAAATATTTTTAATTAAATAGAAATTTATTACAATATTAAAATTTTATTTGATATACTTATTATATTTAACGTTTTTGTTTGATATTTGTGGATTTTCTATAAATTTTATTCTGCATTTGTTTAATTTATTATCGTGATCAACTTTCTTTTGAATAGCTTTAGAAAGAGATTTTAATTTGTTTTCTTTCTCTTTCTCTAGCTTTTGATAGAAACTTTTCCATGTTTCATTGGTGTGTTTTGTATCAATGCAGGAATGGTAAAACTTAAAAACTAGCCGTTCCCAAAATCTTTCGGTTTCGTTACCAAAAACTTTATGGTCAATTTCAAATTGTTTAAGTTGATCTGAATTAAGACGTTCAATTTTTATTATTGAAACTCCTTTAAATGTATTATTTATTTCGTTTTCTTTAAGTTTTTTAATTTCAATATCACTATTTTCATGTTGACTGGCTTTTCTTTTTCTACAGTATAATTTTTTTTCTGAATAGATACGAGTTGTTATGTTATCATTATCGTTTTCTGAATGATGATTTTCACTTAAGTGTTCATTACTTTCGCCAATGTCTGTCGCTTTAGAATGATTCTCAATCAACCTTTTCCATTTTGCAATTATTAACTTCGCTATTTTACCAGTTTTTTCAGGAAGTTTACAACATTTTCTTACTGATTTTCCGATTTGAGAAGATTTTAGGTCTTTGATTTTGACTTCTTTAGAGAGTAATGCTGAAAGTAAAATATGCTTTTGAGCATTAGATACATTGATAGAAATAAGATTTTCTGCTAATTTTACAAAATTCATTTTAATTTATGCTTTGCCATAACTTTTAAATAAAGTCCTAAAAATAATATTTAGCAATAAATAGCCAATAGAATTATTTTAAAATACTTTAAAATATAATAAATAAATTTTAATTTTTAATTTTTAATATTAATTGATTTTTTAAATTTTTTATTAGTTTTAAATTTTAAAATCATTTTTTCAAAAATTTAATTAACAAAAACAATATATATATATAATTGCTAAATAAAGCTATATTCTCCACCATGCCCGGTATCTAACAACTATTCAAACACAATATTTATTTATCAATAATTCTATAGAGATTGTTTATTGATATTGTAAACTAAAATGCTAAAAATTTATTGAAATTATTGATTAAATAGCAGAATATGTAGAAATTCAGGTAGTAATACAAATATCAAATATCTGAAAAAAAATTAATTCGTAAGCCAATTTTAACGAAAATGATTTAGTGAAATGAATTTTAAAGTGAGTACAAATTATATTTATTTATATTTTTTTTTTTCATTAAGAAATTCAATAATGATTAGAAATAAAATATATTTTAGATAATTCTAAATTTATTATATAGAATTAATACTATTATCATTTTTAATAATTAGTTATAACAAATAATTACATAAAATAAATATAAATCTTCTATTTACTATATTTTATAATTTAAAATTTAATTAATGTATTATTATTAATTTAATAGCCTCGAATTATTATTTGTAAATTTTTAATATTTTAAATTTATGAAAATAAAAATAATCAAAGTTTTATATTAAATCAGAAACCTTTAAAAATGGTATTACAATAAAACTAACATAACGAAATAGTTTCGAAATCCTTATTATTGTAAAATATGTTTGCACATATCTCAGACTCTGAAAGCTTTAGATTTAGTCTAATGTATAAATTGCATGTAATGCGTCAAATGTCAAATACATTGGAGAAACCTCCAATCGTCTAGGGACTAAAATTAAGGATTATAGCTGGTTATAGTTTGAGTAATGCTATTGTGTACAAAAAATATTGCAAAAAGACAAGCAATTTAGATAACTTTTAAATTGTTTAAAAAAACTTTATAACTTTTTGAGAATGAGAAACATTGGTAATTAAATATCAATCCTTTACAATAAACTTTCAATCAACGTCGAATTTATTGATTCTTTAATTACACCTGATTAAGTTCATTAAAAACTTCCATAATAGAAGTTTTAATGAAAATTCAACTACGATTATGATTAATTTTATGAATTAGCCTTTTTTAAAATGGGTGACAGGTAAATTTTTTAATAAAGTATATTTTAAGGCTTAGATTGTGATCTCCTATATTTATGAGATCATTAATTAAGCTCTTAAATAATACTTTTCATTAATGTGTATTTTAAATTTACTTTTATTAATTTTCTTTGTGTTTTTTTAGGAATTTATGTCAATTTATGTAAATTAGTGGAATTATTTTTCGAATAAATGTAAGTCCGATTAATTGAAAACTAAAATTTATTAAAATAAAATTTATTATTAAAAAGTTTCGAAATAACTATTTCGAATAAACTATTTCTCTGTTCCTTGGAAATTTGTTTTGGCTGCCATCTTTTTTACCTTTTGACAAATCCAAATTTTTGATATTTATTAATTTTATGAGGCTTTGGAAATTTTACAAAAATCTTCCCCGTTTTCAATGGTATTAATTATTTGGATTTTTTATACTTTATAAAAATTATTATTTTTAAACTTAATTTATCGGAAAACTTATGTTTTCCATTTTTGTTAAACTCTTGATTTAAAGATTCTGGTTCCACTGCTCCTGGTAAATTGCAAATGAGGTAAAATCTCAATTTATTTTAACTACAAGTTAAATGTTACATTGTTATTTCTTCATCTCCTCAAAAACCTAGAGTTTAGATGGATATTTTTGAAATATCTTAAATGTTGTAAAAATATTAAATTGATTAAATTTCATAAAAAATCTTACGAAATCATTTCTTAATTTTTTCTACAACTCAAAGTAGAGTTTTTGGTATTTTTTTCAAAAATTTTCGTCTTTAATTTAAAAAAATTGTCTAAAAAGTTACTAAAAATAGTTTTTTAGAGTTTTATTGAACTGAACATTTCTACATTTTGAAAGTTTGCA
This sequence comes from Schmidtea mediterranea, assembly GCA_022537955.1. Lineage (NCBI taxonomy): Eukaryota > Metazoa > Platyhelminthes > Tricladida > Dugesiidae > Schmidtea > Schmidtea mediterranea. Next base: position 109,059,759 of record CM039681.1, on the reverse strand, counting down.
TGCATTATTTACTATGTATTATGTTTTTCTTTTATTTAAAGATGAAATTCACAATAAATCCTGTAATTTTATATTTTATGATATTTTATATTCAATTTATCTTTATAACTACAATATTAAATGAACTGTAAATTTTTTATACATATTTTTAATATCTAAAATTAATAATATTAAAGAAAATAATAACATTTTCATCAAAAATTAAATATTATTAGTAAATAAAGATGAAATTATTAAAAATACAATTTTAAATATTATAGCAGAGATGCAAAAATTAACCTTGGTATATCTTTAAAAATACTAGAATAATCGAAAGTTATAAAATTCATATTTAAAAATTTATTTCTAAAAATCATATATCGGTAGAAAACAAGGGTCGTGCAAATCTTAAATAAAATGTATAATTCGTTCAATTTCTCCTTCCTAAGATGATTTTGAAAAGAGATTATTATGCAAAAATAAAGTAAGGACAGCTATGTTTAAATATTTTAATTGATAAAATTATTAATACTAAATGAATTAGTTGATGCAAATGCAATTTCTAAAATATCATAATTTGTTTATTGAATAAAAAATAATAAAACACGATAAACGAATAAGTGAGGTAAATGAGAAGTTAGACATTCATTCAAAAATTATGGAAATTTGAGAATTATGTTTAATTATTAAAGAAATATTTAAATAACACTAAGTTTTAAAAAATGCGTTATAAGTTTAATTTAAAAAATCTAAATAATAATTATAAAGATGAATTTTATATAAAATACTATTTTTAAATTAACACATTAGATGCATAATAGAAAAAAAGTAATTATCAGATAAGTGAATAATAAAAAAAGCTTTTGTTGCAAAGTAATTATTATATTGTTGAAAAAGTTTCGATTATTAAATAATTCTCTTCAGTTTCTCGTGACAGAGGATTATTTAATAATCGAAACATTTTTTAAAAATTTAATAATTACTTTGCAGCAAGGGTTTATTTTATTATTTACTTATAAGATATTTTGATTTATGCTGCTACCAATGAATCACTGTTTTATACCCTAAAATGTTAAATGTTTTATAATTTTTAAAGGGATAATATTAGTTGTGCTCTTAAATATATTTATTTTGAAAACTAAAAATTCTAAGTTGTGCTGTAAAAGGATTTAAAAGATCACATAATTATTTTAATCGAGCTGTTGTTTAAAATGAGCTATAATTTTAATTAGATAAGATCCTAAAATAGATAATCGAAAACTTAAATAAATTAAATGGAATCTTAAAATTATTAATCTTAATCATAAATTAATAATCAATTTAACAATTCTATATATTGGTATATTTTTCCCTAAAAACTCTAAAATGTCCAATACAAGTGAAACTGAGACTCAATCATGTCATCAAATTATATATCATTTGATGACTATCAGAGCATTATTTTTTTCAGCCTGGTATGTGATTTTTGGAAAGGATTCAAATGAAAACATTGAAAAAATGCAAAATGTTCTTGCTCAGTTTTCTTTAAGAATTATATATGCAAACATATAATTGGCCTAGCTGTGCGACTTACATTTATCGTCAATTTTAATGATACAAAACTGTCCATATCGGAGCAAAACGCAAAAGAGGTAGCCTGATACATGCAAAAAAAGACACTACAGATACAATCAGCTTCTGATATTTCAATTGGCATTCAAACACAATCACCTACACAAGTTAAACCAAATATAAAAACCTCGAAGTAGACCCCTTAAGCCAAAACAAACAATAAATTTCTTTAAATATATTGTATTTTCAATATATATATATATATATATATATATATATATATTTTAGAGCACATCTTCTTTTACCCCATTTAAATATTATTTTATTTAAGCACACATCATTTTTTATTTTATATCTCGTTTAATATATTTTAAAATTCACTTTTATTTATATAAGAGCACATGTAATATTAGAACACGACAAATATTTATTATATCACACTTAATAGCCACCCATAAAATTTTGTAATAATAATTTAAGAAATTTAATTTTTTCTATTTTAATTTAAATGTTAAGATCGATAATAACAATAATACAATATTTTTAAAATATTCGAAAATAATTTTTTTACATACTATAATTTTTTATCAAATTTTTATTTACAATTTTTTATTAATTTTATAAAAGTTTAATTCAATTAAGAGATCCATCTTTCGAAATAATCAGGCTTCTAGCCCAGCTGAAGCCATTTACAGAGGACTATTTAAACAGGTCAGAGAGTTGTTGAACAAAGAAGCTGACCCAGATGAAAAAATCAAAAGCAAGACCGCTATTATGCTATGTACTTTTCTCACTGATACTTTTTGGGCAAAAAGTCTTTCATTTACACTATTAGAATATGGAGCTAAAATTGACAAAAAAGATGAATACGGATTCAACGCGTTGCACTTTTCCGTCATTAAAAATAAAAAAGACTTAGTGGAAATATTTCTTAATTCATTTGATTTTGATATTAATAGTAAAAACAATTTTGGTTTTACTGCCTTACATTATGCCGTGAATTCTGAAAGTAAAATAGAGATTCTAGAAAGTCTCATTTTCCAAATGAAAAAATATAAATATTCTTTAAATATTTTAAATAAATTCAGTAATTCACCACTAATGGAATCGATTCGGCATTTGAACTTTCACGCAGCGGAAGTTTTAATTGATAATGGTGCCAGAACTGATTTCAAATATGAAGGTCTATCGTTTTTAGATTATTTCAATAATTTGAAAAGAAAATTAAAAGAAACCCCAGAATATATGATAAATAAAATAAAAAAATCAATCATCATTAATAAAAATGAAGAATTAGCAATGCATGATTCTATCATCCGGTCAGTTGAACAAATATCCATCGAGGAAGCTCCAGACTTCGATATCAGGAACAATTCTAAATGGGTTGTGGAACGACCTAAATCATGCATAACGTTACATTCTTTTAATGAAAACGAGGAAAGTTCTTGGAAAACTATAATGCCAATTGTTCTTAATCAGCTAGAAGAAAGAATTTCCAAATCTTACAGAAAGAATTTTAGCGTAGAAAAAATAATTTCGAATTTAAAACAATTTAATCACGAAGCAGGAGATACGACAGGTAAAGGAAGAAATGGATCCTCAAAAAAGTCCAATGCAAAATCTAAATTAAACAAAAAAGGTTCGGCTTCCTCCAGTCAAGATAAATTATCCAAAAGGTCAACAAATGATGGAATAAAGATAAATAAATTTTAATACCATTCTGCTAAAATTGACTTTTTATCATTGTATAATAATAAATTAATAGATAATTATTTTTGCTTTTTATTTGGTTAATATTTTATTAACATTTTTGCATTACTTTATTCCTTCCAAACTTATAAATCTTTAGGGTTTCACATTCTCTCCTTCTGGAAACCTTTTTAAAAATTGCTTTAGTTAAAGTAAAAAGACATTTATTTTATTTCTAATAAATATTACGCAAAGTTATGCCTAATTATGAACGTCTCATTATCTTTTGGAACAAATATACTTGCATTGGAGTGCTGGAAACACTGTGTAAAATAAACAATCCGTGACCATTACCATGTACCAAAACTGCCAGAAATATAAACTGAATCTAAATTTCTTCTATTCTAACCTTTATAACACTTTGCTTTACTTTCTCCGTGCCATATGTCTTTCTCGAAGCAACAAAATGTGAGTAAAACAAGCCAAAAACTAGAAAAGAGTCTGTAAATTCTTGTATGAAGGGTGTCCTTTATATTTTTTCAATTTTCTTAATGAGATTAACTGTATAATTATGAGGGATCGTATAACCAATAAAAAAATAATAATAAAATAATTAAAAATTAACATGTAACAAATAGCGTAATAAATAAAAAATTGAATAAGCAATTGAATAAATAAAAATAAATAAATAAAACAATAATAAAATAATTACTAATTAAAATAAATAAAATATGAAAAAAAACAGTAATAATTTTGAAATACTTTAATGACATAGTCTATACCTGGAAAGGTTATTGAGGTGAAAGTGCACCACATCCTATTGGTTGGGTCAATAGAATACACATGTCCTGCTTCCTGTCCTGCTATATGTTAATCATTATTGTTTTCGAACGAGGTACATAAACATTCCAAAGTACGTTTAAACTATAAATAAAATACGTGAAGAAAAATATTTTTATTTTACAATCCCTGCATCCTTAAGGCTTGGCAGCTTGTTTCCGGAGCTGTCCCATTATTCCCGCTTCTTTTAGGTATCCACATTCGGTTTTGGAAAAGATTAGTTCATTAATTTGTACTCTTTTAGTCTTATATTCGTTCCAAGAGCCAATATTCATACTCTCACCTCCTCATTATCCAGCGGCATTATGTCATAATATTACCCATTCTTACCCAGAACGAAGAATCTGTTGAATGGTAAAATTAAACGGGGATATGAGGATTTCTCTGGTCATTTTACTGATAAAATAAACAAAAGATTTCTTTTATTTTTATAATTAAATTGTAGTATGATATTGCGAATGCCGATTTGTAACACTTTCTTACATCCCAGATAAAAGTGAAGATAAATTGTAGCTCTGGCACATTTTCTTGTTAAGATTTCTGAGTCGGGTGCTCCCAAAAAGTAAGTGCAATAACTAGGAAAGCAATTGAATAGAAACACCAAAGTTTTACACAATAACATATAACACGTATACTACATTACAACGCATGACATATCATTCGATAAGTATTTGTTTCCTCTTCTTATGGACATATAGAATATAAAATTTCATCACCAGATAAAATATTTATAAAACTTTTAAACTTAAAATTTTTTTAAAGATTAAAATGTGAAAATTAAATTCTAAGACTTTTAAGTTTTTGAACTTTTGACCTTCAACCCTTGTAAAACCTTCGAAGGTATGGGCCACCATGCTTGCCATGATGGTGCTGAATTTTCGAATGATGTTTGAGCAAAGTCAAAGATTTTTACCCCTTAAAAGTTTTTGACCCACCATGGTCAAACCCTCGAAGGTCCAAACTAAGAAACCCCTTGAAGGTTTAGACACACTATAATTAAAAGCCTTGCAAGGCAAAATATCCCCATTAAATTCAGAATATAAAACTCCATAGACACCGAAAAAATTGTGATCATAAAATGATAGGAAATCCTTGAATTCGAAAATAAAATGATAAAAATTCTTTGTTAAATGGACATAGCCGAAATTTATAATTTGCATAACTTTTAATAATCTATTTTGTTATCATAGGTCCTTTGAAAATATTGTGGGTCATAACAACGTTCAATCGACATTTATAAAATTTTCCTGAAATTCATCAATCATAAGCAATAATCATAATATATAAGATTAAAAGATATCATAAGTAAATTCTAAGAATTTACTCAATAAGTTTTCGAGAGTTAATGCGTAAAAGTTCTAGAGTTTTACTTGAGTAAGTTAGCCTTCACTTTTGCATTCATATTCACATTAAAATTGTTCAATTTGCTTGCGGTATTTATACCTAGCTTTGTTGTGTGTTGTCAGTGTGTGAGATTTGATTTATTAAAACACAGTCGAAAATTACAAATTTAGATTAGATTCTCATAAATTTTAATTTTTAAGGGGTCATTTTGGGTCAGTGTTTTTCTCGCTTTTCTGCTGATTTGTTAGATACCTTATATTCCTGGTATCTTAGCTTTTTAAATTATGATGAAATATCTAACTACATTTCATTATCTATTTCATAATCTGCTAAAATTTTATTTAAATTTACGTTTTAACTTGTTTTTTTTATCATTTTTATTTATTTTTATAAATTTATTTTTTATTTTAATTCTAAATTTTTAATTTATTTTATTTTTCTTATTACTGGTCAAGATTTTTCGACTTTGTTTTCTGTTATGTTTTTACTTTGTTATTTTTAGTGATGATCTTCTTACATTGTTTTATTTTCCGATTGACTTTTATGTTTCTTTTTTTTAATTTTTTGTTTTCTAATATATCTACGGGATGTAGATATGTTAATTATTTTAAATCATCTTGGTGCGTGGGTTTTTAATGCTGTGTTACTTCGCAATTTCAACAATCCCAATACGAATGAGTTTAAACCCAACACCACTATTAACCATAATTTCCCCTCAAATTGAACTAGTGGGCTACCTAAAATTTATTTTATTTAGAAAAATTATTTTAAAAGGTTCAATTTATTATTAATATTTCTTATGTTCTTAATGTCATCCACAATCACAAGTTATTCGAATAATTATTTCAAAAGATTATCTGGCCATGACTATATTATTACAACAAATGCTCTAGACCAGGCATTCCTAACACGAGGTCCTTGGACCGCATAAAGTCCCTTTGAAGACTATTTGCGGCCCAGTTAAAATTTTCAACTGTCTTTATTATTTTAGACATTTAGAGCCTAAATGAAGTCTTTTACAGACGCTAAATATATCAAAGACTGTCTAATTGCCACAGTTAAAGTAATCTGTCCAGAAAAACTGAATCTTTTTACCCAAATTAGTCTGTCAGGTTAAACTGTAGAATAAAGAATAGAAAACATTTCGAGTGAAATTTATGCATCGTTAAGCATAATTACAAAAAACTTTGTATATCTCTTACTAGCTTTAGATGAAACGCCAGATATTAATGATTCTGAACAACTTGCTATTTTTATTAGAGATGTGACAGTCAAAAGAATATAACTGAAGAACTACCCAAGCTTGTGAGTTTGAAAGGTACTACCACCGTAAGAGATATTAAGAGTGCTGTCATAAATTGCGAGCCACATTGTCAGATAGATTTGGAAAATCTCATAGGCATCGCAACAGATGGAACGATTTTAATGATTGGTAAAGAGTTGATGCTGTTACATTAATTTTTGATCACATAAAAATTTAGTTAAAAGTTCAAATGGTTCTGAAATGTTCATTTGCCATTGTTTTTCGCACCTTGAGAATCTATGTGCACAAGTGTTAAATACGTCTCATGTGATAACAGTTGTTGTCAAGGTAATTAATTCAATTAAAAACAATTCATTGAAACCAATTCTTCTATATGATATATAATGCTCTTTTAATCTCTTTATTTTCATTTTTAAACATACAAGCCAGTCCTATAAAATGTTAATAGATTTTAGAGGGGATAAAATTGTTTGACATAATTATATTAAAGGGGTCACTGGAAGTTTGAAAATTGTTGACAAGAGGTGAAGGGGTTTAAAAGTTGATTAAAAATTGATGACATAATTAATGGACGTCCTTATATATATTAGGTTGTCCGGAATGAAATATCGGAATAATATATAATAATTTTAAATCATCATAACTTTTTTTATGTAAAACGTATTTCTTTATTTTAAAAAGCGCTTTTTTCAAATTCAAATATTAAGCAAGATTTATAATAATTTAATTACTATAAATTTTACTTTCGAATAGAAATGTACTAGTTAGAAAATCATGATTTGATACTTCATTATTTGTATGAAAGGAATTCGAAGAACAATTTAGTTGAGGCGGAGAGGAATATTAATAATGCTTTTAGGAGCAATACAGTTAATGAAAGAATACGGGAAAGATGATCTCGAAAATATGCCTCGAGGTAGACGCAATATCAAACTGTCAGAGAAAGATTTACGAGAAGCTGTTGTATAAAATTAAACAAAATCTGTTCAAGAACAAACTGTAGATCTGTCTGTCTCAAAAACAAGTTCAAAGATTTGGAGAAGATAAAATCTATAGTGATCACTTTCTTGGACTTCATACATGAGACTTTTTTTTAATATAAAACCTCCCACGACGATGGCAAAAGTGTAATAATCTTGATGAATCATGTTTTGATTAAAAAATAAATGTTTAAATATATTTGTACCTCTTTTGAATTATAATCCATTTAGTGGATATTTCATTCCGGACAACCAAACATATATTAATTTAAGAACTTCTTTTAATTCCCACCACTGATTTTTCTTTATTTTCAAATGACATTATGTTATTTTAACCATTATAATCCATGTGGGTCCTCAGATTATGTCACTGTCTATTATTTATTCCATTAATAATAAGAGTATATTTTTGTCTGCATTCTGTTAATAAAGCTGTTTACGTAGTGCCATTGCTAAATAATTATTATGCATTACATTTTCAGTGACCTTAATCGAATCAATCATTGCAAGATATTTTAGAAATTTTAAAATGTTTTCGTTGCCACGAATAAATAATTTTCTTCCTCTGCAACCGGTACCGTGTCAAGCAAATTTTTGAAGAATTAGAACTAACACTACTCATTACCAATAATTTTCCCATTGTTTGATTAGTCATGATTGTTTTAGGCATAACTTAAGCTCTTTCCATACCTAAAAATATTCTAACTGGTGTTTGGAAATTTTTTATTCAAAATAAAATCACAGATATACATTTTTAGTCTTTTCAAACGAGCACTACAATATATGAAGAATTTTTATTTGTATTATCAAAATATTAATTAGTCTTCTTTTATAATTTAAAACTTTTCAATTATTGGAATCACTTCTGCAGGGTAATGTCAGGCATCTTGTGTGACAAATTTTGAACCATTTTCTAGAAATTTTATATTCTATCTTTTCATTCCAGTTGACAATAATTGCATTACTTTGAAAGAAACTGTAGCAATTCACAACGCCTTTCTGACTTTTTGATATTTCAAAATAGCACCTTTATATTTAGTCTTTTCTTTTATTTTGTCACTTTCTTTCGGATTGTCATATCCTGATACTTTTCTTTTCATTTCCTTCCATATAAAGAATTTAAAAATATTTTTAAAAAATTTTACTCGCAAGAGAATTTATTTACGTTTAATAATCTATGTGAGTTAAAAATTCTTCAAAGTAATATTTGTATTCAAAACATAATTACATTGCTTATCATTTGTAATATAATAACAAATGTAATTAACTTAGATATGTCCTACCACAAACAATCAAACATTACAAAAATTATCACATAATACAGTAATACCTATATACTTTTCCAACTCCTGTAGTTTTCCACTTTTTGACTTTTTTTATATTATTTGAGTCGTTACAAGTCATTGAGAATTTCTTCAAGGCAAAAAATAATTCGACTAAATTTTCCAAAATTACTGATTATTTCATAAAATAATATATGTTATTTTAGGGTTAAGTTTTTGTCTATTGTTTAGCTCCGTAGTTTACCACCCTCCGGACATTTCGACATATTATAAAACCCCTAAAATGGAAAACTATGGAGGTCTGACTGTACTTGCAAAATTACGACAAATCATAAATAATACTATAATATATTTGAAAATCTTTGTTGTTAATTCCTAAAAGTAATAAAATGAAAACAATATATTGATAATTTATAAGTAACTAAAATTTATTTTTATAAAGCTTATTATCAGTTACAATGAAATTAAATATTACAAGATATCGGATTTGGTATTTTAGGATTCACTTCAAAGGTTCTTGATGGGGTTAAGGGTTGATGAGTAAGGAGGTTGCTCCAGTAACACTACACTATTATTTATCAAATAAGATGTTATCACTACCATTATGAAAAACATTAATGAGGTCCTGATAAGCTTTCTTATAAGTAAAAAATAGTACCTTATATTTATATCGAAGATTTTTAGGATCTTATTTGATTTTCATTTTTTTCTAATTAGTGACAAAAAATTTAAATTATTTTTTATACATTAGTGAAAAGTAAGAAATAACCATTTTTAATAAAATTGCTTTTGAAATAAAATTGGAAACTTTTAAACTTGGACTTTTTGATAATAATTTATTTTGGAATTACCTTTTTTGTGAAAAAAAGAGGATTTTTAATAAAATGTAATGAATGTACCAGTGAAAATAATTAGAATGTTTTAATAAACTAGAAAGACATTCTTATTAAAGTTTTAAAATCATATTAAAAATTTATATATATATAGTTTTTTGAAACATAATTTATTTTAGAAAAAGAAAATTTTAGAAAAAATAAAAATTGGAAGTCAAAGAAGTATTTATTTCATGGCTTAAATAACCAATATACATAAAATTTCAATAAGCAAAACTCGACATATTATTAAAATATTTACTACACTTCTATAAAAAACCTTCTATAATAGAAGTTTTGATGAAATACAACTACAATTATGATTAAGTTTATGAATCAGCCATTTTAAAAATGGCTGACAGGTAAATTTATTATTAAAGTATATTTTAAGGCTTGGATTTTGATCTCGTATATTTATGAGATCATTATTTAATCTCTTAAGTAATACTTTTCATTAACGTGTATTTTAAATTTACTTTTATTAATTTTCTTTGTGTTTTTTTAGGAATTTATGTCAATTTATGTAAATTAGTGGAATTATTTTTTGAATAAATGTCCGATTAATTGAAAACTAAAATTTATTAAATTTAAATTTATTATTAAAAAGTTTCTATATTCGAATAAATTATTTCTGTTTCCTGGAAATTCGTATTGGCTACCATCTTTTTTACCTTTTGACAGAAATCCAAAATTTTGATATTTATTGATTTTATTGAGGCTTTGGAAATTTCCCAAATTTATAAAAACCTTCCTCATTTTCAATGGTATTAATGATTCTGATTTTTTATACTTCTATAAAAAATATTATTTTTAAACTTAAGTTATCGGAAAACTTACGTTTTTCGTTTTTTTAAACTCCTCATTTGAAGGTTCTGGTTCCACTGTTCCTAGTAAATTGCAAATGAGATAAAAAATGAATTTATTTTAATGGCGTTAAGCCATAATTTAAACAAAAATGAGAAAATTGTTTGAATAAACTTTGCATAGATTTAAACAAATTAATTACACCCATCACACCAAAATTAACTACAAGGTAAATCTTACATTGTCATTTCTTCAGCTCTGCAAAAATCTAGAGTTTCGATGGATATTTCTGAAATGTTGTAAAAATATTAAATTTCATGAAAAATCTTACGAATTTATTTCATAGTTTTTTCTACAACTCAAAGTTCTTTGATTTTTTTCAAAAATTTTCGACTCTAATTTTAAAAAAATTGTCTAAAAAAGTTAAAAATAGTAATTTTTTTAACATTTTATACATTCTGTAAATTTTTGAAAGTTTGAATGCATTATTTATTATTATTATGTTTGTATGTTAAAAAAACATTTTTCTTCAAATTCCTTTTTTTCCTATAATATAAGTTTTTATTAAGTTGGACAAATTACATATAGGCACAGGTAAGTATATATGTCCTTATATTATAACATTATTGATTTTTTCATTTTAGTATAGCAGTTTTTAATGAACTGGCAACAGGTATGTTTATAGTAATTTTGAAATGAAGTATTATTATTTTACACATACATATCCACTTATTAGCATAACACACATAAACACAAAATTCCATCATCATACATTGAGGTTACAGTGTCATGGCATTTTTCATAAATTATATTTTTTAACCAAATAGTTTACAAAAAATTTCATTTATACAAAATTACCCATATTTATTTTCTTCTGGTAAAAATGCTAAAATGATTAGGATTCCTAATAGAATATTTATTTCTATACATAAATTATTAAAAATTTCCATAGAAATTGAATAAAGATTGTGAACAAAATTTTTTAACTTTAAGTTCCAAATAAATAAAAGAAAAAACCAAAAGTTATATTTCTATACTAAAATTAATCATAAATATAACAAAAGTTATTTTTGTTCATTTCCAAAAATATCTTTTGAAGTATACTGTGAAGAAACATATTTCGCTAGATTCAACATCTTTAAAACATGAATAAGATTTTTAATTGTTGCTTGGCGACTTAATCGCTTCCATTTTTGTAACGACAAATAAGCGAGTTTTGTAAAATCTGGTTCCAATCGTTTATTATTAATATCTATCCCTTAAGAAATAATATTATATTTTGAAAAAATATAAGCTCATAATTACAAAGATTTTGATAATTTAAAACTGACTAATTCATAATTAACTAATAAATATCAACAAAGACTAATATTTTAATTTAGAAAAGCATTTCCTAATTTTATTATTTTAAAAATTAATTAATTATCAAAAAATATAAATATATTATCAAAATTTATGTGCCATGGTTTTTTGGCAACTTGGTTTTCCAAAAAGGTCTAGGGTCTTAATGAATAGCTGCCAAACAAAGTGTTGGGCCAGCACACAAATAGCCTTGAGAATTGTTTAAATGCATCAGTAATACAGCACGAAAACCCAGCACCAAGATAACTTAAAATACAATATACAACACCAACTAAACATTTTAAAATCTGAGAGAATATAAATAAATATAAAATCAAAAACATAAAAGTAAAATAAAATAAATACAAAATGCATCAAGTACCGCATGAAATTTACATAAAAAATAACATAATAACAAGAAAATTTGACAGTAAAATGACCATTTATATAAAAGTAAAAATTAATGAATTAAATGAATAAAAATAAAAAAATTTTAGCTGAATAAATTTAATTAAAAATGTTAAAAATAAATTGCCAATTTAAATTAAGAAATTAATAAAAATTTAATTTAGATAACACAAATAATTTCAAGGTCGAATTTTGTTTAATCGCAATAAAATTAACACGCAAGGTTAAGGCCAAATTGTAGGTATATATACTGACGTGTTTTCACAAATTAACAACTAAAAAATACACAACTACTTGGCAGTGTTATTTCTAACTTGGTTAGAATATCAATTTTTCCGTCTCACTTGGAGACTGGTTGTATTAGTGTGCGCTATAGCACTTGTAGATTGGAAATTTTAATGGATTATGTTACGAATTTTTAATGGATTATGCTACGAATTTTTAATGGATTATGCTACAAATTTTTAGGTTACAAATTTTTAATGGATTATGTTACGAATTTTTAATGGATTATGCTATGAATTTTCAATATATGTTGAATTATATTACGAATTTTTGATGATGAATTATGCTACTACGAATTTGCAATATAGGATATATTATGGATTAATAATTTCTATTATATGTTTACAAATTTCTGACAATTAGTTCATGCATTCGAGACTTTTACCCAATGGATCTGGTAATTTTCATTTACTCCTTTTTCGGCCCACAGCCAAAAACATAACGCAAGCTATTAAAATCAAATATATTATCGTAAATCGTGTAAGTGCGTGTATTATTGCCAATGATTTCGTGCCCGTGAAGGCTCCGACGTGAGAACGCAGGAGCTGGAACGTCAATATTATCCGTATATAGGGGAAATTGGAGGGTAAAAGAGTAGTCCTTTGGCTGCTCCTTCATCATCCGTTTCCTGAAAAATTGACATCAATATTTTAACAACAATCGGCTCAAAATATCTAACACCGAGTAGTCCAATGGGCACTCATTAAATATAATATGAACATAAATAGATCTTAAGGACAAAGAGAGGGAATGGGTAGCGGGGGAAATTGCGAAATCGTTGCAACAGTTAAAATGAATAGCCATCGGAAAAAGATTAATCCGAACGACCAAAATCATGAAATAATGTTTTTAAATAAGAATTAAATAAATTATGTTAAATTGAAACCAAAAATATGGGCAGAACGCAGCGCAAATTTTTGGAAATAGTTAAAACATTTATCATAAAAACTGTAAAATAAGGGCGGAACGCTGCTCAAATTTTCCGAAATGATTAAAATACTTATCGAAAATAGTAAAATAAAAGTGAAATGCGGCTCAACTGTTGGTATAAGAGTGTTATGAAACTGTAAAATAAGGGCAGAACGCTGCTCAAATTTTCCGAATTAACTCAAATACTTAATAAAAATAGTAAAGTAAAAGTGGAACGCGTAAAATAAGGGCGGAACTCTGCTCAAATTTTCCGAATTGATGAAAATACTTATAGAAAATAGTAAAACAAAAGTGAAATGTTGTTCGATTGTTAATATAATGTTCTCTTGAAACCACGAAATGAGGGCGGAACGCTGCTCGAATTTTTCGAATTAATTAAAATACTTATCGAAAATGGTAAAGTAAAATGAAATGTTGTTCAAATGTTAGTGTAATATCCTTATAAAACCGAAAAATAAGGGCGGTACGCTGCAAAAAATTTTCGACTCAAGGAAAATACTTTGTCGAAAATTTTTATATAAGAAAAATATTTCTTAAGGCTGAGTAATAAGGACGAATCCCTACACAAAAATTTGTTAATAATATTGATAATAATAATAATAATAATAATAATAATAATAATAATAATAATAATAATGATAATAATAATAATAATCATGGTATTTGTAGTGATGATGATAATAATTATGATAATAATAATAGTAGTAATAATCATAGTAGTAATAACAATAAATATAATGGTAGTTATAGTATTAAAAATAATATTAAAGGTAATAGTAGTAACAATGAATAAAGGTAATACATATAATAGTAACAATGATAATGCTAATGATAATGATAGGAAGCATAGTAGTTATAATAGGGATAAGAGTAAGAGAGATAATGTGAGAATATTTAACCTAACAAAGGGTGTACATGCCATAGAATAATCATCTATATGGACGACGATAAGAAAGACTATGGGAATGGACATAACAATGAATGATATGAGAGTATAGGTTAACATTTGAAAGAGATAGGACCTAAAAAATCGAAATCGAGCACAGGCCTTCTATCGGCAGCTCGTTGGACCCATGGATCGTTCGGTCAATTATAGCATTAGCAAGAGCGCTCACTTTTTGCGGTTGATCTACCCACTCGAACACAGTTCCAACGTTGCTTAGCAACGGGTGCCGAGTGGCAAGCGAAAAATATTTGTATTGGGTTGTCTGGGTAACAACCATATAGTTCAAAATATCAACACTCAGAAACCCACCAATACATTGGTATACATCGAAAATCATATACAAGCCCGTTTTCAAAGGTAAAAATTTTTTTTTACAAGTTTTAAAGTACAAATTTTTGTAGGACAAAGACATTGACTCATAAAAAAAATTCAAGGTCACTTAAACAAAGACCATGACTCATTCAAGGTCATTTGGATGAGTCATCATATTATTAAAAAAAATTAAATTTACTACTTATTTTTATAAGTAGTGTTTTAATTGTTAATATTATTATACTATAATTAATATATAATAAAAACAAAGTCATTAACAACAAAAACTTTTATTAAAAAGAAATAATTCGACGATAGTAATATTGTCGAAGAGCTTTATTCAAAGCCCATTCCACATACTTCCGATATCGGGCAGCGCAGCAATGACATCTATCACCACATGAAATTCAGGTTTCATATCCTTTACCATTTTGTTTTGTTTGACGTCCTATAGAAACTCATCGATTACGGAAATTATTCATATAGATGTATAATTAAAGACCAAGTCTGGAATCATTGATGCTGGCTTATCCTTCAATATTCCATGTATATCTGGATAATAGAAGTCCAGGCGTTCTTTGATAACTTTAAAATAATCATCTACAAAACAAGTAAGAATAATAGTAATAATAATAAATTACCATAATGTTCAATTTCGTTCATAGCTTGAACTGCGCTCGGTACTATAACATCCATTATAATGATAAAAATTGAAATAACAATTAGTTTTATACTAATTTAAACCAATGAGAAGTTAAACACACACAACCTTTTAGCTATAAACAATAAATATTAATTTATATAGATTTGAAAATGATTAAAGAAATTTTAATAATAATATTAGTTGTTAGTTTTTAAAAATGGTTAACTCAATTGTTGTAACCTTTCAAGGTAAAAATTCAACAAGATGCGTATGTCCTGATACAGCCGTTTTGATGGATATTTTGTATTTGATAGATAAGCCTAGATATTTGAAAACTCCAGTTAAAAGATTATCTGAAACAATGAGTAATTTAGAAATCCGATTTGAACTGACATATGAGACTTTAAAAAGAGCTCGGAACGCAATATATGATAATATTCTATATCTAAATCAGACCATAAGTATTATCAAAAATGAATTATGAAAATCAATATTCAAATTGAATGCAAATCAAAAACTTAATGAAAAAATGATGATTCAAGTTCAATATAGTATAAAATTTTATTCTAATAAAACAACTGATCAGTTCAATCGGATAATGAAAGAAGTTCAACAGTCAATGAAACCAATGCAACCGGTAATGCAAAACAGTGGCAAAAAGTCATCAATATTCACATTTCCATTATATATTTTTTACCTATTTTCTTAAATAAAGACATTGCAACTTCCCAATATCCATGCATGATTCTGATTGGTCTAATATAATATAAATAAGCTTATACCTCCAAACATTTTTGTAAAATGCCAGAAACTAAATTTTTTATAACTTTGATGAATGAGCTGTTTGCTAATAATGGAGATAATGATATCATTAAAAACATAAATTTCATGGTCAACCGTACCGAGAAAATCGTAGAAGATATCCCGTTTGAGCCTATTCTCAATTTGCCAACATTGGAGAGAAAGAAAAATTCATTCCAATCGATATTTAGTTATATGTTTTATGAAAATAATAAATGGATGCAAATATAGTAGGATTAATTTATATGAAACACATGATATTAAAATCCGGATCCGACTATGAAAATTATTTCCAATGGTCTATAGAAGTATATTACTATTTATTATTATTTTATTTTTATCATTATTTAGGTAATAGAAACAAAAATTGATCCATGGGTAGAAACAAACGGTGGATGTGTAAAAATTATTCAAATTGCTGCAGAAGCCAAACGCTCGGATATTTATATTTAAAATTGTAAATTTTTATTAAAACTATTAACTGGAGCATCAGTCATATATATCTGTAATAAAATTTATCATAAATTTTAATAAATGTATTATTCTTCGTTATTGACTGAATTATTAATAAAAAACTACATTTTTAAAGATTTATTGATTATTACATGTAAATGCTTCATCACCACAATATTCTATCATTATATTTTCTATAACATGGTCAACACAAGTCTTAAATTAGTTAGGCTCAACTAAATTTCCAGTAGGTGTTTCTTCATCATTAATAATTTCAGTATCTTCATTATTAATAATTTCAGTATCTTCATTAATAGTAATTTCTTCATTATTAACAATTTATTCATCATCACTCTGACATTCTAAACCACAACATGAATCTTCTTTACCTAATGCTTCAACTAGAGTCAACATATCTCTAATTTTTACAATGGCTATTTCTTCGAGTTTATCAAACAAAGAGTTTATTAAATATTCTAAACGAAAATTAATAAATTATTTTATATTTTACCTTTTTCAGTCATCATTTTTAAACAATTATAAAACTAATTATAATTTTGTTTATAGAATATGTTGTAAAGAAAACAAAATCTGTTTAAATACATTTATTAACATCAACATTAAACACTAAAATATACATTAAAATAATTGTGAAAGTCAAGCAGTAACAATTTTCTAGATTGGAGAAAGCATATCATTTTGATCAGCTTTATATCCTTGGATTGTTATTTTTAAAAACCAGTTTTCCGGTTCTTTCAAACCTATTTCTGTAAATGCATCATAATATCTGGTATATTGACAAGTGAAGAATGCATTTTCATTACATTTTAAATTCGAATTGATATTTTTGAAAACCGTATCAATATCCTTGATATCTATGATTGAGAGTGTCCCAGCGAGAGATTAAAATTGAGTTAAATGGAGTTTGACTGGATTTACCAATTGCTTATTGATAGGCTCCTTTAAAAAATACATTTTATAATTGTGGAACATCTGAACTGGTTGGACACTGATAGCAGAGCTCACTATTTTTTTGGTCATGTTTGATTTATGATCTTTATAAGGTGGTGACGAGCTTTTATACCCTTGCTAGATACAGATTAACCAATCAGAATCATGCATGAATATTGCATGGTTATTGCGTTTTATGTGTGCCACGATTATCATTATTTCTATATATGTTTTAATGTGCCAAATTATTATCTTTATTACTATATCATTGTAATCACTAATATTATAATTATTTAAAATATTGATACTATTAAAACCAAACAAATACTAATATTATTACTATTTAAAATATTTCTACTATTAAAATCAGATTATTAAAAAATATTACTAATCAAACCAAAACAACCAAATAAAAAATAAAACATTTATTTTCTAAAAAGTTTAAATTTGCAAACATTTTGAACAGATTTGACGAGGCACCATTCCACATATCTTTGGTATCTGAAATCCCAACAGCTGCAATCCAGAATACACGGGTATTCCAGTTCCATATCCTTCATTGTTAGATTTAACGTAACATTTAATAAAGCTTGATAGATTATATCGAATATCCAGATATTTGTCTCGGTGTATACGAGATCTGGAACTATTGATGCTGGTTGTTCTTTCAGAATTGTTCGCATTTGAGGGTAAAAGAACAACAAACGCTCTAAAATTACTTCTTGATATTTATTTGTAAACAATGATAATAATAATAAATAATAAATAATAAATTTACCATAATTTTCAATTTCGTTCTTTGATTTTACTGAACTTGTCATCGACGTAGTATTTTCCATTTTAAAAATGAAATAAAATGAATAAGCAAGTTTTTTTAATCAATCATTAGTCAATCATATATCGACCAATCCCATGATTTCATTGTGTATATCTGTAACAATATTTCTGTACTCTAGATTTTGCAACCCTAATATTACTATTTTCCCACTGGCAAACACGTTAACACACATTGGGTTGTATTTTAAAAGCCTCAGTGCAGGAAATAATTCTGCACATACAAAGACATTTTGTTGACATATTGTATAGATTGATAGAATGTCCCATATCCATGGTAACCGTAATTGACTGTATTTTAATATCCTTTATTCTATATTGTAATTTATTGACATCTAAAGGTTTCTTGCATCCCATGATTCTGCATTTGCCATTTTTTAAAAATATTATAGAGTATTTTCCACTCCTATCAACAATTTGTTTTGGTTTACCATTTGGAAACGTCATTTTTGACACGTCGAAAGTTCCTTTATAATTTATATTTGATAACATAATTAAACAACAATAAATAAATATTAATCTATATATATATGATTTTTAGAAAGAGTTCATTAAATTATATAATATAAACAAAAACCTATAATTATATAAATAAATAATGGAATTAAGAAATGATGAGGTATATCAAATCGTTGGCCAAAGTGGTAGCGGTAAAACTATGTTTGTATGTAAAAAACTGAAATCTAATTTATTCTAAAGGAAATTCAACAAGATTTATTGGCATAAGGGTGCAGATGAAGAACATGGATTAACTCAAGATAATTTCTGTAAATTGAAAAACAAGAAACTAGTAAAGGGTTTCGATAAAAAATCAAGTCGATTAAGGAAAGGCGATGTCATCATTATCAATGATTTGTATCATGAAGCTAATAAAGAAAAGGATTTTAATAATTTATTCACAAAATCAGTAGACATGTTTGTGTTACGGTGATCTTTATTACTCAGAATCTATTTCATCAGGGTGGCGCACATCGAACAAGGAATATAAATGTTCAATATTTAGTTATTTTCAAGAATCCTAGAGATGCAACAGTTATTGATTTTCTTGCTCGACAAGCATACTCTAATAATCGTAATTTTCTCATCAATCCATTTCAAGATGCAACAAAATCATCACATGGATATATATTTTTAAATTTCACACAACAATGCAATGATGATTTAAGGGCAAAAACAGATATTTTCAATAAAGAAGGTGCCATGGTTTATAAACAAAGTTGAAAACATTAACATGTAAAAATATTTATGAAATCCAGTCTTAAAAATATCCGAAAACTTAGACAAAGTATTAAAAAGAAAATAAAAACTGAAAACCTTCTACCGAAAACCAGTTATACACCATCTAAAAAACTAATAACCGAGAATTTCCCCGCAATGAATTAATTTTTGAAAAACCTAAACCTATTAAAAGGAGTAATAAAAAGAGTCAAAAAGTTAAAATTGTAAAAAATCATAGGAGTTTCCCATATTTTAATGCATTGGTAAAGGCATCGAGCATAAAAAGAATGTCTATTTTTCAATCATTTTCAAAGTTTCTTCTTGATGATTTACTCAAAATTGTACTAAATGTAGTTAGAAGCAAAATTAAAATCAGTAAATCTAAAAAAATTAGTATTGAATAAACATCGTAAGCCTTTGTATCACTAGTAAATAATAAAAATCGTAAGCAAATGAGAAAAATCAAATATAAACAACAAGACGGTTTTATCGTAGCAATGTTATCATTAGCTATATCATTATTAGGTGGATTACAATAAACGATGGGTCAATGATTACCTAATGTTAAATTTAAATTTAAATCATCTTGTTGTAATGGAGAAGATTTGGATAAACCCAGAAGACGAAGCAGGTTTAGTTGGAGTGACAAAGTTAAAGAAAAGAGTCCCAAATTCGAAAAAGGAAACGCAAAAGTGGTTGTCAGATCAGCTTGCGTCAAGTTTAAAAAAACCGACGCGGAAAGATTTAACGAGAGCTTATAAGAAATTCGATATTAATGATTAATAATAATAAATAATAATAAATATTTTCAACAAAGAAGATGCCATGGTTTATGAACAAAGTTGAAAACATTAACATGTAAAAATATTTATGGAATCCAGACTTAAAAATGTCAGAAAACTTAGACAAAGTATTAAAAAGAAAATAAAAACTGAAAACTTTCTGCCAAAAACCATTTATACACCATCTAAAAAGCTAATAACCGAAAGTTTCCCTGCAATAAACATAATCTTAAAAAATCCTAAACCAATGAAAAAGAGTAAGAAAAAGAATAAAAAGGTTAACATTGTAAAAAGTCATAGGAGTTTTCCATATTTTAATGCATTGTTAAAGGCTTCGAGTATGAAAAGAATGTCTATTTTACAATCATTTCAAAATTTTGTTTTTGATAATTTACTCAAAATTATATAAAAGTAGTCAGAGGTAAAATTAAAATAAGTAAATCTAAAATATCTGTGTTGAATAAACACTGAAACCCTTTGTTATTGCTAGTAAATAATAAAAATCTTAAGCAAATGAGAAAAATCAAATTTGAAAATTCATCGGAGCAATGTTATCATTAGCTATATCATTATTAAGTGGTTTACAATGAACTATGGGTCAATGATTACGTAATGTTAAATTTAAATTTAAATCATCTTGTTGTAATGGAGAAGATTTGGATGAACCCAGAAGACGAAGCAGGTTTCGGTGTAGTGGCAAAGTTAAAGAAAAGAGTCCCAAATTCGAAAAATCAAACACAAAAGTGGTTGTCAGATCAGCTTGCGTACAGTTTAAACAAACCAATGCGGAAAGGATTTCCAACAAGAGCTTATAAAACATTCGGTATTATCAATTTGTGGCAAATGGATTTGATGGAGATGATACCGTATTCGAAGTTTAACAAGCGTTATAAATATATTTCAACATGTATTGATGTTTTCAATCATTTTGCCCCTGGTGTACCAACCAAAACAAAATCTGCTGAGGAAAAATCTAAAGCAAATAATATTTTATTTAAAGAAGGGCATCCTGACAATTCGCAAAGTGATTTAGGTATTATTATTATTATTATTATTATTATTATTAATACTATTATTATTATTATCATTATTATTAATATTATTATTATAGGCAAGGAGTTTTACAAAAGTTCTAAAAATATCAAAACCGAAATATAAAGTTGATGATCACGTTAGAATTAATAAAATATCTGATTCACCTTTCATCAAAAATGTCGATAGTAATTGGAGTGATGAAGTATATTGGATCACAAAAATTAATACTCAACAGACTCCTGTAATGAATGTTATTAAAGACAATGAATACAATATAATACAAGGAAAATTTTATGAACAAGAATTACAAGTTATTTTCGAACCTAGTGTTCAGAATTCAGAAAATATTGAAAACTAAAACTGTTGGTAAGGATATCAAAAACCCTCATGAAAATCATCAAAACACCTAGTAAAGTGAGTTTCTTTGCTATTTTATCAACCAATGGTTGTCCACTAATCCATCCAGAAAATCAAGCAAGTAAATTTATGGTTAATTTTCAAAATCCAATTTATTTACATGGAAATTAGGAAGTTGTTATGCAAGACTTTACATTTGTGTACAATACATTCCTATTTTATAGTCAATGTAAAATCAATTACAAGAGGAGTGTCCCCAAAACATGTAGCGGTATTTACTCGATCAATAATATTGAACGATATTATCATATTCCGAATCAAATTTTAGATGAAAATTTTAACATGTTTTACAAAGATGGATTGAATATTAGTTGTGATTTTAGTACATTGACAATAAAGTTTCAAAATATTAGTAATTCCAAGCGAATGGGTAGTGAAAAGCTTAACATTGTTGTTGATGGTAATGAATATCTATTAATTTTCAATTTTTTTATTGAAATCGGACAGGTGAATGAATACATGAAAATATCTGTATCATATATTAATGAGGTTGATGATACATTTACGTTTACTAATGATTTATATATTGAAACACTTGAAGAGTTACATAAATATATTTCATTCAATTGTTTACATATATTTAAAACTATTGAAATTGTTAAAGATGGATTATGCAAATTCAGTCTGAATAATAACATTTGTGAAGTTACATTTGATAAAAATTTGGCTAATACATTGGGATTAGATTAGCAAACATATCGGGCAAGTGCTTTAGGTGTACACAAACAGAAAATAATAAAACCTCATAGACAAATGTTCATATATACTAACATCATCGATCCTATAATTGTTGGTAATTCTTTGGTTCCTCAATTGAAATCTGTTTGGGTTGATAAACATGACCAGGATGAAGTTGTCAATATAAATATCGATAATTCCATGTACTTACCGGTATCAACATCATGTATAAACAATATAGAAATAAATATTCGTGATGATAGTGGTAAATTTATTGAATTTAGTAAAGATACAAAAACTCATTTGACATTACATTTTCGTAAATAAGATGGCCAATAACGATATTATTAGTATGTATAGTGATAGCCAAAGTGGTGACGAATTACCATATTTTATTGATGAACAGTATGGATCAGGATGGTTGAGACCTATTGGTAGATTTGCATTTCCTATTCTTAAAAGTCTTGGTAGTTTTTGTATGAAAACTGCTAAAGATGTGAAATGAATGAGCAGAAAATATTACCATCTCTGAAATCAAATGCATTATCCGAGTTAAGGAAACTTCTACTTAGTGTTGCAGGTATGTTTCAAAAACAGGAACCAGCACCGGCACCAGCTCAAAAACGTAAAAGACATCATAAACATGTAAACATACGAATGAAAGGACATTGAACTATATTTCAAAAATGATTTGTGGTAAATTTGAATTGTGCTTATTTGATAGACCATCTCCTCAGGCAGTAATTGAAATGTGTGCCTTTGAAGAAGTATTCCAGATTAATTCTATTATGGATAGTAGAACTGATATTGAATTTTATATTAATGGTTCCCAAACTGAATATCTAGATTTGAACGATTTATTGTTAACTGTTCAGATCAAAGTTGTAGATAAAGATAGAAAACCTTTGGGTGAACCTTGTGATGTAATACCAAACAATTTCTTGTTTCATACACTTTTTAAAGATGCAGGTCTCGGATTTAATAATATCAAGATTGAGGGTGGTAACAGTACATATATTCATAAAGCTCTAATAGAAACTACTATAAATTACAATAGCGATACTAAAAATACATGTTTAACTCCTATGGGTTATGGTAGTGATGACGATAGGAAAAAATGGATTAAAGGCTCGAAATTATTTACCATGTGCTCATCATTACAACTCGATTTTATGGATCAACCGAAATATTTACTCCCAAGTGTTAATGTGCACATTAGATTGAAGAAATCTGAGTAGGCATTACACTAACAAGTGCTACCACAGCACCAATTGTTCAATTAGTTGATGCAAAATTATTCGTGAGAAGAGTTCGTGTTGAACCCTCTGTATTAGCCGGTCATCAACTGGAGCTTAATTCTAAGCATGCAATATATCCATTGAAAACAAAGGAAATTGTTCAATTTGCTATTGCTAAAGGTTCAGCTTCTTTCTATAAGGAACAAATATTTGGAGATAGAAAAATGCCAAGCTTTATATTGGTAACATTTCAAAGTGAATCTCAATATAATGGATCATACTTAACATCGAGCTCAATTTTCAAAGGTTTTGGAGTAACATCGCTGTCTTTATCAAAAAATAGTGATTATAGAGAAACATATACTCAAGATTTCGATAATGATAATTATTGTGCTACATATATGCAGAGTAAAGTGAGAAATATGGGTTATTTAGATAAAAACCTTAATTGTGATATAACTTTTGATGATTTTAATAACAAATATCCTTTCTTTACATTTGTTTTGGCACTCGATTTTGATTTAAATCAGAGTCAATTACCTCAAAATGGAAATTTACGATTAGATATAAAGTTTGCTAAAACTACAATTGAACCGGTGCATGTTGTAATATATGGAGTATTTGAAAATGAGGTTCAAATAACTGCAAACAGAACAGTATTGGTTTGAACAAACATTGTTGGTATAAATGTATAGATAATTTATGATAATTTGTCATGGGGTAAGTTTTTCACGTATTATTAATATTATTGATGTAGTTCTGTTCAGTTCTATCGAATTGGAAAACAAATACTAGGACATGAATTTTAAGAGTTTTCCTCTTCATAAAATTCCATATTTACGTAATAATCAAGCCATAATTGTCAATACTCAACCGTCTCATCTCGGCGAAGAATATTAATTAGCAATATATATTAAAACTAGCAAGATATTTGTATTTTATGGGTTTCTATTATCCGGCTTTAATGGTTTCGAAACTGCAAACAATGGGTAAACCTATTGTGTATAATAAAACAATGTTTCAAAAACAATAGACAACATGTGGTCAACATTGTTTAGCTTGGTTATTATCCAAGCGATTTGATATTTAATAAACGTATTAATGTGTTGTTATGTTTTATTATTATTATTTTTATTATTATGATTATTATTATTATTATTATTATTATTATTATTATTATTATGTGTTTAATTAATATTTAATTCATGTTAACAAAGCCAGTGCTAATGCGTGACAAAGACACTGCATGATCGCCACATGATTTACACTGCATAATCATGACATTATTAACAAAGCTAGTGCATGATATGTGTGTTATTAGTAACAAGGAACACATGCATACACACTCATGACTGTATGTAATTTACAATGAAAACCCATACATACTTTTGTTTGTATGTGGTTTACAAAGAACACATGCATAAACTGAATGTATCAAAATCTCTCACCTATATGTGTATTGCTAAAATGTGATTGGCTAAATCCTGAAAATTCGATTCTCTTTATAAACATTGACAATTTTCAAATTTGTGACAATTATTTCAAAAAATTTTTCAACCCCAACTACAAAATGAACAATAATATTTTAAGATCATTATTGATGAACGAGACCGATAAATAATTTTTTTATTTATTTTCTATTATTATTTTATTTTTAGATTGGTTTACAATAACCGAAATTCAAAATCAACTGGACGGAGTATGAATTTGTTGCTGGTAATTTTTGATTTTATTATTTATTTATTATTATTTTAGAGACTCATGTTAAGGATGAAATTATTTTAATAGAAGATAGCGATGATTCGGATATCGGTAAATTTATTTTTTAAATTAATAAATTATTAAATGTTTTTTCAGAAATTATTAATGAATGTATTACGGTTGATCTGGATTAAATTACCGATACACTAGCCACAGTTTCTATGGAGGATGATGCCCACATTTCTGTGGATACCTATGTTTCTAATGCTATCAATGATGGTAAATTTATTTATTTTTAAAATTATTATGAATTCTTTAGAAGAACAAAATTACTATGCAGCAGTTTCTGGTGATGTTCCGTTTCTGGGGAAGATATGCTGGTGGAAGCTCATGATGAAATATATTATAAAAATGTAAGATTTTATTTATTTTTAATATTTATTTTTAATGACGACCATATGACAATTTTTAAGATATAAGTTAATAATATGTAAAGTATTATAATATTATTATTATAATACTTTAAATATCATTAATTTATAATAAGAATAGAAATATTATTTTACGAGATCTATTGAAATATTTTACGATATCTATTGAATTATTTAAAGAAATATCTGCTTTTAATGAATTGAAATTTTACGATATCTATTGAATTGAAATATTATTTTTTATTAAAATATTCACATAGTTAACAATTTTATCATCATTTATATATTATTATTTGATTCATATATGATTTAAAAAATAATAAACAATTGATAAGTAGAGGGATATGAGGACTATGCCCCGTGGATATTTGGCTTGAAAAATCCGAGACCCCCCCCCATAAATTTTTTTTAGGATTGGGGTTAAAATTTTTTTTTTAATTATTTGTTTATATGAATGAATTTTTGTTATTATTTGTTTTAATGAATGAAATTTTTTTTTTAAATAATTTTTTGTTTAAATGTTCAAATTTAAAATCTTTAAAAAATTTTTAATTCATTATAAAAAAGTCCAAGTATTTTTTCTCTACTAAAAATCCCATAAAAATAAAATTGCTTCAAATCGCCTGTCGATTAAAAAGCCTAAATTATATTTATTAACAATCATGAATATTTTTATTTACTTTAATTATCAATAATATTATTTATTTATATTTTAATTATATTATTATTAAATTATTTGTTTAAGTCAATAATATTATTTAATTTATATTTTAATTATATTATTATTAAATTGTTTGTTTTAATCTAGTCAGTTATTTATTTTTAAATTATATTATTAATAAATTAAATTGTTTGTTTTAATGAAGTGAATTAAATAATTATTTATTTAATATAACTATTATTTTTAATTAATTATTTATTTTTATATTACTATTATTTTTATATTATAATTATTATTTTATTTTATTTATTTTTATTATTATTTTTTTAAAAATTTAATTCTAAGTCTAATAATACTTTTGAATTGTAAAAATAACTTTCAATCCATACAAATATTTTTATTGACAATAAAGATTAATTTTTATTTCAAATCAAAAATATCCGAGTAATATGCTTTACGCATTTCGGCCAACAATATATGGATTGTTTGGTCACGTTTGAAATCGTGGCAACATGGACATCACTTTGAACATGTTACTCTCATACTATCTTTACTAACAACGCAATTTGCAACACATCGGTCACCAGATCCCTGAACATTGTCATAGTGAATCTCGAGAAGTTCTTCAATGTTAATCCCTGTGAAATGATAAATTTTTGTTGTGAGAAACTCTGGTCCAACGTATTTTTAATTCTTGGATAAAGTTCCTGAATTTTCTTTAAAATTACTTCAAAGAGATAAACTAAATAATAAAATAAAATACATATTTAAATATACATGATTTATCTTTTGACATTTTTTAATACTTGATAAAAAAATAATACTAACTTAAAAACATAAAAATTATAAGCATCAACAAAAATATATAAAAACAAAGAATATTTTCAAATAATTTATTGATTCAAAGTTCTTCATAATCATCATATTCTTCATTAAATTCCGAAAATTCTTCTGGATCTAAAACCACATCACCTCCCCCTATAATGACCATATGCTACACTTATATTTTTCCCCACCCAAACCCTTTTATAATCCTTATTTGTTAATGCAGTTTTACTGTTTTTAATTGTAAATAATTGATGTTTTTTACTAATAATACGAGTTTGGGGTACAGAAAAAATTAAGTTTTTGTTATAACATTCTAGGTATGACTTATGTTTTAAGTCAGTACCCTTCAATTTTTTACCCTTAGCTTTGATACTTTCAACTTCAGACAAGAGGCTATAACATTTTGGACGAAGAAACACCCACTCCTTATATTTAAGTCCTTTATTCTCGTCTTTGAACTTTCCAATGACTGAATCAAGATTCCTACTATACAAGGGATGTTTTGGGTCATAATTAGAAGTATCGAGGAGATTATCACGAACCATAGCAGATAAAAGAATGTCTAACTTACAATTCTTAATTTCTAGAAAAAAGGAATCGGTGTCCCCAGCAACTATATTAATTTCACAAGTGAATTCGTTTCGATATTTTTCTAACTCTATATATTGTAATTGATACATCCTAAGTTTAGATAAATCGAGTACAGTTTGTCCAATGTAACTCGGTCGATCTAAACACACCGATTCCTTATTTAATAACACAGAGACCAAATCATTGTCGATTTTAAATGATTTCCGAAAAGTTGGTTTTGAGCAATAATTAATTAATTTGTTTGCAGAATTACATAATCTTAAATTAATTCGTTTTTTAAGATTTTCAACAGTTTTTCCGTAGAGGCTATTATTTAAAAGTTTATAATAGTTTTTATCTAAGTCATTGGTTGATTGCGCTCTAAGTTGTGTGTTAGTGTCTATATACTTTTTAAATATTGATTTTTGATTATATTTAATTATGTACATGTGTAATTTTAATTTGTAAAGAAACAAAAAACTGCAAAAGTCTCCAATGAAGAACATAATTCTTCTTTGGATAATAAGTTAGCATTAACTTTTCAACCTTAGAACCAGGAGCGACATCTTTTCAGCAGATACTGGAAAATCATTAAGTTTATCATGAAGACATGTTGGTATTTCTAAATCTACTTCAAATGTGAGAGCAAATGACAGTGATTCAAGATCCTTATTCAAAAAACTAATTAAATTATTTAATTGATTAGTATCAGTGACCCATTCAAAATTTCCATATGGTAATGGTTGACTTAAAGCCCAACCATAGAGATTATTGATGTCAATGTAAAGCAGTTCGGTGTTGTCATCAGATACTACGTGATGTTTATTAACAAAGGTTAATCCACCACGGATTCCCCCTTCGAAAAAATTATACATCTCCATATCAGTGATGTTTGAAAACATTGTACTGTAAATGTTGCTAATTCCGATAATTTGTGCTTCATTTACAGTATTTTAGCTATTTTAAATCATGAAAATATAAGTAACCATCATAGAAATGAAACATTTAGCTACAACACTTCTGAACTTGATATTTCACCTTCGGATTTACCTATGAGACTTTGTGACATTCCAAAATTTGAAGCTAAAAATCCAAATCTTTCCATTAATGTCCTTACGTATGATAAAAATAATTTAAATTATGATTTTTCTAACCCTGAAGTTTTCAAACATCCTTATGTTGAAATAATTAATCGTTCTAAAGTTGTTGGTGGATAACCTATTAATTTAATTTTTTTAGAAAGCCTTGATTCGTATCATTATATCGCTGTTACTAAATTAGATAAGCTTTTAAATTATAGGAATCATTCTTTTACTAGAGTTCAAAGTATATGGTGCCATCGATGTCTAAATGGTTTTCGCAATATAATTTCATTAAATAAACATAAAGGGTTGTGTGATAAAAAATTTTTAAATTTGAACATTTAAACAAAAAATTATTTAAAAAAAAAATGTCATTCATTAAAACAAATAATTTTAAAAAAATTTCATTCATTAAAACAAATAATTAAAAAAAAAATTTTAACCCCACGCCTAAAAAAAATTTATGAGGGGGATCTCGGAAGATTTTCAAGCCAAATATCCACGGGCATAGTCCTCATATCCTTCTTCTTTGATAATAATTTACATATTCCTCAGGTCGATTATATAAAAACTATTTCCAATCTGCAATTTGGCATAACTCTAAATTCCATAAGACTATGGAACATTACTATGGTCATAGATTCTATGGCACCGACTTTTTTATTTGCCCTAAATGCGATACCGCCCATGATATTGAATATTTAGAGTTTTATAAGGAACACTCTACCAATTAAAATCAATTTAAAATTAATAAAAAGACATTATCTCAAATGATTAATGTGAAAAATGTTAATAATAATAATAATAATAATAATAATAATAATAATAATAATAATAATAATAATAATAATAATAATAATAATAATAATAATAATGATAATAATAATAATAATGATAATAATAATAATAATAATGTAATGGGTGTAATGCCACATACATTGGAGAGACTTCCCGTCATCTCTGTACTCGAGTTCTAGAGCATTGTCAATTGAAGGTTTTAACCAATATTAGTGAGCACAATAGAGGCTGTAAAAGTGATATCGGAATGTCTGATTTTAGAATTTTGTTGAGAAGTTTTAATAGTTATTGGGAACGAGTGATATGTGAAGCATTGCTGATAAGGTCATTGGATCCAAAAATTAATGTGCAGAGTGCTGTGACTACGAATGTTTTGAATGTTTTTAAATAGTTTACGTATGTTAAATCATGTTTGTTTTTTTAATATTATTAAAATAATTGAAAATTTTAAATTACATTAATTTTTAAAAATTAGAATATAAGTAAAAAATTTAAAATTAATTTAAAATATATTTTTAAAAATATTTATTTATTAAAAAATTAAATTAATAAAAAATAATTTGTTTAAATTAAATGTTAATTCATAATATTTTTAGTTGGTTTTGAGTACCTGAAGATGATAGCTGTGCTATCGAAATATATCGTACGAAAGGTTTTTTATTGGCGTTATCGTTTAATTAAATCGTTGCCAAATTTATTTAATTATTTATTAATAATAATAATAATAATAATAATAATAATGATAATAATAATAATAATAATAATAATAATAATAATAATAATAATAATAATAATAATAATACAAATAATAATAATAACACAAATAATAATAATAACACAAATAATAAAACAAATAATAAAAAATCAAAAAGACCTGCTGATAAAATCGTGCCGTGTATCCTTGCTAAAATTATAAAAATTGAAACTATTGTTATTAGTGATGACGAATCTGAAAATAATAAAATAGGGGGTTAGGTAAATAACGAAATAAATATCAACGATGAACCTGAAATAGAGGTTGACTTAAGGGGTTCCCGTAAAAATATTCGATTTGATTTAGAAAATCAAAATCTTGTTCAAATCGCCCTAACAGATAAACTTATAAATAAATAAAAAATGAAATAAAGAAAATGGGACCTGTAAAAGTCCAGTTTACAGCTCTCATTCAATTCCAAAACGATGGTGAAATAAAAAATAATTTTTTTTCTAATAGCGCGAGTGTCTTCTCCGATAGTTTTCTTACTGATGGGGTGAGTCGATTAAATTAGAAAATCAAAAAATTCACGTGTTGGTGAAGTGGATGGCGCGTAGTTAAGATTCGTGAAATTGATTTTATTTTAACCACATATTATCCACTAAGTCAATTAGCTGGACAAAGTTTTATCCCTACACCTGAATCTCTAGTAGGTAAAAAGGCTATTGTAAATGTTCAAAACACGGATCATTCGTGTTTTATATATAGTGTTTTAGCGATTTTAAAGTGCGATATAATTTTAAAGCATAGGTAGCGTGTTTCTTCTTACACAACTTTTATGAACGAATTAAATTACGATCCAATTACTGATTGTTCAATCAGACTCTGTAGCATCCAGAAATTTGAGAGAAACAATAGCGAGTTAAAATTGGCAATCAATGTTTTTGAATTTAAGACCACCCCATTCTAAGCAATTGAATGATATTGATTACAGTAAGAAGTTATTTTTTAAAACTTATAAATAAAATTTACAATTTATGTTTTTTTTCGACAGAAATTTCTGAAATATTAAATTAATTTTAGTTTTAAATGTAAATCTTATGAAGATACATTCTCACTTACTTGGAATTTCTGAGCAGAAACCTCAAAATTTAAATTAAAATTTTTTTACATGCATGTTCTATTATGGGTTGTGTTGATGTGCATTACTTTATTTATCTATGTATTTTTGATTTTCTATAGTGTAGGGTTTATCTCATTGACTATTTTACAAACAACCTCAAGATGAGTTGGTGTGTTTATATGTTATAAATTTATTGATTTTTGTTTTATATTATAGGCGATTTGTCTCGTCGTGGCTTGGTGTAATATTTATTACTAACAGTTTTAGCAATGTTTATTATTTTGTCTTTGCTGGATTCAATCACAAAATCAATCGATCCCGCCTACAATATCCTACAATATCCTACAGTCTACAAACTCTCGAATATCTTCCGATACACCTTAAGCATAGGAAACTCAAATTTTGGAATTTAAAAATATTTTCCTAGATTCAGTGGCCGATGAAAATTTCAAAGTCTATATTTTATGCAAAACTTCGAATTGCCATTCTGACTCTAATTTGGAACCTCATTGGAATATGTTCAAAGGATTTAACATTATATGTTGTACAAATAAACGTAATATAGTTTTTGTATTTGATCGTATTTAAAATTAATGATCTTTGAATTAGAAAGTTTAATTTTTATTTCTATTTAACCCATGCCGTACCAAGACGGCAAAATGACCGGCTTGGTATGCGACGTTCTAAAATGGCTTGGTAAATGGCGGGTTAATTAACACTCAGTGTTAACAACTAATCCTGAACATAGGACAGTTTTTTATGAAATGAGACAAAATCAACTGCTACCTCAAACTAAAATTGTAGGATACGATAATTTAAAACCTGTGAACAATATGTAAACTTGAGAAATGGAATTTAACGGAAAAATACCGTATATAATGAAAATACGGTATTGATGGTTGGCCCAAATTTCAGGGTTCGCAAAAATTTAGATATGGAAATTTCGGCGAATTACTACTCGGGAAAACGTTTATACGAATGAACTTGTTACTGGAAAATTAGCATAGACCAAAAATCGTGCTCCAAACTTGCAGTTGGAATATTGAGACTCCCGGTTATTACCAACGTGTAGAGTAGGTTGGTGATTGTTCAAGAGACTTTACGTAATAAAATTCAGCTTTTTATTAATTTAATTAAGTTAGATTGTTTACGCTATTTTTAGAGTAGTATGCTAAATCGTATGAACCAGTGAAGAAATATTTGATTATTATTTTTTCAAGATCGAAATGCAAGAAGACTTCCGCACAAAATTTAGCAGATAGTTCATGATCCTATTCGCATGATATCGATAATCCTCAACCTATTCTAAATGGAGTTTACATTTTTCGTCACTGCAATTTGACGTCTAATTTTTTCGAATTATGCTAATGAATTTTTAACTTTTTGGATGTAAGGTATGTCCTGTTCAATCCAAATTTTCTACTAGTATGTAGATTTGGATTTTTATTGTTAAATAAAAGTTATTTCAATTTGTTTTATGAAGTTATTAATTTTGATGTCGTTTTTATAAAAAAATTATTTCGATATGTTTTATAATGTCATTAATTTTGATATTTGATCCTATCAGTCTTCAATTTAAACTAATGGTAGCTTCGGTGTGTTTCCTTATTTTAGGAGTTTACATCAACAGGGTTATCATTAACCTACAAAGCTCAAAAACGACTAGCAATTTTTAGCGTGGAAAAATCTAAAGAAAACATTATCCTTTATTCGGGTTTCATTCGTTGAATTTCCTTTATTATTCTTATCCTCGCATATTGCAAAATTTTCCGCTTTATTTTCGCCCTTATTTCCCAACTATTTCCGTTTTTGTTAAAGTATTATTATTCTCTCCAAAAATTTGTTCAGCGTTCTGCCAATATTTTCTATCTCAATTCAAAATAATTTATTTAATCCTTAAATATTATATAAATTAATCATTTTTTATAATTTTGGTCGTTCAGATTAATCTTTTTCGACGGCTTTCGAATTTAACTGTTGCAACGATTTCGCGATTTCCCCGCTACCCTTTCCCTTTCTTTGACCTTAGGATATATTTGTGTTCATGTTGTATTTAACGAGTGCCCACTGGATTTCTCGTAATATTGATTATGAGTCGATTGTTATTTGAAAGTTTTGTCGATTTTATCGAAATGGGGTGCAAGAAAGTTGAGCCAAAAGACCCAATCTCGAGCTACCTTCTTCCGCTATTTAGTTTTATGATTTGACGTTCAGGCCCGTCGTTACTCACGACCAGGCCTTCACGGGCACGAACTATAGGCGGAGAAGCTGCACTTAAACAGTTCGATTAGTGTGTTTGAATTTGATTACTTGCTGTATGTTTTGGCTGTGAGGCGGGAAATAAATAAATAGTACTGGTACATACCATAAAATCGGATAAAAGTTTCGATACACAAGTTTTCTGTTATAAACATTTATTTAGCATCTCATATCTTTCATAGTGACCAAAGATTCATCCACATAATCATAAGCTATTCATAAAATCATCGTGAATAAATTGGTATAATAAATAAACATTTGTGTCCAGAGAAAACACTTACCAGTGTTAATTTCCTGAATGCTCTCAGCTTGTTACACACACCAACTAAAATTTTAGACAGAAAGTTTTTTGGGAAATAAGACTGAAAAGTTGTGAAAACACATCAGTATATATACCTATAATTTGACCCTAACCTCGTGTATTATTTTTATAGCGATAAAACAAATTTTGACCTTCAAATTATTTGTGTTATCTAAATTTAATTTTTATTATTTTCTTAATTTTAATCGGAAATTTATTTTTTTAATTTTTAATTGAATTTCTTCAACCAAAAATATTTTATTTTAATTCATTTATTCATTTATTCATTACTTTTCTACTTTTACATAGATTACCGATTTTCGGTCAAATTTTCTTGTTATTATGTTTTTTTTATGTAAATTTCGTGTGGTTCTTAATGCGTTTGGTATTTATTTTATTTTACTTTTGTGTCTTTTGACATTATATTTATTTATGTTCTCTCACATTTTAGGCTCTTTAGTTGATGTTGTATGTTGTATTTTAAGTTATCTTAGTGCTGGGTCTTCGTGTTATATAACTGATACATTTAAAGAAATCTCATGGCCATTTGTGTTCTGGCCCAACATAACCATTTTCCTCACCAGGGGTCACCATTTTCCACTTTTTTGTATTTTCAAGCCTCATTTTTCAAGGTTAAGCGGCTTTTATTTTTAAATAATTATTTTCTTTTTGCAACGGCTTTGCAGTTTTTAAATATTTGATTTTGCGAACCCCTGATAAAAAATAGAAAATATGACAGTAACAATTGATTTAATTTACAGTTAAGTGTGAATTATTTTTAATGGCGCCAGTATATTTTAAACGACCGACAGAAAAACTATGTAAACTTGAAAATTCCAGGATGCAGCTCCCTCCCCCTTGGCCTTCTCTGGGGACGCCCATGCTGGTACTATGTTTGTTTAATATTGTTTATTTGGTGTTTATCAAATATTTATGTTATCTGCTTTGTGTGTTGATTGGTAAAATTCATTAAATAATGATCAGTTAAATTAATTAATTTAAATTACAAATTAATTGGTCTTTGCCCAACAGTTCAAGGAATCCATCATTTATGAAGACAATAATCAGGCTGAGTTTGTAATTGTTAACTAATGAAAGATCGAACTTTTGAAATGCTGTATTTAAAACAAATTTATTTTGTTGGGTCTAGTTGCTTTTTTTATTTGCGTTATCATTTAAAAAAAATATTTTAAAACTTAAATTTTCAAAGAGTTAAGAAAGATTTTATAATGATAATAAAAAATATCAAAATAACGGCTTTAGATAAATTTTTACATATTTGTTAAACATGCATTGTTAAAGAATATTCATTAAAATTTGATTTTTTTAAAATTTAAAATTAATTAATCGTTTAACATTTATTTTTAAAATATTTTACAAATTTTTAGTATATTTTAAATATAAAAAATATTTTTCAAACGTATAATTACCTTCCAAATCCATTTCAATCTGTTTCCAATCTCTTGGTGGATCAAAATTTAATTTTTTGTAAACATCCTTCCATTTTGAACCAATTACCGGAGCAGCTGTTTTGAAAAATTCATCTATTTGATTGATATCTGAAATTGAATTCATTACTTTTTTAACTATTAAAATATAAAATCCTTTTCGGTTATTTTTATGTAAGTTCTTTCAAGTGTTGGAAAATGTTTGCCAAATTTTCAAACTGCTCATACGATGGTTTTTCCTTAGAAGACACAGAGTCGTCCCAGAATCTTTGTTTCCCAATGACCCTTTTAGATTTGAAATATTTCTGTGTGATTACGCCCCCAATATCGATGTATTATTAAAAATTTTCAATTATCTAAAGTTCTGAGTTGGAAATAAAATTCTTTGTGGCAAAGATTTTGTTTGGGAAATGACCTAGCTTTACTGAATGAATCTAGATTTATACACAAAGTTGGGAAAGAAATTTTGTCTTTATCGCATAAATACAAAAATAATGTTTTTGAAAATGAAACTTTTATCAAAGAACTTCTGTATTCTTCTTTATTGCTTGCGACTTTCTTTCATAATTTATATAGTTTCTAAATTTTTACAAAGAGGACTCACAGATTTTGTGTCAAACCAGAAAAGAGTAAATCAAGTATTTACTACACAAAAACTGTCACGACCATCTGTTGCATTGTTTTACCGTGAATCTCGCAAAGTACAACGCCTTAAATACGGATTCTTTAAAATTTCTTTTTTCAAAAACTATTTTGTTGAGTTCTAAAAGGTACCAAATGATCTTAAAATGTGTGATACTCTGAGAAACATGACATTCGTGATTAAAAATAGTTCTCTAACGAAGAAATCTTACAAAAATATGTTTACATAGTTAAAGGGTTGGAATAGTTTTCAGTAATAATTTGTTTTTTATTTTATAAATTGTAAGCAATAAATTATTAGGAATAGAATTTATTAGAATAAGTGTTCAAAATGTTAAAGTAATTCAAGCTTGCCACTCATATAAAATAAAGGGGAAAATACGTTGAGAGATAAATGTCTCTTTTCAATCCCATTATATATAATTTTTTCAATTATACACAGTTTCTTAGGAATTCCATAATTTTCTTTACCAACTGCTGATTTTACTTGCAAAATCCAATTAAGCACATCAGATAAGTTTTATTTTTGAAGAACAAATTTCTGCATTCCATTTATTCAAGTTATGTACTCACTTTTGACCGTAAAATTTTACTGAATACAAACTGCTTTATATTTTAATTTGTGAAAATATTGGCCTCGCACATAGAACATGCTCGCTTATTTATGTCCCACATATTCAGAGTTGACTGTACATAAGCGAATGCAGGTAAGGGCTTAGTGGATAAATCCCCCCCCCCAAAATTTCAAAAGAAACTAAAATTAAAAATTAGGTTTTGTGTTGGGTGACAATTGTATTAAATAAAATAAAAACATACTGTAAACTTTAATTTTCTTTCACTCTATGAAGGTAAACTTTTGTAATTTAATTTAATTTGGTTAAATAATTTGGTAAATAAAAAATCTAAATTCGTGATTTATATGCTTCTTGGGTTTGAGAGACACTGTACATCGTACGGAAAGCTCTAGTTACGTAGCGTTTGTGATTTGTGCTCTGTAGTTTTTTGAAATGTTTAATATTATAAAATCATTGAAAAATTCATCTCTCACCGTAAACCGGTAATTCAATTTTTATATACATTCACCAGGAATTGTGAGCTTCCTTAGACACAGAGGAAGTTTTAGACGCTTTGACGAAGAGTCCAAGAAGATTGATACTTTTATAATTACTCTATAAATGTATGACACTATATTTCTGATAAATAATAATAAATTGGATAACTTTGTGGTATATAAATTTTTAAATTCTAAATGTAGATAAAATTTAAAATATCCAATTCAATCCCGTGTTAAAAGTTTACAAATAAAAATGTTAATTTTTCTTATGTTTGCTGAGTTTTAATTTGCATTGTTTAAAAATAATTTATTGCCCAAGGTGTAATATTAGAAAACAATATGTCAATTACCACTAATAAATTTTGTTTAGAAATGAGCCTTATAACATATTGATAGTTTATAATTTACATGTGCAATATATATATATATAATCAAAAAAACCGGTAAATGAACATTTATTTTGAAAATTCAACCTCAAAGTTTTTTTCTGCATACGATATGTGACTGCATGTAACTAATTTGTTAAAAAAAATTGATAATACATAAATAAATATTATTTTTATTCAACAGCTATCATTTATTTTAAAAATAACTAAGTTTCTACTTAAGTTTCAACGGCTGATATAAATAAGTTAGAATCGGTAAACAATAAACGAATAATTAATAATTTTAATTTCTTCTTATTTTTAGAACATTTTTCATATAAAAGTAAATGAAATTTGGTTAAAACGTTCAAACGGAGCACTTTTTACACAATAGTTTCAAATTAATTGTAGGTCACAGGTAGTCCACACTGGTTGAACGTGTTAAATTAGAAATTGACACTCAAACATTCATTTAACAATATATTTCGGTACTCTCAGTGTCATCATCAGGTAGCATTGATAAAAATATAGATATTATCGATCAAATAAACAATGAGACGTTTTCATACCAATTTAACTACTCAATACTATTGAAAACACCAACAACCTTGTATATACCCACAATATAACATCCAAACTATTTTAAAACATTCAAAATATACATGTTAACAGAATTTTACACATTAGTTTTCGGATTCGGTGTTCTTATAAACAACACGTCTCATCAGTGTCCAATCACCAAAACATTAATAACATTTTAAAATCAAGCATTTATTTTAGTCATAAATTTGTATACAAATTTAAAATGTTAATAATAATTTTATAATTTATTTAAGTAATCTATATATCTATAGTTGTTTCTATCTTTCCAGAGGACGACATTGAGAAAGTTAAAATAAATTGTAAAACAAATGTTTTAGTAACACTCTTATTAAACATTAGTTTATTAACTTTTTTTCTTGTACTATTAGGTTCTAATTGTATAGAAACTTGAGATATATTTACTTTTAAAGAGTTGATTGTTTGCTCTTATTTTTTCAAAGACTGCCTGTTCATTTATCGAACCCACACCCTTTATATAGTGGCTCATAATATATTTGTCCGAAATTATATTTGATATTAATTTTATTGATTAACTTTAATAATTCTTAAATTCTATTTTCATTTATCAGTTGTTTAATGATAAACCTGTTGCGAGTCACGAAAATACCACTTCTCATCACCGAAAGATATGAAAATATTGTATTAATACATGCATATATTTATATTTTATTATTTGTTAATATATTTCGAGATTAAAACTAAATCTGGCGTGACCCAGTCATGTTACACATGCCATCAACCTACAAAGTTACTCTGGTAGTCTGCATATCTCTGTAGCTAATTTATACCAAACTGTACTAAGATACACCTTTTATAATATAAGAAAACATTAATAACGTTATAATATTAATGCTTATTTATAAAAAAACCACAGAAAATTCTCTTTGAATTTAATAGAAGAAAATACCAATCCACAAATATATATTCCACTAGAACATATTTCGACAGTCTCACCGTCATCGTCAGGTAGTTTTGAACTTAAAACTATATTGATTTAAAATGCTTTATTCATACCAATTTGTTCATTTAAATTTTTAAAATTATTTCCATTAAAATATCAAACTCTGTTTTAAAAAATTTCAATTATTTTAAAATCTAATTTAATAAATTTTATAAAGTTGAAATTTAACAAAATCTAAATAAATTTCAAATATAATATTTTTAATACTTTTAAATAAAAAAACATTTTACATATATTTTCATCTTGCAGTACAAAATTGCGTTCACAAATATCAATCAATTCCATAGGTCGACTGTAAACAAAAACTTGAGAGCGGAACTGACGGGCAGTCATTCCAATGTATGTGACATTACACCCATGACATATATATTTATAATCAAGTTCCGAACGCAATCTAAGTAGGACTTTAAATCCACCAATAAACACAAATTTAAGACAACAATTGTGTTCACTCATACTATTCAATTATTTCAGTCGATAGTTATCAAGAACTTGATTAAGGAGATTACGGGCAGTCATTCCAATGTATGTAGAATTGTACCCATGACAATTTAATCAATTTATTCAATCAAATCTATTATTTATCAGTTAAATTCAACATATTTTATCGTGATTCACGAAAGATTAATAATCAAAGGCAGTTGAATTCAAATTCCCTGTCTTTTCAATGTATATTTGATGTTCTTAAGAAATCACTTGATAGTGAGTTAAGGAAAGAAGATAATCGAAAGTTGATGAACTACTTTGTACATATTCGGTGATTTTACCGATATAAAAATGGAACTATTTTTTGTAAGAAAAAGTTGAACAAAATGCATTAATGTCAAATTTTTTTTAAATAAATAAAAATTAAATTTATTATACTACTCAAAATATTTTATTACTATTTTTATTATTATATTTAAGTCTTTGTAATTAAGGAATATTTTCACATTTTATTTCCTCAATTCGATAATTATAAGTATAATTTATCATAATGAAAATTTATAATTATGTTTCAGTTGAAAAAGGTAAACCGTAAAATGTATCATTTGGACATAGATTTATTGAAAAATAATTAAAATTTTACATGTTAGCTGCTGATATTCCG
The DNA here is from genome assembly GCA_022537955.1 of Schmidtea mediterranea. Taxonomy (NCBI): domain Eukaryota; kingdom Metazoa; phylum Platyhelminthes; order Tricladida; family Dugesiidae; genus Schmidtea; species Schmidtea mediterranea. The sequence goes on along the minus strand of CM039681.1, from coordinate 109,019,270 downwards.
AATTTCCAGATAAAAAGTTTAAATCTTGTTAGAATTGATATGTTAAATATAAAATTTTTAATAATAATTTACGGTTTAAATAAAAATAATACCATTTGTAACTTGGGGGATATTCAAGTGGTTCAGTGAACACGAGGTGGTGGGATAAAAAGCATATTTATTCAATTTTTCTGAAATGATGTGATGAATAATAATTATTTGCTCATTTATTTCCGCAATTTTTCTCGCAATTTCAACAATTTCGTCTTCTATGTTTTTTGACTCCAAAATGAATTTTTCACAACTTTCTTTTTCTGATTCGAGGTTATGGCTTATTTTATGGCCACTGTCCAAGCACTCAGACTGCTTTTGAGTTAAATCATTCAAAATTGATGTCATGTGGCTCAGCCGTTTTTTTGCCTAATTTATAAAATTATTATTTTTAAATTATTAAATTTTTTTCTTACTGAATTTATGTAAAATATTTTTTTTTTTTTATTTGGGAGGTCAGACCAACCACAAATTAAAGTTTAATAGAAGAAATAATCAATTTTTATGTATATAAAATACATGAATACATACTTGAAATAATGATAAAAATTACGGGCGACTGGAATAAATAAACAGTATTTACAATAGAAATGCAAAAAAATAATGTTGGTGAGAAAAATAAAATCTAACACTCATATTATAAAAATTATGGGCACAATCATTTATTTAGGGAATTTTTAATAATAACCATATACCATTTGAGTATACGTCAAGCGCGTTTCCACATTCCAATTTTCCACAGAAACTATGTAAAATATAATTAATAAAATTCCAATTTAAAATTTTTTTTTGAAAATGATGATAGATTACTGGAAATTAAGGAAATGTAAAAGAAAACCATTGAAAAGCCTAATTTATAATTGAAATATTAACTTCAAAGGTTAATATTTTTAAAAATCACATTGTTTATTCACAAATTGATAAAAAAAATGATTGATTGAAGTCGTGAAACGGGGAAAAATACTAAATCATATGAAAAGAATTTCCAAATATTATTAGTAAACAAAAACATTTAGGAAGAACTTTAAAATGCAATTATTAATTTCATGAAAGTCAATCACAAATTCCCTGAAATCCATAACAAATACTAAAATTTAATTTCATAAAAATATTATTAAAATCAAAAAATTAAAAATATTTTAAAAATGTAAATTTAATGAAAATTAAAACTTTTTAATTACTAAATACCCATCATATTTGTTTGTGTTGCATATATTTTATGAAAACTGGTGCATGGTTAGCCACAAGTACCGGTGCTATTATTAGTACAATTGGTGTCAGGATTATACTGTTTCTAATTTCAGTTCACCATGTAGAAGAGGGTTATTTGAATGGAAAGTATTTTATATTATTTGGTTAGTATTTCTAAATAATTTTGTTAGTATTATAAGCATATTATGTAATTTTTTATTAGCGAAAATTGTTTATTAATCACAAAAATAAATAATTCAATAAAATATAAAAAAGTATCAAATACAAAAAAAATATAAAGTTTGAATTGGTAATATATATTTTAATCAATTATTATTGCTTCACGTATTCTCTATGTATAATAAAGAATAAATTAGAAAAGAAAGTTGTTTAGAAAATGCAGATTTTGAAAATAGTAGTTTCTTGCTGTTAATTATTATTATACAAGCTATCCGGGCATGATAAAAGATATAAAAAGCACAATAGAATGTTTTGATGGTGAAAATTTAAAAATTGATCAATGGTTCGATAAGTTCGAACTGATACACAAGCTCCATAAATTCAATGGAAAAAAGGAAATTTTGCCGCTGCCATGATGGGGAAAGCGTTCATAACTCTGAAGGAAGCAGTGAAGAAAGAAAATATTAGCTATGAAAAAATTAAAAAATCATTACTACGAGCTTTCAATGACCACCCAAAAGCATGCTTCTCCAAGTTATTAAATAAGAGATTCCTGATCGGGGATAATATCAATTTCCATTTATCAGAAATGAAAAATCTGACTTTCAACTCTGGAGATCTGCTGGTAAATATTATAATAAACTCCTTGTCAGCAGAAATTGCAGCTGAGGTTAGACGACAAGGATCAACGTCTGTTTTTGCAGTGAAAACCAAGAATTTGCAATGCTTCATATGCAACGAAAGCCATTTGCCCGTAACTGTATGAACAAGAAGAAAATTCAATGCTTCCGGAATGAAATGCTTGGACATCAATCCTGATATTGTAAATCGGGAAAAGACAAAGGGATCGAGACTATTCCGGAGTCTCTCTTGAACCCAAGATGTTAAAAGAAAGACTCCTTTCGATAAATGGATTGAAACTGCTATGCCTCATAGATTCCGCCTGCTCGACAACAATTATACTCGAAGAATCCAACATGTCACACAACGCTCAAGTGTTCCTTGCCGATGGGTCTATATTGCCAGTAAGTCACAGCAAAGCAGAAATCGAATTCGAAGGAAAGCATTTTTTATTGACTGTTTCATTTCTAGAAAAATGATAGCGGAATACGACGTCATATTAGGCATGAACGCCATTATGACACTATGAGGTGTAATAATCAGTGAAGATGCTAGATTTGAGTGCGAATTGAAATGTTTCACAGCTGCAAATAGTAATGAAGTTCATAGTTTGACAATTCAAAGGAAAAACATCGAAGCAAAGTTCAACAATGAAAGGTATCATGGAATTGGAACACAGAAGCCCCAGTATTAATGTCAGATCGATACTCCAAGTTAGATCCAGTTAAACCCAAGGTAAGCCAAGCCCTCAAAATCATGGAGTTAAAAATGGCTGGTTAGTTGAAAATGACGAAAACCGATTCGGTGAGCCTGTTGGAGCGGTAACTTTATTTCCTCTAATGCAAAAGAATAAGAGCAAATTACGTCCAGTATTTGACTTTAGAGCTTTAAATCATTATCTAGACGTTTATAGCGGCGAAGCAGTAGCCTGTAATGAAACCATACGAGTGTAGAGAAAGAAAAGAAACAAAATAGCAATTTTAGATCTATCTGATGCGTATATGCAAATCAGGGTCGATAAGAGTATGTGGAAGTACCACTCATACATTGTAAATGGAAGGCAATACGCATTGGTAAGATTGGGTTTTGGAATCAATATCACCCAAGGTATTATGACAGAGATCGTTAATCACGTGTTGGATTTAAATGACAGAATAAAGCAAGGAGCCAGTGCGTATATAGATGATATCTTTATCGATGAAGAAGTGGTTCCAGCTGAAGAAGTAAAAGCCTGGTAAATTTTACTTAATGACGAAAGAAATTGAACGTCCCTCATCAACAAAAGCTCTAAGAATACTTGGTCTCTCAGTTTATATTGAAGACAACGTATTAAAATAGAACCGAGCCAATGCCATTCGTTATGAATTCGAAGAAAAGAGAATGGATAGATGAGAAATGTATTCATTAATCGGTCAATTAACCGGAATTCTTCCCGTAGCATGCTGGTTGCGGCCAGCGTGCTCGTATCTCAAACGATTAAGTGAAGGAGAATGGAACAAATCAATTGATACACAATTATTAGATAAAGTAAAATGGTCAATGAAGAAAGTTGAAAAGAACGGCTCATGGCACATGGAAATCACCAATGGAAAAAGGAAACATTTTATGGTGTGATGCCAGCTCTATTGCCGTAGAAGCAGCTTTGGAAATCGATCGAAATATTATGGAAGACGCATTCTGGTTGAGAAAAGAAAAGGACGTCAGGCCCATTAAGCTGTGTGAACTTGAGGCGATCGTCAAAGGTATCAATTTATGCATCAAATGGAATTAAAGGTTTGTAAAAATAATGTCGGATAACAAATCTGTGTTAAGCTGGGTGCATAATGCCTTAACATCCGAGAGAAAGATTACAACGAAAGCTTCTTCGTTAGTAAAAAAAAGACTCAGCATCATCAAAAAACAAATTACTCAATATGAAATTTAAGCCGAACTAGAATACGTTTCAACAAATAAAAACAAATCCGATATTTTAACTCGAATTCCCTCTAATATGATTACGAAACACTCATGTAGCATGGCGTTACTAGATTTTAGTGAAGATTCCATCAAGAACGCAACTGCAATTCATAAATTAAGTCATTTTGGAGGAGACCAGTTGAAGTTCTTAATCGAGGAGTCAGGAATTAATCTATCTCAAAATGAATTAAAGGAAATTGTCGAAAAGTGTGACAAATGTCAATCAATAGACCATAACCTGTTAAGATCAGTAAAGGGCAATTAGAGGTAAAAGATTTTTGGAAACGGCTAACTATTGATGCGACAAAATTATATCATAAAAATTCTTAACAATCATAGATTGCGGGTCCTATCGATTTGCGATTTTGTGAGAAATACGAAACAAAAGCGCAGACGAAATTTGCAAAAAATTGGAACAGGTTTTTTATGAAAGAGGACCTCCTGATGAACTTCTGTTGGATAATTACTTATCGTTTGTGTCAGAGACTTTCACTTCGTTGATGAAAAAGTGGAGAATTAGAACTGAGTTTAGATCCGCAAATAGACCAGCAGGCAATAGCATCGTCAAAAAGAATCATCGAAAAATAAAGGCAGCAGTCACACGATCGGAATGCTCAGTGCAAGAAGCAATTTACTGGTATAATAATACACCAGCAAATGGCTCTTTCAGACCCGCAATAAATGGTATTTATTCCTATGACTTAAGACTTCGATTTAATGAAACCAAAGAAATGGTGCGACAGGTATATAATGACTTTCAAATTAACGACAAGGTGTGGGTAAAACCCGCTCAAAATCAACCGTGTGCATCTCCATGGATAAGATTAAGAATCATGTCTATACATAAAGTAATCGTCGATTACGTAACTGTTGCAATACCGCGTCATATAGCCCAGTGATTCTAAAACAGGGGGTCGCGACCACAAGTGTGGTCACGGAGGGTATAAAAATGATTAAATTCCAATGTTTATAAAGTTGAAATTTTTCGTAGAAATTTTAAAAATATTTGAAATTTTTTCCTTACCAGAATATCGTAAAGAGGTTTGTGTAGTTGGAATCAAAAACCGTGAAACATCTTTGTAGGCAAAACTATGTATGTAATTGAAAATTTGTCATGTTTGATCAGAAATTTAAAAATATTTCAATTTGCTTTTTTCCAAGAAAAATATAACAAAATTTTCAAGTTTTAAATATGTCAAATTTAGTAAATTAGAAAATTAGTACTGAATACAGCAGCAAGTCATATTTTTCTATTTTTTTCATATTTGGTTAAAGTTCTATAAATATTAAAAGTAAAATGTTTGAATTAATAAAAAAAGTATTTTTGTGTTTCTTTTTTTTAAAAAGGGTATTGTTTGTTTTTATTTAATTAATTATACTAACAATTATATTCTTCCTATAAAATATAATTTATTTCAGAACATACCACGATCCTTTATAATCAAAATGACTAAACAAAGCAATTTATCTAGTTTTTTTAAAATAAAAGAGAGCACACAATTTCAATCAAATGATGGTGACGCAGAAATTTCAAATACTTCAAAAACAAAAATACAAAAAAAGAATTTAATTATTTAAACAACTTTCTTTTCTAATTTATTCATTATTATACATATCCCCGAGATTCTGACGAATCTTCAATCTTGTGCCTTAAGTCGGCTATATTATCCACAGGATTGAAGATTCGTCAGAATCTCGGGGATATGTATAATAAAGAATAAATTAGAAAAGAAAGTTGTTTAAATAATTAAATGTTTTAGAAAATACAGATTTTGAAAATAGTAGTTTCTTGATGTTAATTATTATCATAATCTCTAAATTGGTGATTTCGATTGGTTCATCTCGGTTGTTACTTGTTTTTTCACGATTACAATTTCTAGATCTATTAGCTCCTCTAATTTAAGATGCTTTATTTTCAACTACATCAGGTTCATATCGGCTAAAGTATCTACTGCCATTTTAGGTATCAAATTTAGTTTCAAATTATTTTAATAAATTATTTTAAATATATTTAGAATTCTTAGAGGTGCTTTTGCTTTTATAAACAAATGTCACTTTAATTACATTGTCTTTAGACAATAATACAATATATAATGATGTTATTGTTGTTTTCCATTAACAATTTAACTAGAACATGGCCGCCTTGAAAGATTACTCCTATGCTCGATTTATTCGATGTCATTGTTATTGGCTTAAATTAACATATAAAATAAAATAAAGTCAACAAAAAAACTGATAAACCAATATATTAACTGATGATTAAATTAAAAATCTGACCAAACATACCAATAGCTAGAATACAGATAATACAAATATTTTACTGACAATCAAATAAATATACTGACCAAATAATACAAATAAATACCATTTAAATGATAGTCTATGTAAAAAATGTGTACATTATCCGAAGTATACACGCATATAATCAAATCCAAGGAGCAGTTAAGAATATTTAATGCAGCTGATTCTTTATTCTTGACCACTAAATTTACAAATGAGCATACAATTTTGAGTTAATTGAGCTATTATATATTTTATATAAAACCACAAAAATATCACACTGATGTGAGATACAAATTACTTATAGCATATTTGGTTTGGAATTAGGGTATTCTTCTAATGATGGATAAATGTACATTCTCATAATAAGTTGATATTTTAACTTAAAAGTAAAACTAGTGAATTGCAACAAATAAATTGAGACACTGCAAAGTTGTTTTAACAAGTCTTTTATTTAAAGATCACCAAAATTGAAGAAAGCAGTTTAATAGTATTATTTATAGATAGGATAACTGTCAGTAAATCTGGGGAAAATATGAAAAGTGAAAGAATATATTTCAACTGGCAGAGGCCGAAACCCCAAAATTTGAAAACAAAGACATTATACTAAATATTAAGGTAGTAAATATTAAACTATACAGTAAATTCTCAATAAGTGTCATAAGAAGCAACTCAATTGGTATTAAAACCCATAAAAAAAGAATGTCATTTGTTGAATTTACATGAATCAATTTTTGATTTATTTTTTAAGAGCTAAATTTATCCAGCAAAAAAGTTACTGAGTGTGATTCTTACTTAAATGTGACACTTATGGAGAAGTTATTTTATTAACGAAATCTATTCTTACCTTTTTTATTAATGCATTGTATGTATTTATTTGTTCATTGTGATATCTAATCATGTTGTGTTCGATGCACTGCTGCTTTTCGATGACATGAGTGTTCCTGATACAATTCATTTCGAGAATATCCTGTTTAATTTTGTTTGTGGCCGCAATTACATTTTTATCCTGTTGGGTGTAATGAACGGCATCTATATTTGTCTGAGAAATTCGATTTGATTTTAGATTGATTGATTTTTCCATGTCAATTATTCTGGTTTTCAACTCAAATTGGTGTTTTTTGAGTGCTTTTATCCGGTTTGAACACATTAACCTTCTGTTCCTTAGCCATAAAATGGTCTCTTGTAATTTTTCTGGATATTGACTATCAAATTCAATCCAGTTTTTGACAATGGAGCAGATTTGAAGATAAATCTCCCCGAATTGAACCACATGAGAGTTAACTTGCTCCTGAATATTGAGATATTTTCTGATTGAAATGTCAGAGTTTTTTGAAATTGGATTTAGTTTGGCTTTTTCTGCTAGTTTTTCAATTTTCGTTAGGTTTTTATTTATTATCTCTTCGTATTCTCTAGTAATTGGAGGTATTTCTTTTTCGCCAACTTTATCAATACAACTTACACAATAAGGCAGTAAATTGTGAAGGAAAATATAGTCCATTTTTAGTGGGATTTTATGGATAATTTTTTGTATTGATTGCATTTTTTTCCCTAGGGCTTTCAGGTCATAGAATTCTGATTTCATCATGTGAGGTAGATCTGAGTTTCTTTCGAGAACATCAAGTAAATGATTCGGGGATCTAATTTCTTCATTCGCAGTTTGAGCTTCTAAAAATCCTAAAATTTTTTCTACATTTTCGGAAGATGACCTTGGTTTATGCATCAATAAATCACCAAAATCCAATACTTGCTTTTCAATGTCATTGATTATTGATAGGACGCATTTATAGATTTTTGACAAATCTGCATGATTTGTGTTTTTGATTGGAAAGGATCTCGAACTTTCTATTTTTGATTTTATTGGGGGTAGAATATTTCTTCGAGATGAAGAAATTGGCATGTTAATCTATTGGTGAAAGAAGCAAGAATATTAACAATATGATTAAGTGATATTTAATTTGTTTTTAAAGAAAATGATGAGTAAATATTAGAGTAAATATCACTATTAAGCTGAAGCATAAACAATGGATCAAAAACAACATTAACATTTAGTTTAGTCTTTAATGAAAATGAAAATTTTTAAATCCCTCATTTAACTGCCTATTGCATAATGAAATAGATGACAAAATAATAATAAATTATTATTATTTTAATAAATTATATGGTTATGTAACCGCTGAACTATTACCCGAAGGGGTAAAATTTTTTCTTAGTCTAAAAGTACAATTTTTTTCTAAGACACAGACAATGACTCATTCAAGGACATTGAAACAGAAATAATGACTCATCAAAAGTTTTTAAGGTAATTTAAACAATGACTCGTTCAAGGTTATTGGATGGGTCATCATAATTTTCAAGGTCATTCAAAAAATTTCAAGGTAATTTAAACATAGACCATATCTCATCAAAAGATTTCTGAAGGTCATTGGATGAGTAATCATAATTTTCAAGTTCATCAAAAATTTTCTCAAGGTCATTCAAAATTTTTAAAAAATATAATTATTTCTCAAAATTTTTTAAATATAATTTACTATTTAATATTATAAGTAGTAAAGTTATCATTTTATTTTTTATTATTTTTCTATTATTTATTATTATTACTATTTATTAATATTATTATTTCTATTATTATTATTATTTTTATTATTACTATTATTATTATTATTATTATTATTATTATTATATAAAAACAAAGTCATTAACAAGAAAAATTTAATTAAAAATTATCAAAAATCAATTAAGAAAATCAATAAGAAAATTTGAGGGATTAAATCAGTTATTAGATTTGGAGAAATTGAAGAGTTGAACGATCTTATTAGGCAAAATACTAAATGAATTGTGAATCAATAGTTCGAAGGTGATTATTGTTATAAAGTGCATAAAACCGAATAACCAAAGCGGGATCTACCAGACAGAGCGAGCAGTCTCATTACGTTAAATGAATTTTGAGACTGTGTCGTAAAGTTTCGAATAATATAAATATACAATGGGTATTGTTTGATTTTTATAGAACACGTTGAGTCAGTGACACCGAATTATTTTTATTATTATTTTTATTATTATTATTATTATTATTATTATTATTATTATTATTATCATCATCATCATCATCATTTAATTAAAAACAGTATAAATGAGATTACACCTCTAAACTTTTTATAAAATGTCAGAAACTAATTTTTTTATAACTTTGATGAATGAGCTGGTTGCTAATAATGGAGATAATAATATCATTAAAAATTTAAAATTCAATTATAATTTTGTTTATAGAATATTGTAATGTCTTATAAAAAAACAAGCAAAATCTGATTAAATACATTCATTAACATTCACTAAAATATACATTAAAATAATTGTGAAATTCTAGCAGTTGCAATTTTCCAGATTGGATAAAGCACATCATTTTGATCGGCTTTATATCCTTGTATTGGTTTTTTTAAATACCATTTTTCCCGTTCTTTGAAACCTATTTCTGCAAATGTATCATAACATCTGGTATATTGACAGATGAAGAATGCATTTTGATTGCATTTTAAATTCGAATTGATTTTATTGAAAACAGTATCAATATAATTGATATATATATATATCATTGACAGCGTCCCAGCGAGAGATTAAAATTGAGTTCGATTGAGTTTGACTGGAATTACCAATTGCATATTGATAGGTTCCTTTAATAAATACATTTTATAATTTTTATAATTATCGGGCCATATACAATTTCAAAAGGTGTGAATTTTGTCGAGTTTTGTATTGTAGCATTCAAACTAAATTCAATCTTTGGTAACAATCGACACCAACTATTCTTTGTTTTTTTTTTTTTTTTAGATGATTTTTTATTCATTTGCTGCCTTTCGGCCAATTGTGCGAGCGAGGCTCAGCACTTCATACTATTTAGCTTTTTATTCTACCTACACAAAACTGCAACGCAGATGAGATATCAGCATTGCCTCGTAAACATATTTTACACAAGACTAAAAGGGAGGGGTATAGCATTTTTTGAAAATGATACATGTTCCCGGTATATGTGATAGCATGCAATCACCGCATTTGGGCATGCTATCCTGGCTAGAGATATGATCTCAGTCTTTGTCAATCCGATTTTAGAGAGAGGGGCATTATTCTTCTTATCCCATGTGCCCAGACATCCAATCACTATACAGATATGGTGGCAGTTTGATTAAAAGCCTTTCCGATCTGTAAAGATAGATCTTTGTACTTCACGTAGTTGTCTTCTCTTGCTTTTTCAAAGCCTTCAACCGAGTCATAGGGTACTTTTAGGTCCAGGACATGTATATCTTTATTCCGTTTGGACCTAATTACCATGTCGGGTTTAAGCTTTGTTGGAATTGAGACATATTTGGGGGTTTTTTCAACATCTATCTCAAAGCCAATTTTTTCTAGGAAGGCAACTATGCAAACCAGTACATTTTCATGCTTAACCCTTCGAGCGTTTGGTTTTGCACGACAGTGATTGAAAACGTGTGTCTGGATCTCTTCATCAAGATGACAAAGTCTACATTTTGTGTTAAGATTATATTTCAGACGGTATGCGCTGTAATTAAGATTTAAGATGTTATTTCTTGCACGCACCAAGAAGCAGTACTGTGCATCATTAAGGGTATCACTAGCTATTAGGTATTTAGCAGTGATACTATCCCCAATGGAGGCTGCAATGCGCCCCTGTACTCTCATCTTGTACCATTGCTCAGCATAATGGAGACCTATAAAGACATGGAGTTCTTTAGAAAGAGTGTTAAGGTTACGATGATCTATATAATAGGTGCGCTTTTTGTAGATCATTTCAAGAGAGAATTTGTCCTCAGCAAATTTTAAAGAGATGCATATACTGAACTTTCTCTTGAGAGCCAGTGCTGATTTTTGGAATTTCACAAAGAAAGAGGTGTTTTGAAATCCCTTGCTGATCTCACAGTTCATCCATTTCAGACCAGCTTCAAAGTTTTTACTTCCTCTGGAATGAGCAAGCTCAGCTATCAACATATCTCTAAAGCCAAGATTAGAGGAGTGGAACAGTCTTGTTATTCCTGTAATGCTCTGAATAAGATATTCATCGATAGTAGCGGTAATACCAAGACCTCCCATTTTGCAGTGAGTATATAGGAAATAGTTATTAAGGGCCTGGAATTTATCTCCAATCATTGTTTTCAGCAATCCCTTAATTTTTTGATCGAAGCCCAGCTGCTTTTCACGTCCTTGCGTAACTCGATTCCTATCACAGTCAAGGATTCTATGACCGATGATGCAGTTTCGTAAGGAGAATATAAGCTTGGAATGAATAAATGTTTTGTATGCATTCAGCTTTTGTGATGGGTGCAGATATGACATAAATAAGGATCTGGTTAGTGCCAGTGCAGAGTCAAGTCGACCATCAATATCTTGATTACGTTTGTAAGAGAAGTCAACTCCAAGATATCTGTATTTGTTATTCTCAGATATAGTTGGTATCTCTTCATCATATAGGTGTAGTTTTTTGGTATCTGAGCCAGCGCTATTGATTGTCAAATATCCCGATTTTGACGGTTTGAACTTTAGGTTTGCAAGGCCTGCCAATTTCACAGTATTTTCCAAGGTTTTCCTGATTCTTGGATAAGAGTCCGAGAGAAGAACCAAATCATCAGCATATGCCAGAATACTGATGTTTAAATTGTGTAAAAGAAAGGGGTGGTTATCCAAGATAGATTTTAGGATGTAATCAATTGACAGGCAGAAGAGTGTCATTGATATTGGACATCCCTGTTTAACTCCCTTAGTAATTGGGACAGGCTCAGACATGGTACCTTGGCAGTCAAACATAGTTCTCACATCCTTATATAGTTCCTTAATTAATGTAAGTGTCTCATTTTTCAGACCCATTCCAGTCAGTGTGTACCAAATCAGGTCATGAGGAAGCGATCCAAAAGCGTCAGTGATGTCTAGCCAAACGACGTGAAGTTCAGTTTTACATCGTTTAGCACGATCAATTGCTATGTGCAGGGTTGCATTATGTTCGGCACATCCGTCAGGGACACCGATCGCTTTTTGGTTCTGGCTGATGAGGCTGCCATTCCTTATCCATTGTAATAGGCGGTTATTTATAAGAGTCGTAAATATTCTATAAGCTGTGTCCATGATTGCTAGAGGTCTCCAAGAGTTAGCTTTGAAGCTCTCGGATAACTTTCCAGGTTTTAGGATCATGGCAGTTCTGTAAAGCTTCCATCTCTGTGGGCTTATCTTATTTCGAAGTACACAGTTACATATCGCAGTTATAAGCTCATGCTTTGGAGAGATCTTTTTCCAATCTCCACCTGTTATGAGATCCATTCCCGGGGCGGAACTATCCAAGTTCTTCATGATGTGCGAGAGATTTTCACAATCAGTATATGAATCGGTGTCGACATCTTTATAGAAAGGAAGTTTTATTGATGATGTATTTGACACAGGGCAGTCTTTGCTTGCGAATGTTTTCAAGAACTTTGCTATTGCCGGTTTATGTTCTATTTCATTGTTTTCCCATATCTTCCCGATTTCTATTTTTTGATTGATTTGAAATTTTAGTCTCTTTACACATAGGAGTTCTGCCGCTTTTTTCTTTTGTAAATGTATTATGTCTGACTTTGGTTTATTGTCCTTGAAGTATCGTTTCGGGTTTATTCTTCCGTTGATTCTTTCAATTTCGTTTAATAATTCTTCACAGGAGATTGTGTCGAGGTTTAATTGGTATATCAAATCCTCTAATAGTATTCGGTAACTCCTGATATCGCTCTCAGGGAATTTAGTACAGTTATACTTTCTAATAATTGGTCTCATTGCTTCTTTCATCGTATTAATATCAGGAATACCAATTGGTATATCTGACATTAAACATTTAAGAAAGTGGCATATATAAAAAGCAGACAGGTTTGCTTCATGGCATACAGGATATTCCATTTCAGTAAGTGAGAAATTTAGATCTCCAAAAATATTCTGTACATTTAGTATGGTTTTGAGGATATCCGTTGCCAGTTCGAAGTGCATGGTGTGACTATCATCCGCAGATGGATCTATAATCAATGCAATGCGCTTTCTCTTGTTTAAAAAAAAGAATGACCAAGAAGAAGAGTTGTTGTGTATTGGTAAGATTATCTCGTTCCATCTGGCAAAGTCTTTGAACGGGAAAGTTTCGAATAAAATCTTGTAGTTGCACTGGATCAAAGCATGACAAGTATAAGGATTGATGAAAATGGTTGAAGATTTAATAGCATGTGAGAAAATATATGCTTTGACCAAGTGCTGCGACCATCAAGATAGTTCTTTTTCGATATCCCGGTTGAAGGCAAGATTCTCTGGAAGGCTTCTGGGGTTAATTGCCTCTTCGCCTGGGATGTTTTGAGTTTCCTCAGTCGCAAGTATCACAGCAAGGTTTATAATTGTAATATTAATATCAGTATCCATTTTGGTAGTTTTACTGTCTGATATTGAGTTAATGAATTCTTTTAAGTGCACTATCTTGATATGATCAATGAGCTTGGTGAAAGGCCTCCAGATACCGCAGTAGCATAGAATGCTTTTGGTAGAATCAAAACTGTATTTGGGATGAGATTTCATGTGCTCTATTATGTCAGATAAGTCTGAATCAAGGTTAAATATCTCATTGCACTTCGACTTCGACTTCCGATTGCTGGTACGGTAAGAGCAGTAGATCAGGTTTTCTTTCGTTAATCGTAGATAAATCTTCGTTGCATCAGCAATTGCAGTCGTTATTAAGTGTCCGTGTGTTTTAGCGTGATTGAAGAAATCATCATATTTTACCGGAACAGGTGTATTGCTATCTTTGCCTTTTTTTAGGATGACAAGAGTGACAATCTATATAGCATTGCTCACTGAATTGTATTATATGGTTAGATTTAGCATGTTCAACTAATGCGTCGTAGTCATATACTGCAATCTCGCCGCCGTTTCTGAGGATGCTCACATTGAGGTGGATGATCACATGGATGATACCGATGAGGATTCTGATAAATGTTAGTTTTTGATAATTTTTATGTATATTTTTAAGACTTTGTAATTTATAATATATATTATTATTAACATTTATTATTATTTACATATTTTTTAAGAATTAATAGATAATTTTATAATAAGTACAGTTACAATCTCTTCAAAAGTCATAATTTATATAATAATTTATTTAATTCAAAAGGTGTCTAATTAATTCTGAATATTAAAACAAAGTTTTTAATATTCATTATTGGACATCACTCTCCTCTTCATTTTCTTTGTACTTTTTCAGCCATTCGATTCTTCTTGATTTGATTGAGTTTGGAAATTGTAATTCAACTTCTCTTGGCTATCAGAATTTTAAAATTTTGTAAGGTCCTTCATATTGAATTCCCTCCTTCTTTCGTCTATGTGGTTCCAAGCGTACTAATACTTTCTCTCCCACCATGAAAACTCGAGTACCCCGGTTGTCTAAATCTCTAGCTTGCATAGTTGTAGCTGCCTTTACTAGATTAGTTTTCGTTTCATCCTCAATTTCTTCTCTGCATTTTTGTATATGTCCTACTTCCGATTATAAACTAATTATCGGGCCATATACAATTTCAAAAGGTGTGAATTTTGTCGAGTTTTGTATTGTAGCATTCAAACTAAATTCAATCTTTGGTAACAATCGACACCAACTATTCTTTGTTTTAATCTCTGCCAGTGATGTTGCCAACATGTCCGAACTGTTCTTATGATTCGCTCTGCTAAACCATTTGATTGATGTTGGTATGGTGAACTAAATTCTTGTTTTATACCAAATTTCTCCATCCAATCACGAAACATTGATCCTTCAAAAATTCTTCCACTATCTGTAAGAATGCTTTCAGTCTACCAAAACGATATATTCAATTATTCAAAATGACTTTCAAAATTGTTGCTTCATCCTGTATACTTGCTGCTGATATGCTGGCCAATTTACTAAATTTGCTGACCAATTTTCCTGATTTTCAGCATATATTAAAATGTCATTAAGGTACACAACCACTCCTTTGAAAACTAATCCTTCCAATATCTGATGCATCAGTTTCTGAAAAGTGGCATAAGCTGTTGACAAACCAAATGGTAACCTATTGAAGCAGAATTTTCCTTCTTTTGTACTAAATGCCATCTTGATTTGCGAATCTTCATTCAACTCTACTTGATAATAGGTCTGTCCTAAGTCAATGGAAGAAAATATCTTTGACTTACCTAAGCAATCCAATAATAATTGCATGTCTGGCATAGGAAATTAAAACTTTTCTGTAACCAATTTAATAACCTGAAATCTAGACACATTCTTATAGAGCCATCTGGTTTTCCAACGATCACTAATGGTGTGTTCCACGGACTTTGACATTTCCTCACAACTACAGCTTCTAATAAATTATGTACTAACTCTTCAACTTTGCCTTCTAAATGCATGGGTTGTCTTCTGGGATTTTGTAAAATTGGAGGACCTGAAGTCTTTATTTCATGTGTTATTACTTTTGTATGACCTAAGTCAAATCTGGATGCCATAAAAATGTTGCTAAACTGAGATATTAAAGTACCCAACTTCGAATTCTTGTCCAACTTGAGTTTTAATAACTTAATCTTTAATCGATCGAAATCTGTAAAGCTCTTGTAAACTAAGGAGCATTCAATATTATTGACTTCCTTAAGCTCCATGAGAAATATTTTCATGGTATCTACTACTCCTATGAAATCTGGATGAATTTTCCTAACAATAATAACATTCAATTCACGAAATTTTTTGTTCCATTTTGCAACGATTTTAAAGCTTCCGAGAGGTTTCTCATCTTCTTTTGAAAATACTCCACTCAACCGTATTCTACTGTCTATCAATATTGGACTGCCAATCAATCTCCAACATTTCTCACTCATCACACTGATTGAAGCTCATGAATCCCATAGCATCTCTACATGAAATCCATTTATTTCCATCATACTCCAATTTCTGTCATCATCCTACTTAAACATTACATCCTTCTTTTCAACATTTCTTTTTTTAAACTCATCTACTGTCTCGACCCTACTGACGAAATGTAAGCAACAGGGTCTTCTTGATTTTTTTTCGTCTCAACATTATGAATGAGTGGTTCTATCAATTCATCTGATCTATCATCGTTTTCTTCGTGTATACAATAAACTCTTCGTTCTAGTCTTTGTGTATTACTTCGTGATTTCACTAACAAATTTCAACTTCTAAATGAATGACCTTCCTTACCGCATATTAAGCACTTGTCTTTCAATGGACATTCAAATTGCATATGGTCATTTTGTCCACAACAAAAGCATTGACTAGGTTTGTTACCTTTCTTCTACTGGTTCTGGTAAACCACAACATCTATTATAAATCTTCCGCGCGATATGTTTCATTGAAACTAAATGTGGTAATCTACGCTCCATAGTTGTCCTCTCATTATATTGTTCTGCCACAGGTTTCACCTTATCAAATTGTCTTTCGTTTCTTTCAATTCTATTTTCGTAAATTATTTCTGTTTGACGATTTGGGTTTATTCTGTTATTAAAAGATTTTTGAATCCATTGGTTTGTTTATCTTGAGTAACGTTTGCATGAGTCGATTTAACTACTGCTTGGACTTCTTCAGATTATTCTTTTGTATCGTAACCTTCTTGTAACTTTGCTAAATTTTTAATTTCTTCTCTTGTAATATTGGCCTTTGTCGATATATTTTCTTTCAAACAGTCGTTCCGAACTCTATGGCATAAAATCAGTTTGACGATGTTTTCTTTTGAAATTCCACAGCCATAAACTTCGTCAACGAGTTTCTTTACTTGAATTTCAAATGCAACGAATCTTTCATCGTGATTTTGTTTCACTAATGATAATTCACAAATTTTATCCATAATAGACTTCTTTTTTGAAAAGGTGTTGTTAAACCATTCACGAGTATTTTCACTAGTTGTTGAGATGTCTTTAAATTCTTTCCAAAAGATAGACGCCTCTTCAGATAAAAGTAAGTCAAAAATATTTACTAAATTCAAATCATTTAGTAGCATTCAATCTTCAATGTCCTTTAGCCATTGTTCTGGTTCCGTCATGCTTCGGCCATTAAATCTTCTGACATTAAAATTTAAAATGTCTTTTACCTGTTTAGGCAAAGATTCCATAATCAGCTTCATATTCTTAATTCTTGTTACTGCATGAATCGGTTCGATTTTTTCAGCGTGGTCGCCAGTTACAATCTCTTCAAAAGTCATAATTTATATAATATTTGTTTTATTCAAAAAGTTTCTAATTAATTCTGAATATTAAAACAAAGTTTTTAATATTCATTATTGGACATCACTATAACAAAATAATAATAATAATAATAATAATAATAATAATAATAATAATAATAATAATAATAATAATAATAATAATAATAATAGTGATAATAATGATTGTAATAATAATAATAATAATAATAATAATAATAATAATAATAATAATAGTGATAATAATGATTGTAATAATAATAATAATAATAATAATAATAACAATAATAATAATAATAATAATAATAATAATAATAATAATAATAATAATAATAATAATAATAATAATAATAATGTCGTTGAGCCATTGTTCTGCTTCCGTCATGCTTCGGAGCAGGTAGTTAGTAGCACACTGCGCCCACACCCCATTGTATAACAAAATAGGGGGGGGGGGGTTGCGACTGATTAAATTATGCAATGACGTTATTTAATCTCGGATTACCTTGATTACATAATTATGTAATCAAGATAATTAATTTTGTGTGCACATAATTTTTTGCTCAATTTTTTTTGAAATTTTTCGCGCGATTTTTTGAAATTCAAATTTTTGTATTTTAATTTAAATTTTTGTATTTTAATTTTTTATGTAATTATTATTTTAAGTTAAATTTTTAAGATAAATTTTTAAATAGAGTTTTATTGTTGAATTTTTTATACATGATTTTACAATGAAATTTTTTACAAGATTTTAAATATAATTTAGATAGTAAATTTTATAATATTATTTTTCAAAGTAATTTAGTTTTAACAAAATAATAATAATAATAATAATAATAATAATAATAATAATAATAATAATAATAATAATAATAATAATAATAATAATAATAATAATATTAATATTAATATTAATATTAATAATAATAATAATAATAATAATAATAATAATAATAATAATAATTCAACCAATTAAAAACTTAATAAAAATATTAATTCTCAACACATAAACACATAAAATAAACACGTAAAAAGATCAAAATTTATTTAATTTACATCATCACAAATATGCTTATAATAAGCTCTTCTTAGTTCAGCCAACAAAATATGTACAACTTCTTACATCTTGTAGTCCCTGCAGCATCTGCATCTAAATGGACAAGTCAACATTGAGGGACCTGCACAAACAATGCAGTCATATAAACATTTCAAACCAGATCCTTGAACCGATTCGTAGTGCATCTGTACAATTTCTTCGATGTTGATTCCTGTCATTTGATAGATCCATGTAGCCAAATATTCAGGAGCACAATACGAAAGCTTGTTTTTCATATTCGGAAAGTGTTCTTCCATCTTCATCAGAATTGTTTTGATCATGTAATAATGTTTCTGGTTTTCGAATGCAAAACCAATCAAGAAAACATTCAAGAAAAATTAATAAATTATTTTTATTTAAATAAAATTTAATTGTTATTTAATATTTATTACAACTTATTAATTCCAAATCTATTATCCACTGAATAATAAAATGATACACATAAAAATCAACAAAAAAAACACATATAAAATAAAAACAAAAACAACATCATTTTTCAACTACAAAATTTGTTAATAAAATTCTTCTTCATCATCGTCGGAGAACTGAACATCGTCTATGTCTATGAGTTCTTCCTCAATAATAGTTTGCAGAGTTTCATCAGCTGCAATTTCTCCAACCATTTCTTCATCAGCTGCAATTTCTCCGACAATTTCTTCACCAGTAATAAATTCTCCAGATACTTTTATATGCCCGTACGCAAAACCTTTATTTTTACCCACCCAAATCCTTTTATCATCCCTATTTCTAAGTGCTACTTTGCTATTTTTAAAACTATAAAGTTGATGATTTTTTGTTCCTATTCTAAATTGTGGTACAGAAATGGTGGAGTTTTTCTCATAACAATCTTTATAAGATTTATGGGTTAGCTCATTACGCTTTAATGACACTCCCTTAGCTTTTAGACAAGAATATTTACCTAACAAATTGTAGCATTTAGGTCAAAGGAAAACCCATTCGTCATAACCTTCTCCCTTACTTTCGTCCTTAAATTTTCCAATGACCGAATCGAGTTTTTTAGAATAAAGCGGATGAGTAGATGGGTAATTAGATGTATCCAAAAGATTATCCTTAACCATTTCAGACAAAAGAATATCTAGTTTACAATTTTTAATCTCCAAGAAGAAAGAGTCTGTATCTCCAGCTACTATATTAATCTCACAATTAAATTGTCGTCGATATTTTTCCAAGTCCTTATACTGAACCTCATACATTCTAAGTTTCGACAAGTCAAGCAATGATTGTCCTATGTAACTTGAACGATCTAAACATATCGAATCAGGATTTAACAACGCAGCTATAAGATCATTGTCAATTTTTATCGATTTTTTAAGGTAGGCTTTGAAGTATAAGTCACAAGTTTTTTATCTGTTGTACAAAGAAGCAAATTCATTCTCTTTTTTAGATTTTCAACAGTTTTTCCATATAAACTGTTATTTAACAACTCATAAGTATCATGAAGAACATCTAATTAGTTGCAAAGTTGTACGGAAAGATCCCCTTTTCATCAACTATAGTTCCCTTAAAAACAGTTCGAGTTAAAGGTAAAGTTTAAATTTACTCAATCCATATTTTAATATATGGTGCATATCATATTCCTTTAAGTTATGGAAAACAATTGGTAATACTTTGTTTATTTTTCTATTAATATTACAGTCATTGCAAGCAGCACCCAAGTATTCCCCAGTAAAAGGATCATGATCTCTCACTGGATCCACAATGTCTATCAAACAAAGATAAAATTTTATACAAGTATCAAATTGAATCTGTTGTAGGTTTGTTAATTCCTTAATTGTTTGATATCCCATTTTATAATAATATGGTAATACTGTATATTTTGCTATTTTTTCTACTGATTTTAAAAATTGTTCCACACAATCTTCACCTATAAATTCTTTATATATTATACTCCCATCAAAATTACTTATTAATAAAAGTCCTGCCGAAATGGGTAAATGTATTTGATGGTGTACGTCGTCCTTTGGCAAAACAGATTCGAAATCTGCATATATAACATATGGCGGGGTTACGGTTTTGACCAATCAGTGAATTTAACAAACTTATTTTCTGGGAAAGTATATAAAGTTGTCCCTAATTGATTTATCATACATAATATCTCATGCTTGTCCAATGTTTCTTATCTCTAAATCCGTTCAGACATCTATGACACCATAATGATTGAATTCTTTCTATTTAGGTATTTTTACTTTTACAATTCAATAACCTATTGAGTGATGTTATTCCTACATAATGGTAATTTTCGCCTTTATTTAATAGTAATAAATCAATAATTGTTCCTTCTGTAACTTTAAACCTATGAATTATGTTTAAAAACGGATGCTTAAAAGGTTTTTCTGTTTCGTCATAACTAAATACATTAATTATTAGTCTTTTATTATTTGATTCAAATTTTCTAATAGAATTTAGTTTCATGGGCATATCATTTGGGTCATAATTTAATTCATTTAGATATTTAGTGTAACTATAAATATCTATTCTATGTCCACTAACAATCTCATCTTTTTTAATTATTAAATAAATCATAAATTATCGCTATTTTTCACATTTATTAAACACTTTTTGTTAGCCAATTGTTTTGGTGTTTTTATGTAACTTCTACCACTCAACCTACTGATATTACTTATTTTTGTTACTATAAAGTAAATTTCAGTTATTTTTCTAATAACCCAACTACTCCCTAACTCTGTTATTGACGCAATCTTTTCATTGATCTTTTGTATGCCTTCATCAAAGAATGATTGGGTAAGTGGTCTTGCGCTGTTACTAATGCTATTTAATTTTATCTCTCCGTCTTTCTCGAATTCAATTTCTATTCCAAATTGAATTTTCACATATCTTAGTTCCTCTATTGTCTCTCAACTTGTGAATTAACTCTACAGGAAAAACAATTTCCTTAATGTTTAAGTTCGTAGTATCTATACTAATTATTTGATGACTGCCTCTTAAGTCGCTTTGAATTATCGGTAAATTTCCGCCTATTTGTATATTAATATTATTTTGCCACATGTTTTCAACCTCTTCCATTGATCCATCCTACGAATCCATTGATCCGATATCTTTCACTGTTTCATCCGCTTTGTCCGCTTCCACCTCTTCCAACGCTTCATTCCATGAATCCAACGATCCGATATCTTCATTTAGGTCATCCCAAATACTATTTATAGGATCTGTTGTAGGTTCACTAATGGGTTCACTTACTTAATGGGGTAATTTGAGTGCTGCTTAATTTAATTTTTTTAATTGATGCTGGGATTTCAATAGTTGCAGGTCTTTTAAATAGTTTAATTTTTTTAACATGAAATTGACGCAAATGATTTTTATGATGATTATAAAAGTCTAAATAGGGAAGTTATGCATACGGGGCATATAAAGTAAATGGAATTATAGTATTTTTGACCATAATACTCTTCCATTTTTTTGTGACATTTTTTATAATGATCTTTTAATTGACAATAGTTAGGGTATAATTTACCTAGTAATAAAAATTAGTTAATTTTTTTAATTAAATTATTTATTAAAATAAATGCACAAGAAGTATGCAAACAATCAAAATTGATTATTCACTGTAAATAAAAAATAATTTTGTATGAAAAAAGCAAGAATGTCTAAAATATATGAACTACTCCTAGAAGCTGTTATTGGGATAACATTTAAGCCTCCTGTTCAATACCTTCAATACAGTATGAACTATTTAAAATTCTCTGTTACATATACATTCAAAGTAATATTTATTTTAATTTAATTTGATTAATTATTTTTTAGGAATCGGTTAATTTAAAAGCTTATGATTACAATATTATGATTGGGAATATTGAAGAGGAAGATCGAAAAAATATTTCAGATATTCTCCATTTGATGAATAACGATATGGTTTTTAATGAAAAATTTGCATTTATTAATTGTGAAAGCCAATTGAAGGAACAAGTACAGGATAATAAAAAATATAAAATTTGGATAATTATTAAAGGAGTCAAGATTAACAAATCTATTATAAAACCTATTTGGAAAATCCAAAATGTTGTTGAATAAAATTTTATCTTTTTTAAAAGTTGAGTTTTATAATTTGTAACTAACAATAAACTAAACATGTCATTTAAAAACCAAGAATTTACCTCGAGTATCAATAATTTTAAAAAAAACTTTTGATCAGTGATAATTATTGAATAATTAATATAAAAAAAATTTGATCTGTTGTTTAATAATATCAAGTGATTGGTCTTCATACATATAAAAAAAATCAAGTGGTCTACCCTTATTTTCTATAAAGAAAAAAATCAATGGGTCTGTCCTTATTTTGATAAAATATATATGTTTTAAAAAATAAAAAATCAAGGGGTCTGCTCTTATTTTTGATAAAAAAACTATATATTATTATAAAAATATCAGGGGGTCTACCCTCTTTTTCGATAAAAAAAATGAATGGGTCTGCCCTTATTTTGATAAAAAAAGTATATATTTTTATAAAAAAAATCAAGGGTCTGCCCTTATAAAGCATACATTTTCGTTGATTAATTACATCGCCCTCTTCACAATCAGAGATTGGCAAATTTCGTTCTAAATCTATAAATATATTAAATTTATTGATAAATTAAAATTAATACTTGATTCGCTATTTGTCAGTATTGGTTGATAATTTTCTGCATTGCTTTGTTGATTATTTTGAATATAACCTAAAAGTAAATTAAAAATGATTTAATAAAAATGAAAACCTTACGTAAATTTGAATTTTGATAATTATATCCTCCAACATTTTGGTTATTTTGTGGGTAATTGAAATAACCTAATAATAAATTAAAATAAATTTAATAAAAATGAAAATGAAAATTTTACTGGAATTTAAATTTTGATAATTATATCCTCCAGCATTGTATGGAGGATAATTTCCTTCATTGAATTGGATGTTATTATGACCTAAAAATAAAATTACATCCATTTAATTAAAATTACAATCTTACTTAAATTATTCCCATATTGATTTACTCCAACAATATACTGTAGATAATTTCCTTCATTGAATTGGATGTTATTATGACCTAAAAATAAAATTATATCAATTTAATCAAAACTATAATCTTACTCAAATTTTGATATCCACCTACAAATTGTGGATAATTTGTGTAACCTAAAGATAAAATTTAATCAAATTATAAAAAAGAAATATTAAAATTTACTTCAATTGTAATTTTGGGGATAATATCCACTATAACTTTGCGGATAAATTCCATCATTTTGTTGATTTCCTAAATTTTAAACTAAATGTGAATTAATATAAAATTTCAATTACTTGATACATTTTCGTAATTATTGTTGTTATTCATTTTCTAAATTACATAATAATAAAAAATTTAAAAAAAGTATACTTACAAATTAAACTGGTTGGTAAATTATGACAAATTGTAAAAATGTTTATCATTATATTCAAATGTGTGTATTTATTTTTTCGACCAATCAAAATCAACATATCAACACATCCACACATCCGCACTTGTATCAATCAACACACATTACCAATCAACATGTACACAAAATCACATTAGGGAATAAACACAATAAAATTAGAATAAAGATTTATTTAGAAAACATTGATTTCATTGATTTTATCCAAGCTAAACAATTTGGCCACAAGTTTTTGTCAACGGATTTTGATATCCAATTTGATTGTATTCAATTGGCATCAACATTGATTCTGGTTTTGATATCAATAAAGGGGGATAATAGAATCCCATCCGATCAAATACCTATATATTTTATCTGGTTTCATGTAAATCGCGAGCCAATGTTCTCAACGGAGATTAGCTGATTGAGTATTTACAATCAAAGCTTTGTTGATATTGATATATGGAATTTTGTCCAATGGAAAAACACCAATAAAATTTTACCCAATTTGTGTTTTTAGCAATAGTTTGTATCTGAATAGAAATAAAATTAATTAAATTAACTAATTAATTAAATTACTTCATTTTTTTAACTATAACTAATAATACTTTGGTTTATAGTTTGTTCAACAATATTTTTCAAACAAAATCAATCAAAAAAGTACTGTACGGCTTGATGTGATTTGAATTTCTTTTTCAAAAACTACGTATACAAGTACTGATACAGATTCAGTTAATGGATTTTCAAATTTTATATCCAATCGTAAATTTCCACTTTGAGGTAACTGACTTTGATTAAGATCGAAATCAGGTGCCAATACAGTTGTAAAAAAGGGATATTTATTTTTAAAGTCTGAGATGGTAATACCACTATTCATAATTGTGTTAAGATAACCCATATTTCTAACAATACTTTGCATATAACTAAATCTTGAATATATTTTTCACGATAATAATTTCCTTTACTTAATGTTAAAGACTTGACATTAAAGTGTTAAAATATTGAAAATGTTTCCAAATATGATCCTCCATATCTTTTATTCCCTTTGAAAGCAACAAGAATAAAATTTGGTAGTCGTCTATCACCAAATATTTGCTCCTTATAAAATGAAGAAGAACCCATTGGCAATGAAAATTGAACAACTTCCTTACTTTTCATTGGATAAATTGCATTTCTATTAGCAAGCCCAATTTGATGACCAGCTAAAACTGACGGTTCAACAAGAACTCTTCTACCCATTAACTTTACATCTAAAAATATTATTTGTGGAATTATTTTTGTACATGTTAAACTTCTTTCAGTATTGGATCTTGTTAATTTAATTTGAACACTAACACCAGGTAATATATATTTTGGTTGATAAAAGAAATCTAATTGAAGTGGGGAACAAACACTGATTGGTTTTGATTTTGAAATCCAAATTTTTCTTTTTGTGTCATTTTCTTCATAACCCATTCCAACTAAACAAGTATGTTTTGTATCGTGACTGTAATTAATAATAGTTTCAATCATTGCCTTGTGTGCGAATACACGGTTACTTCCTTCAATTTTAGTAGAATTTAAAATTACTTCAACATCTTTAAAAAGAGTTTGGAAAAAGAAATTGTTTGAAGTAACATCTGATTCATTAGATAAATTTTCCGTGTTACTATTTACAACTTTCATTTGAATGTAGAGTAATGTATCGTTTAAATCCAAGTATTCGGTTTGAGAGCTATTGAATTCATGTGTTTCCTGGATCTGTAATTGAATTCACCGGATAAATATCTTCAAAAGAACCATTTTCAATTACTGCTTGAGGAGATGGTCTATCAAAGATGCATAATTCTGATTTTGCGCTAATCATGGCTGGAATATAATTCTGTATCCTTTAATTCTTTTGTTTATATGTTTCTTGCTAATTTTTCGACGTTTAATTGTTCCTCCTTCCTGTTCTTTATTAAATACATCAGAAAGTTTGTTAATAACAGAAGGTAAGTGTTCTATTACAGCTGGTATAGAATCTTTAATTTCAGATATTAAAGCAGGTAAGATTTGAGCATTATTATTTATTACGTCATTAGCAGTTTTCATACCAAAATTTCCAATACGTTTAAGAATAGGTAGTCCAAATCGCCCAATTGTTTTTTAACCAACCAGATCCGTACTGTTTACCTACAAAATATGGTAAATCCCTCCATTTTGATGGGTGATATAAAAGTTTACAATGTCTGGATTACTCATATATTTTACGGAAATGTAATGTCAAGTAAGTTTTATCTTGTTTACCAAATATATATTTTCCACTGTCATCACGAATATTGATTTCTACATTGTTTATATATGAGGATGATACTGGCAAATACATTGGATTTTTTCAATGAATTGAACAAGATCGTCTTTTTCATGTTTTTCTTTTTATTGACCCATTGATCAAATGCTCTATGATGAAGCAATGAAAGATGTTTATGCCCTCATTTATGAACAATGAATCATGATGCTATATGTATATTTATGAACTTCGACAATTATATGAATAAACGGTTTTATGTATTCGAGACTTTAAACCGATTGGTACGGTAATATTTATTTATTTCTTTTTCGGCCCACAGCCAAAACATAAAGCAAGGAAGTAAAATTACACATAAATATCGAACTGTGTAAGTGCGGTGTAAGTCCGCCAACAGTCGTGCCCGTGAAGGTTCCGGCGTGAGAACTCAGGAACCAAAACGTCAAATCATTGAACTAAATAGCGAAGGAGAGTAGCTTGAGAGTGGGTCTTTTGGCTCAACTTTCTTGCACTTAATTTCGATAAAATCGACAAAAATCTTTAACAACAATCGGCTCAAAATCCCTAACACCGAGTAGTCCAGTGGGCACTCATTAAATATAATATGAACATAAATAGATCATAAGAACAAAGAGAGGGAAAGGGTAGCGGGGAAAATAGCGAAATCGTTGCAACAGTTAAAATGAATAGCCATCGGAAAAAGATTAATCCAAACGACCAAATTAAGGAAAAAATAATGTTTTAAATAATATATAAGAATTAAATAAATTATGTTGAATTGAGACGGAAAATATGGGCGGAACGCTGCGCAAATTTTCGGAAATAAGCAAAATATTTATTACAAGACTGAAAAATAAGGGCGAAACGCTGCTCAAATTTTCTGAATTAATTAAAATACTTATCGAAAATAGTAAAGTAAAAGTGGAATGTTGTTCAATTGTTAGTATAATATCCTTATAAAACTGTAAAATAAGGGCGGTACGCTGCTAAAGTTTTTTGACTCAAGGAAAATACTCTGTCGAAAACTGAAAAATAAGGATGGATTACGGCTAAATTTTTATATAAGCAAAGTATAATTTTTTTTAAGCCTAGGAATAAGGACAAATCCCTACACAAAAATTTGATAATAAGAATGATGGTAACTATAATATTAATAATAATAATAGTAATAAATATAATAGTACTGGTAATCATAAGGATAATACTAATAGTAATAGAAGTGATAATGGATTAGAATGATACGTATAATAGTAACAATAATAATACTAGTATCAATAATAGAGAACATTGTAGTTATGATAAGGAGAAGGGTAAGAGAGATACTGTGTGGATACTTAACATAACGAAGGGCTTACGGCCATAGAAAAATTATCAATACAGACGACGATAAGAAGGACTATGGGAATGGACATAAGATAAATGATATGAGAGTATAGGTTAACATTTGAAGGAGATAGGAGAATAATAGGACCTAAAAATCGAAATCGAGCACAGGCCTTCTATCGGCAGCTCGTTGGACCCATGGATCGTTCAGTCAATTATAGCATTAGCAATAGCGCTCAATTTTTGCGGACGATCCACATAAAATGTTGAACAAGAATGGAACTTAATAAAGAACGATAAACAAAACGATTAACCTGACTATAAAATGAGAAAATATATTAATGAAACAAATGACTAGCCCACCAAGTACAAATTTGGGGCTCAGCATAAAGCTTCATTATTTGGAAAGATCAGAATCATCAAGTTTAGAAATAACAGCGAGTTTGTCAGTACACCCTCAGCCGGGAAGAAATGATTTTGTTGGCAAAGCAAACAAAGAAAACCGAAGTAAGAATCTAATAATCAAACAAAGAAAATGTCGGGACAACATTTTACTAAACTCCAGAGAGACAACAATGAGAAAAGGGAAAGTATTGTGAAAAACGATGGATATCTCTACAAAGCTAGAGAATATGGTGATGAAACAAATGGCTCGCCCACCAAATATAAATTTGGGGCTCAGCTTCGTTATTGAGAAGAATCAAAACAATAAAGTTAAGAAACAACAGAAAGTGACCAGAAGATACAAGATGCAAAAAACAGAAAACGTCGGGACAACATTTTGCCAAAGAATAGAGTTTAATAACAAATGATGAAAAACGATCAAGTTGGCTACAAAATAAGAAAAACAGTGTAATGAAATAAATGACTAGACATTACATACAAATCTGGGGACTATAAGAAAAAGAGAGATTAGCGGAAAGTTATGGAAAACGATGGATTTTTCTACAAAACGAAATGAAACAAATGACTCGACCACAAAGTACAAATTTGGGTACTCAGAAAAGAAAAAAGGTAACAATATACAAGATTTCTGTTAGAAACAATGACAAGCAAGAAAACGTTGGGACGAGATTGGACAACTAATAATTCGTAAAAACATAAACAGAAATATTTAAAACGAGTTAACGGCTAACAAACGGGAGAATCAAGAAATTTGAAAGTAACCACCGAGACGATATTTCAAACAATTGCAGGAAGAAATAAAACAAAAACTATGAAAAACGACCAATGCATCTACATGAGAAGCAAACTAACGAATGAAAGAATTACAGAAAGAAAAGATCAGTGCGAAATAAGAAACGAAAACCTTTGTTTGATCATTCAAAGCTGAGATTTAATGATTATTGTACAACGGAAAACAAATTTCAAGGAAAATTAAGAAACTACCAATAATCTCAGGAGCACCCTCAACAGAGCATGAATGACGGTTCTAGATGGAAACTAAAAATGAGCAAGAACAATAAATGTTGGGACGGATTTCACTGAAACTCGGAGAGATAACAACGAAAAATATTGACAGAAACTTTGAAAAATGACCGGTTTGTCTACATAGAAAATAGAAACACATAGTATGAATTTTTAGAAACGGTAGAACATAAATTCACTTAAGAGCAACCAGAATGTGAGTGTTATGAAGGACAGGAACACCGTCAAGATTAATGGCAAAATACGGAGAAAAATCAACAGGAGAAAATTAGATAGTTTCACGAAATAAACAACAGCTTACTGGAAATCTACGAAAAGTAGATAGTATCGTTACAAATGAATTAGGAAAGATAGAATGTATCTTATAGGTTCTAATAATATGAAATAAACTTGCAAAAGGGAATAACAAAATCATAATAGATAAAACAATAACAGATAACCTCAGAAAATACATGAGCATAGTTTATCAAAAATGGCGGGATGAGGAAAAATAGAGAATGCAAAATATGATGAAAATACGAAGGAACAAAAACACCAGTTTAGAAACCCCGTGAATGACGAGTATTGTAATAAGAGAGGAAAATATCAATAAATGTAAATAGACTAAAATATTAGATACAAAAATTTCAAAAGTGAAACGATTCAACAAGAAAGTAGGGATAAAATTATCAATATTTGTAAAGCAGAAATCAAGGAAACAAGAAACCATAAATAAAATTATGGGTAAGTTGTATAAACCAATAGAAATCATCGTGTAAATATCATCCAAAAACCGTAGAAGTAAGAATAAAAATCTAAAAATAAATAAATAAAAGTAATAAAAACAGGGAAAAGGTGGAAACCACGAGGGTTAAAGCGATTAGAAAAAGGGAAACCACAAAAAATGGGGTCGTGTAAATATTGTATAAATAAATTAAAGAACCATATAAATAATAATTAGATAAGTATAAGAATAGCGGTTAGAATATAGGATAGTTAGAAATCTAGAAATTGTCGAATAATTATTGATTGAAACTAGACGAGACAAGTCATTTAAAATAATTTTAAACTTAGTAAATGATTAATTAAAAGTAGTTAAATAAAAAAACAAAAATCAAAATTATTAAAGGAATTTCATAAAAAAGGTTGCAACGATTTCGAACCCCTACTCCTATGAAATGAGAAATTGTAGCGGAAGTAACGAAAAAACGGTTGTGTGAATATCAAAAGACATGAGGCTAAGCGAAGCCAAATTAGATATTAAATGAGAAACAGATAATCGATTAAGTTAGAGAAATTGACGAAAATATAATCCAAATGATGGAGAAACTTAGGCTTAGATAAAAGGAAATGTTCAGGTGTAAATGAAATGAATAGTAAGAAATGAGCGTAGATGAATAAATGATGATGCTTGTTATAAATGAAAATAAAGGATTAGAGATAATAATGAATTATGAAAATAATAGTCAGCAACCGGAGGAAAATGATGAGCGAAAACGAGCACGATGAGTTGAGATTATTAATAATAATGAACGAGACAACAATAGCAACCGTATGGTGTAAAACATACCGAAAAAGCCGAACACTTCATGAAAGCTGTTAAATAAATTCTGAGTGGACAAGTAAAACACAACTTAAACAGTGAAAGCTGAAAAATCACACATAAGGTACGGTAAAAGTTTCGATGCATCTCATTTTTTTTTAGTATATTTTGTAATGTTATTTATATTATATGATATGGAACTAATACTGGAAAGTAAGATTTAAAACCGAGCTATCATAACGATAGTACGCTTATTCCGATTGGGAACCCTGATCAACTCGAGGAGAGGAAGGTAGTAGTTACCGTCGCAAATGTTGGGGAGTTTCTGGCGAGAGATTGATCACCTCTCTGGGGAACAAACCAACGTGATTACTACAATTTTTGAATTGGGAAGTGAGGGGGAAACCGAAAAAAAAAATAAAAATAAAAATTGAAAAATGTGCACATTATTTAGAAGCCGAAGGTGAGAGAGTTAAAAAGTCTCGTAAAGGTACCTAGAAACATTTTTTTTCCATAGCTGGTGGTGAGGCACCAGAGGACAGCGGTGGACTGTCGAGTTCAGGTTGTTGCTAGCCAAGGGACTAGCGGCGCTGAACCGCTCGATACAAAAACCCGGATACCACACCGAGTATCGACCGAGAATTTTTTTTTACCTGGGTAGGGACTCGATACACAACCCGGATCCCACACCGAGTATCGAGGACACCAAGCGGTAGGTGAGATATGAACTAACCGGTAAATGGTTCATACTCGAAAGGTCCTACTAAGGATCAGATTGAGGCAGCCAAGCAGAGCTGGAAATCTGACGCGGGGCGGCTGATGGTAGACAGAGATAATAGAAATTACAGCGCCCAATTTTTTCTTCCTTTTCTTTTCACTATTCTGGAAATTAAGTAAACCGGTTTTGGAGCTTGATTGAACGTCTAGGCTTTTCCATTCTTTTATATTCTCCGAAGTACACAACTCGGATCCCATACCGAGTACCGGATATCCGAGTGGCGGTGAAGCAAGCGTAACCGGAAAAATACGCTTCCAACAGACGCGATGGATTGAGAGTCAGTGTGAGGCCTCAAGCTTGTCCATCGGACAAGTCACCCAATAGGTCACTGACGAAACTCAACTCTGATCAAATAGAGAAGGCCATAGAGAGCCAATAAAGAGGGTAATTATAGAAGCCCATAGAGTGCCGGATAAGACGAGAAATTTAAGGCCATAGCGTGCCAGTGAAAAGATAATAAGATTTAGATAAAGACCCATAGAGCGCAAGCAATTAAAGGTTAGGCAAATGATTTTATGATAAAGAGATATAGGAAATATAATTAATGGATTGAATGACGGTATGATTATTGCGATTTTATGTGATGAGAATATAGATAATTGATACGAGATTAATACGAGGATGATAGATAATTGATACGATATTAATACGAGGATAATTGATACGAGATTGATACGAGGATGATAGATAATTGATACGATATTAATACGAGGATGATAGATAATTGATACGATATTAATACGAGGATAATTGATACGAGATTAATACGAGGATGATAGATAATTGATACGATATTAATACGAGGATAATTGATACGAGAAATAGATAATTTAAAATAGATTTAAAATGAAGGGGGCAAATCAAAAGGAAAATGATCACAGCGGATAAAGTCTAAGGAAAACGACAAGATGAATTAATTAGAAGGCCCATAGAGCGACAGCGGATAAAGTTTAAGGAAAAAGACAAGAGGATTTATTTAAAAGGCCCATAGAGCGCCAGCGAATAGAGATTAAGAACATTTTTTTTGGACAAGTTATTGAGAGATAAAGGAGAATAGTTAACAAGACGATTATTGATATGATGGTGATGATTTATTTGATAAAAATAGTTAATCGATACGACAATATAGATAATTGATACGACTATAAAGATTAATTATACAAAGCAAATAGATATTTGATACGAGTTATAGATAATTCAAAATAAACTTAAAATCAAAGGACAAAAAACAAATTAAAAGAATAAAGAAGTTGACGTAGCGAAAAGAATTAAAATAAGAGGAAGCAATGAGAATAATACGTGAAATTTATGCGGAAATGTATGTAGAATAATATATACTAGAAGTGTTATTTATTTTTAGATAATTGACAAGGAATAAAGAGATCAAGTAAACCAAAGGAATAAAGAGATTAAGTAAACGACGAATAATAGAGCCGATAGACTAGAAATAAATCAAGAAAACAAGTAACGAAAAACCGGAATCAAGGAAACCATTGAGTAGAGAAACTAAGAAGATACCAAAACGAACAAAGAACAAGGATTAAGAAAATAGACCATTTTATTGGAAGTCAGAAAAAGTGAAAAGCAGCAACAGATAGAAAACTTAATACAGTATCGGCAGCTCGTTCGACCCATGGATCGTTCGGTCAATTATAGCATTAGCAATAGCGCTCAATTTTTGCGGACGATCCACCCACTCGAACACAGTTCCAACGTTGCTTAGCAATGGGTGCCGAGTGGTAAGCGAAGGAATATTTTTATGGGGTTGTCTGGGTAACAACCATATAGTTTCAAAATATCAACCCCAGAAACCCAACAATACCCAAACGAAAATCACAGGGAATTGAGATCTAACGGAATGCATCAGATCAAGGGAGGAGAATCAGGCAATTTAATTCGAATACGGTACACCAATGTCGTCAAATATTGTTGGACTATGGATATATGGTCTTTACGCCAGGAAACCAAAATGGAGCCTGGCCGGAACCCCGCCAGAGAGGCTCGTTAAATAGTAGAATTTTACTTGCTCCGCCTAAATGAAGAGGACAAATTACAACACCGACGACGGATGGCCCAAAGAGAGTTGTTCCAAATAAACCTCGAAATAGCCACAGGCAGCATCATTAGTTCAGATGCATATGCTCTGGAATATAATGTTTCATATGAACTCGATGATCCGGTCTTGAACCTCAAATAGCCCCGACTCGGATGGCGATTCCCGACGATCTAATTACAACCGTACATGATTGAACGCCTAGAATGGTAACAACAAGAAAGAAACTATAATCATGCGAGTTCTCAAGTGAAGAAATCCCGATTCAAGAGACAGTGGTTCAAGAAATGAATTAAGCCGCATCGTGTTTTGCAAATAAAATTCTTCTTGTTGAATTTAATTTTTCTTAATTAAATCATTTTAAGATGTCACTAAAAGTAGTTATTTGTCATTCCTTTATTACTTACAAAAAATTAAGAAAATTAAAAATAACCTCATGCAGAATATATGTGAAAAATTAGACTCATGAAATCAATATTTTAGTCAATTTGATAATTATAAATGTAATTCGCTAATAGTCTCATTTAACTTATGATTATCGGCGTGAACCTGTACTAATAATATTTATCGTAGTAAGACTTGGGTTTTTGACATTTGCTGATTGAGTTAAAAATTACGTTCATATAAGAGGTAAATGATGGAACTGCTAAACGAACACTCCCTATCTGCATATGATTTTACGAATAGTGACTAGTATAATCTGTGAATAACCTTAAAACGAAAAGGACATAACCAAATTCCACTTGATTATTTTAAAATGTCATGACGATGCTGAATAAATTATATATATCAAAGGCCTCGTTAAAATTTTCTTGTTAATTTATTGACAGATCACAGTTGAGATAGTCAGGAACACAATGATAGAACAGAACACCGCCTCACTCGACGCTTGGTGCAGTCTACCCAAGAAATTCCAAGGCTCAAAT
This sequence comes from Schmidtea mediterranea, assembly GCA_022537955.1. Lineage (NCBI taxonomy): Eukaryota > Metazoa > Platyhelminthes > Tricladida > Dugesiidae > Schmidtea > Schmidtea mediterranea. The sequence continues at coordinate 108,984,998 of CM039681.1, read as the reverse complement.
GGTTTGAGCCGAAGCGAATTAAAGAAGATTTACCAGAAGCTGGATGCCACTCTGGCTGTCCCGAAAGAAGCAAATCAGATAAACCAGGCTCAGAAAACGCAAATCCGAGCCTTGGAGGTTGCGCTGTCGGCCAGCCAGCAGGGAAACACTGTAACGTATCCCCTGGTATTCGCCCCAGCACAATTGGCCTATAGAGAACAGGTAGCGACAAACAACGATAGTCAACCCAAGCAAAAGAAGCATAAACCGGAAAGGTCGAACGAACTCGACTTCGATTGATGCGAGCTGAACCGAAACTGATTAATAGGAATTAAATTAATAATTATTTCGATCGCTTTTATTAAAATTAATTAACTAAAAACAATAAACTATCAATCGATTAACTTGATTTGAATCCAATATATAGTATTACGTAATACTTTAGATTTTTTACAATTTGAAGACATTTGATAAAAATGTAAAATAATTTGTTATCTAAGTCTCCAAAAGCAAGAATCTTAAATTTAACAATTTCTACTTTTGTTTAAGTGTTTAAAATATTGCATTCATAAATTTTTCAAAAAAAAATGATTTCCAATTTTGAATACATAGCTTATGTTACTTTACCAAATTTAGCTATCATCGTTGTTGGATATTATTTTTTATCTTTTTCGAAATTGTTGTTGAGAAATTTGGTACTACCTTTTGTATTTTCAAGTCGACAAGAAATCAATAAGTATGGGAATTGGGTAGTTGTAACTGGAGCTACTGATGGTATTGGGAAAGCTTTTGCTGAATTACTCGCTAAAGATAAATTTAATCTTGTATTAATCAGTCGAAGCTTTGAAAAGTTGGAAAAAGTGAAAAATGAAATTTTGGAAAAGCATAATGTTGACATACGAATAATTTCAGCCGATTTTTCTAAATTGGATATTTATGACAAAATTGAATCCGAAATTAAAGATTTAGAGATAGGTTTGTTGATTAACAACGTCGGAATGTCGTCTAAATATCCAGATTATCTAACTAGTGAAATCAATTCTCCTGATTCGGTTATAAATATTTTAAATTGCAATTGCTTGTCAACAGTTTTAATGACAAGATTACTTCTAAAAATTAGAATGGCCGACAAAGGTGGTTTTATTTTAAATGTATCATCAGCTTCGAGTATGTTTCCAATTCCATTTTTATCGGTATATGGATCTTCCAAAGCTTTTATAAATTCATTTACTAGAAGTATGATATCAGAATTTAGAAATAAAGTTCATTTTCAAAACGTAGCCCCATTTTTCGTGTCTACAAAAATGAGCAAATTAAGACCAAGTTTAACTGCACCGACACCCAGAAACTATGCTAACAGCGTACTTAATCGCCTAGGAACATCTACATTTACTTATGGATGTTTTGTACATGAATTGCAAGGTTGGTTTATCGGATTACTTCCTAGTTTTGTAATTGAAAAATTAGTCTACAATGTAAATTACGGTACTAGAATTAGAGCTATTCGGAAAGCTACAAAAATTAATTGATATCAAGTTGTTTGAACTTTAGTCTAAATATAATTTTCTTGTTTTTTGTTAAATTTGTATATAGAGTTCTGGCAGAGTTAAATGTAATCAATAGTAGATTATTCAGAACTGTACAACTTTGGTTCTCTGGTGGTATATTTTAGAATTTCAGAAAGAGCTGAATTGCGTTTCCAAGTTCGGTTATTTGTCACAAATTTATTGGTTACCTTAGATAGTTTCTTAACTAGTATTCTGCTTATAATCGTTATTAATTATTTATTAACTATATTTCTAGTGAGGTTTCTAATAGGAAACAAGATTTATCAATTTTAATAAACTTTCGAGCAATAGTTATCTAACTGCCCTATATCATAAAATTTCTGGGCTGATCTTTTATTAGTTCTATTGTGAGCTGGACTGTAAACCATTATACCCGTTTCAGTTCATTAAAAACTCCTATAATAAAATGAAAAAGTCAATAAAGTTATAATATAGGAACATACATACTTACCGTGCCTGCATGTAATTTGTTCAACTGAATAAAACTTATTATAGGAAGGAGGGAATTACACTTGATTCAATTCATTAAAAACTCATATAATAAAATGAAAAATCAATAAAGTTATAATATAGGAACATACATACTTACCGTGTCTGCATGTAATTTGTTCAATTGAATAAAAACTTACACCAAGCCCCATTGAGACAAATTCCGCTATACACCAGCTGTCACTGAGATAAATTCCGCTGTAATTATTTTTTGTGAATTCATTTTAGCCATTTTTTAAATGGCTGCTAAGTAAGTTGTTTTTTATATTGTTATATAACTTAAAGTTAAATTTTAAGAGTTGAATTATGATTTCATAAGGAAATATGATCATAATTCAAGTTCTTAAATATAACTTTTAATCATCATTTATTTCATATATTACTATAAATAATATTTAGGAAATCAAGTAAGTAACAATAAATAGTCTCCAAAAATATGTATTTTTTTATACATTTCGGAAAAAATCTCCTAATATGCCAAAAGTAATTAGTTTAATCTCTGTAGTCTTCTTTCACCAGCTCGTTATCCAGTGCGTCCTTCAGAAAATCGAATCTGGATTGGAAATTCATTGAACTCAATCCATCTGCTCTTGATATAGATTTCCGAATATTGAATTTGATTTTACTGAACACACTTTCAATTGGGTTCAGAAAAGGACTATATGGTGGTAAATGTTCAATAACATTATTTAGAGATATTGCACCACCATGAATTGAAGCATTGTCGTGGATTAAACGAAATCCAGTTCCATTCAATTTTACAGTTATTTCGTTGATGAAGATCTGGTAGGTATCCTTTTTATAGGATCCTACTACTAATTTATGATGGACTGGTCCATTGACTCCAATTGCGAGAGCCAAGGACATATTTCGTCCTCGGTTAGTTCGAAGTGTGGCGTATAATCGCTCACCTTTTTTATTTCTTCCAAGTTTCTGGCTTGTCTAAGTATTAAAGCCACATTCATCAATATATATTAATTGAGAATCCATCCATGCCTCTTCTAAATATCGCGTCGTGTATTCCATTCTGAGATCCAAGACGCGATCTGAATTTCTTTCAGCGACCGATGGTCTTATTTGCTTGGTCGTTATGAGATGATTTTCAAGAAAACGGGAAATAGTGTTTGTGGAAACACTTAAATTTTCGGAAATTAAAAAGTTCTTCATTTCCTCTAATGAAGCATAAACATTTTTCTCCACAAAATCAAGTAATTTGTTGCCATTTTCTTCCGAAATTTTGGATATACTGCCACCAATCTTGCCTTGTGACAATTTCCCAAATTTCCGGTATTTATAAATTATTGTTTTGATGGAATTTCTAGCTATTCCCAATAATTTTCCAAAATGGAAATAGTCTTCACCATTTTCCATGGCATTGATAATTCGTATTTTATCGATTTCCGAAATTCTGTAAGAAGAATAATTTTTTATAACTTAAAAATAAAATTTACAGTTTATGCTTTTTTGTTCGAGTCTCAGATGTTGTTGAGGGCCTAGCAACTTCTGAAAGCCTATGGAAATATTTAATTTATTTCAATTTTCAAATAAATCGTACAATGTGATTTCTTCTTCATCGCGAAATGGAATTGTTTCTGCAGAAATGTCTGAAAGCCTATGAAAATATGTAATTTATTTCAATTTTCAAATAAATCTTACGAAGAAGTTTCATCATTTTCATAAAAATTTGGATAAGTTTCCTTGGCATTAAATTTAAAAAATTTTTCCGCCATTTTTTTTTCTAAAAATATCTCAAAAATGTCTAAATTAATTTATTATAGGGGTTTTTTCAACTTCGGATGGCTACATGTTAAAAGTTAGCTTGCATGTTTTATTATAGGTTGAGTTAATGTGCATTATTTTATTTCTCTATCACTTTTTGTGTCTCTATAGTTTAGGGTTTCTCTCATTGACGATTTTACAAGCAACCTCAAGGTGTGTTTATATGCTATAAATTTATTGATTTTCTTTTATATTATAGGTGATTTATCTCAGTGACAGCTGGTGTAATTTAAGTTGATACATAAATCAACTTGGCGGAATTTATTTTTTGTGAAAAAATAAATGCATTTCAGCCATTTTTTAAATGGCTGCTAAGTAAGTTATTTTTTATATAGTTATATAACTTAAAGTTAAATTTTAAGAGTTGAATTATGATTTCATAAAGAAATATGATCATAATTCAAGTTCTTAAATATAACTTTGATCAACTATTTCATATATATTTAGGAAAATTAGTAACAATAACTAATCTCCAAAAATATGTATTTTTTTCGGATATTATTCAAAAAATGTGAGTTAAATTATTTTTGAAGTTATAAAAATTATTATTTGCATTAAATAATTATATTTTTATACATATTTCGAAAAAAATAAAGTTTAAAAATAAAATATTTTTCCGAATTATAAAAATGACTGACGAAAACATACACACGCGCCACAAGCAGAAATCAAAAATAAAATTAAAACAAATTAAAAAATAACATAATTAATTAAAAACAGATATTAATAAATTTCGCTTACAAGTGCATACAGAAACATAACGTAAAACCTAAAAACGCCCAAAAACCTTGCAAAATAAGGTTTAAAAAATACATAGGCGGAAGTGGTGACCAGAATAAAAGAATTAAAAGAGTAACACTCAGCGAGAATAAAAATGTAAATTTAAAGAAAATAATATTAAAAAATAGAGAAAAATAAATAGAAAAAGATAAAAATATTAAAATAAATAAAAGCTATTAAAAAACCCGAAAAAATGGCCGAAAAATGTTTAAAATTCGCTGATTGGTCGCACCAAACCACAAAATTAGTATAAAAACAACAGCCATTTTCATAATTTTTAACACTTAAAAAATTTAAAACACAATTTTTATTTTGAATTTTGAACATTGCAATATTGTAAGTTGTTTTAATGTTATATTTATTACATTTTATTATTTTTAAATCTTTAAAGTTTTAATTTATTCTTATGAATAGCCACGATACTTTTAGTATTATGACAGATCCCCCTTTAAATAATTATATAATAATAGTCTGTTGGACAAGTGTTGAATTGATATTCAATTCCCGCAGTTATGTTTGCGGGACGTTGACGTGTCGGGGAGTCGGCTGGGACTGGTCAGCTTTGCATTGATCACGAAAGTAGGAATCCGCTGGATTTCACCGCAGCGTTCATGAATAGTGGAAGGAGGAGTAACAAAATAAAATCACGAGAAGATCGCTTGGACTATAAGGGGATTAACATTTATATAAATGTTTAAGTAAAAGAATGGTTTTTACAAAAAAAACGAGTTATATCAAGTTTTGGGTTAAGGCGACGCCGTGAAGGCGTCGAGCTGAGGGAGTCATTCTTCTGGCAAATGCTGTAAAAGTATTAGAGGCCACAATTCAGGTCGCAGAATAGCACCCCGAAAACGTAAAGCAGGACGTACCAGCACCCAGAATTTATGCCGACAAGAATGATTAAATGAAAATCAGTTTCGGCATATCATCCGCGATAGCGATACCACAAGAAGTCAAGGAGACCCGAAATTCATCGACTTCTGTCGGATATAGGACCGATGACTTCGGTGATGAGCTGTAGCACTCAGTCCCTCAAGTTGAAGACGCCAAATCCAACGTCTACAAAAAATAAAAATTCCCAGTGGACATAGATGGAGATAATCGGGACCTCCTCGTAGATTTATGTGAACTTTTAGACGATTAGAAGATTTGTACATTATCTCACTTCTCTTGTTGAGGCCGTTTTTGTTTTATTAAATTTAATATTTTCGTCTCTTGTATATATTTGTTATTTCTTTTTCAAATAAATGTTTTAAAAACTTTTAATAATTATTGCCGAACGTAGTATAGTGATTGAAATAAACTAATACTCTAAATTGTGCTATTGAAAGGGTTTAATTAACCGAGGGAGATATAATAGGAAAAATACCAGGTGTCACTAAAGTAATTTAAAGGACTTATTGGAGGTTTCCGGAAATTAAAAGGTTAGATTTTAGCGAAAGACAAGAAATAAGCCCCAATTTAATTATATTTATTTTCAATTTAATAATAAATTTTTATAATATTAAAAACAGCTGATTTAACAGCGGATTAAATAATTTAGAGAAAATTTTGAATTATCGCATGAATTATCGAGGAAGTCAGAGAAGCTAGTAGACGTAAGTCCTTCTAACGGCAGTCAGGAACCCGAAAGCGAAAATAGAAATGAGGCTCACCGGCTTGTGGATTTTCGGCTACTATATACAGTACCAACATGAGCTTGCTCATGGGTATGTAGTAGTATGATCAAAATTTTGGGGCGCCTGGGTGAGACAGCATCAACCCTAGGAAAAGAAGGTTTTGAAGGCGAGAAAAAAGTTGAGTAACCTTCGCACAGATTTAAACAAATATATTACACTCAGTACACCAACATTAGCAACAATATTAATATCAAACTTGAATTCGTTACGATATTTTTAAAACTTCGCAATTGGTACATCCAAAGCTTAGAAAGATTCAGTCAAGTTAGCCAAATATAATGGCATGACAAAACGCACGAATCTTTATTTTACAAGATTGCAATTAAATCAGTGTCAATTTTGAATGCTTTCCTAGACATTGGATTTGAATCATATGTAATCAATTTAGAAGTTGTATTGTACAATCTTAAATTCTGTTGTCATAATTTTTATCCAAACTATTGATTGATCTTTAAGCCGGGTGTTGATATCAATGTAATCCTTGAAATTGTTTGTTTGTCTGATTTCGATTTGTCGGTAAACTTATGTTAATTTTACCCGGAGAGAAAGAAAAACCTTGAGAAATCTCAAATGAAGAACGTTATTCTTTTTGTTAAAAAAAGCTTGAGCTTTTTCTTCTCAAATTGGGAAATACGCATATTTTCAACAGCAACTAGCTGTCATGAATTTCCGGTGGTATTTCCAAATAAACTTTTAATGTGTAACCAACAGAATGCATACCTAGATCAGTTCATTCTCAATAAAAAATTATTTTATTCAATTATTTCTTATCAATAACCTGTGAAAGTCATTATATAATAATTATTTTACACAGCCAATATATATAAATCATTAATATCTATGTAGAAAATCTCTGCATTGTCGAATACTACATGATGTTTGTTTTTTAAAGTTAAACCTAACAGAGATCACATCTTTGAAAAAATCTCCATTCTTGAAGAAAGGTATTTAAGCCGAATTCCACGAAATGACTATAATTTCCAAAAAAGTGTTGGGCTAGAAGTTATATTTAATTAATTAAATAAAATTAGTAAATAATTCTGATGAAATTGTTAGTATCGTTACCGTACACAGACATGCACAGCCGACAGAAATTTCTAATAAAGTAAAACATAAATATAAACATATAAAAACATAACAAAAATAAATAAAATATGGTGGGTTACAGGGTTTCATTGTTTGTTTGAACTAATCGGTGGTTGCCCTCGTAACGCCATACAAAATGATACTAATCGCCACTTGGCACCCGTTGCTAGGCAACGTTGGTAATGTGTTCAAGTGGTGGATTGCCCGCAAAAATTGAGTACCATGTGCTAGTACTGTAGTTGCTCGGACAACCCTCGGGTTCACGAGCTGTCGATAGAAGACCTGTGCTCGCTTAGCTCTGTCCCTCGTGATCGTTCAAGATTAGGTCCTCATCTGCCTGCGGAGCGATGAAATTAAGATTGAGTAACATGATGCAAATGTTCAGCATACAAATATATCAACGGAACAAATCAAATTAAGTTTAACTTATTCGATATACGCGTATTAACATTTAAATTTCTCATGTAGGCGAATACTCGTACATTGACGTAAGGGAATTTGTACATTGACTTGAAGTTTGTTTACTAACTTTAATTACAGTTGCTCGCATCTTAAGACTTAGGCCGGATGTTGATCCGAGATAACTTGGTCGCGTGTGGGTGTATCCTGGTGGGCGAGTGATTTCCGGCGAATTTTACCATTACGCTTAAGCGATTGACTACGTTGTTTACATCCGGTGATTGTATGATTCGTGTCGTATTCTCAGAATTACTGGTCAAATGTTCGCCTACACTCGATTATCTCAATTTCCGGTAAGTTATTTCGTTGACTAGTTTAAATGTACTTTATTAGCAACTTTTAGGAAAACTTCTACGCTTATGGATGCGATACCCCTTTATTGGAATAACTTCGCTATGTGGAATTTTGTTGGTGCAATACAAATTTTCGCTTGTCTTAAACTTTGGTGTTTTTCAATTAGGTTAATTTAATTTACGTAAATATTCATTCACTTTACTGCTAATTAATTTACTACGAATCCTGAATTTACGCTAATTAGAAACCTATTTTATAAATTCATGAGTTATTCTAATCTAGTTAAGAGATTATATTATCAGTAATTAATATCGACATCTGTTATTCCGATTTCTACTAGTCTTCCCTAAGGCTGTTTGGATCAACTATTGCCACAAAGTTATTTTAATGCTAATCGTTTTAAATCCGTGAATCCAGCTTTAATTTTAGTTTACATTTTTACGGTTATTCCATTCATCTCTAACCTTAACCTATGAGTTACTTTAATCCACTAACCATAGCTCGTTACGGAACTTATTGTATTTATTCTTATTCAATATTTTACTTTACCAAAATTAGATTATTTGGGTTTTTTCTTAATAGTTATTTGCGCCAATTTAATCATTTTTACTGTTATCAATAAATTGTTTCAATTTAATAAACGATATATTTATTTTTATGCATTTTAGTTTTAATCAATAATTTAATCTAAATACTTGATTTGCTCAATCACTTCTTCAATTTTATCAAAATGAATTAACGGTGAATTATGTGGGGCGACATTAAATTTTAATCGACAATTAAGTTAAGGGATTTCATACTGTTATTCGAAAATCATTTTACCTTTAATTGATGCGTTTCTTTATTTGAAATCAATGAATTCGATTCTTAACTGCTTTCCTTTTTATCGGGGTTGATTTGATCAATACATTACTCGTTCTTACTCAAAGATCAGATTACTTTTATTGAAATGAATTATAATAAATTAGCTGATGAAATCATTTGCTATTACCCGAATCAATAATTTACGAGCGGTTAAATTATCTTTACCCAACATTTACTTTAATTTTTAGCCATAAAACACTTTACTTTTATAATCAATGGTTCCTTTAAATTTTATCAATAATTTCAATTTAATCGAATTCAATGATTCCCAATAAATTTTATTTATTTCAAAATGTTAATCCAAAATAGTTATAACAACGATTTCAGTTAGTTTAACCCAAGTACCCTTTCCCTTTAGTAGGCCTTAGACGCATATTGTGTTCATATTATATTTATTGAGTGCCCACTGGACTACTCGGTGTGATAATTTTAAGCCGTATGTAACATAATTTTAGGTCGATTTTACAGAATCGAGAAACGAGGAAGCAGCCAGAGACTTCTTCCTTATTTCTCGCTTCCGCTATAGGGATAATATTGACGTTACGACCCCTGCGTTTCTCAACGCCGAGTCTTCACGGGTACATATCATTGGCGATTTTCCACGCACTTACATGCATCTGTACTATGTTGATTTTACTATCTTGCGTGATGTGTCGGCTGTGGGCCGGAAGAATTTCGACATTTCAATTTAGTTTATGAAAAAATATATATCAAATAATTCATGTATATTAATAATATTTATTAATTAGGACAAAATAACAGAATTACCCTTCATAACCATTCCAAATATTTCAAACAACATCATAAAATATCATAACAGAAAGCATAAATACCTCTCCCCCCACGTCGCCGTGGAAAGAGGGCTCCAACCAAAATATTTCTCACCTAAAATCAATTGAATTAGCTCAAATATCTTGAAAATAAGGTTCTAAAATAGCTTCACAACGATTGGAAATTAAGATTTCAAAATAGTCTAAAATCAATTGAATTAGCTCCAATAGCTTGAAAATAAGGTTCTAAAATAGCTTCACAACAATTGGAAAATAAGATTTCAAAATAGTCTAAAATCAATTGAATTAGCTCCAATAGCTTGAAAACAATGTTCTAAAATAGCTTCACAACACTTGGAAAATAAGATTTCAAAATAGTCTACAAACGACTTCAAATAATTTTAAAATAGTTTCTAAAATGGTTTGTTTCCAAAAATGGTTAAAGTCCAAAATTGGTTTGAAAAATGGTTAATGGTTTCAATCAGTTTGAAAAAATGGTTAAGTTAAATGTGAAAATGGATCAGTATATATACCTATTTGTGTGACGTGTGAAATTTGATGCAGTAAAACAAAATTCGACCTTGTTCTTTTCTAGCAAATTCTATTATTTATTTTTATTATTTTTCGATTTATTTTTATAATTTTTTATTTATAATTTTTATTGAATTATTGCTAATTCAAATTTTTCGATTTAAATTTCATTTTAATGAACTTTAATTGATTTTTTCAATTTCGTCGAATTTGTCGTGTTTTCTTGTTATATTTGTATAGGTATCGTGCGAATCTTGGTGCATTTTGTTAATATTTTTATTTTATTTTTATGTTTATTATTTTATATTTAATTCTTTTATTTCTCAGATTTTATCGGGTTTACTTGATGTTTCAGTGGGTTTATTTAAATTGCGTGTTATTTTTGCGTGTGTGTTTTTGATCCATTTAAACATTTTCCAAGGCCGTTTACGTTCTGGCCCAACAAATACAAGAAAATCCTGCAGAAGCAAGCTCCAATATAAAGTTTAAAACAGACTGGCAAAACCTCGCAAAACAAAAAGATTTTGTTTTGTTTAACAATCTTTTTTCTTCCCTTCCGACCAGGCTTATTTCACAACTTATCAACAAATCACCTTCATCATTCAGCTGCAGGAGAAGGCAAACAAATCAAGTAACAATTATTATAACTTGCATATTTTGTGTTAGAATATATTTTATGTATTACACCTGATTCAGTTCATTAAAAACTTCTATAATAAAATGAAAAAAAATCAATAAAGTTATAATATAGGAACATACATACTTACCCGTGTCTCCATGTAATTTGTTCAACTGAATAAAAACTTATATTATAGGAAGGAAGGAATTAGAAGAAAATTTTTTTTTAACTTAAAAACATAATACATAGTAAATAATGCATGCAAACTTTCAAAATGTAGAAATGTTCAGTTCAATTAAAACTCTATAAAACTATTTTTAGTAACTTTTTAGACAAGTTTTTTATAAATTAAAGCCAAAAATTTTTGAAAAAAATACCAATAACTCTACTTTGAGTTGTAGAGAAAATTAAGAAATAATTTTGTAAGATTTTTCATGAAATTCAATCAATTTAATATTTTTACAACTTCAGATATTTCAAAAATATCCATCGAAACTCTAGGTTTTTGAGTTTTTCCCTCATTTGCAATTTACCAGGAGCAGTGGAACCAGAATTTTCAAATGAGGAGTTTAAAAAAACGGAAAACATAAGTTTTCCGATAACTTAAATTAAAAAAAATTTTTATAAAGTATAAAAAATCCAAATCATTAATATCATTGAAAATGGGGAAGATGTTTTTAAATTTGGGAAATTAACGGAAATTTCTAAAGCTTCATAAATTCAGTAAATATAAAAAGTTTGGATTTGTTAAAAGGTAAAAAAGATGGCAGCCAAAACAAATTTGCAAGGAACAGAGAAATAATTTATTTGAATATAGAATCTTTTTAATAATAAATTTTAGTTTTCAATTAATTGAACTAAATTTATTCGAAAATAATTCGATTAATTTACATAAATTGGCATCAATTCCTAAAAAACCCAAAGAAAATTAATAAAAGTCAAAATTTTAATTGTCAGCCATTTTAAAAATGGCTATTTCATAAACTTAATCATAATTTTAGTTGGATGGTCATTAAAACTTCTATTATAGAAGTTTTTAATCAACTGAAACAGGTGTATTGTTTAATTTTATTGTGATCGTTGTGTGGAGTGTTACACTAGTTTCAGTTCATTAAAAACTGCTTTACTAAAATGAAAAAATCATTAATGTTATAATATAGGGACATACATATTTACATGTGTCTGCATCTAATTTGTTCAACTGAATAAAAACTTTATTATATGAAGGAAGGAATTTGAAGAAAATTTTTTAAACATACAAACATACTACATAGTAAATAATGGATGCAAACCTTCAAAAATTTACAGAACGTAGAAAAGTTCAGATGAATAAAAACTCTATATATTACTATTTTTAGTAATTTTTTAGACAATTTTTCTAAATTAGAGCCGAAAAGTTTTGAAAAAATACCAGAAACTCTACTTTGAGTTGTAGAGAAAATTATGAAATAATTTCGTAAGATTTTTCATGAAATTCAATCAATTTAATATTTTTGCAACATTTCAGAAATATCCATCGAAACTCTAGGTTTTTGCAAAGATGAAGAAATAACAATGTAAGATTTAACTTGTACTTAAAATAAATTCATTTTTACCTCATTTACAATTTACCAGGAGCACTGGAACCAGAACCTTCAAATGAGGAGTTAAAAAACGGAAAAATCCAAATCATTAATACCATTAAACGAAAATTTCCAAAGCCTCATGAAATGAATAAATATCAAAAATTTGGATTTGTTTTAAGGTAAAAAAGATGGCAGCGAAAATGAATTTCCAAGGAACAGAGAAATAATTTATTCGAATATAGAACCTTTTTAATAATAATTTTTAGTTTTCAATTAATCGGACTTACAACTTTCATTAATTTACATAAATTGGCATAAATTCCTAAAAATAACCCCAGGAAAATTAATAAAAGTTAATTTAAAAATACACGTTGATGAAAAGTATTATTTAAGAACTTGAATAATGATCTCATAAATATACGAGATCACAATCCAAGCCTTAAATATACTTTATTAAAAAATTTACCTGTCAGCCATTTTAAAAATGGCTAATTCATAAACTTAATCATAACTGTAGTTGGATGTTCATTAAAACTGCTATAGAAGTTTTTAATGAACTGGTACGGGTGTATTAATTTTTTCACTTCTCATCATAAAGCATTTTCTTGCCATCTGGCACTCGTCACTAGGCAACTTTTTTATTGTATCTAAGAGTGTATCTAGCAAAAAGTGAACTCCCTCAGGAAACTGTTAAAGCCTTGGAGAAGTGAGATGTAAGCTATATAAACCTTACCCCCATATTTACAAAAAAAATATTCCGACTTAAAAAATTTGGCTGTTAATTTAAACCAAAGAATTTTCGGAAATGTATTAAAATTAAAGGGTTGTGATTTAAATTTTTGGTGTGTAGATAAAATCAAGTGTGCTCTACATTATGGCTACTTACACTTTCAAAGAGTATGTAGTATTACGAGACGAGTTTTTTTCATCAAGCAACTACGAGTCTAAAATCTATTAACAAAAAGATTTACGGTTTTTTTCTAAGTCATGCACTTGTATTGCACATGACATTGTTAAATATGCATATCAACTGGGCATGCCTTTGTTTGTCATGCACCGATATTGCACAAAAATCTAAACAAAATTCAATATCTGTTTATATATTCAATAATTTTTACATTTCACATAAAATTGTTGGGTTTGTCGGTGAATTTGAATACGATGTATTGTCAATCTGACTCCAATCGTGCTTTTAAACAACAGCAATGAACTCCAAACGATATAAACTTTATTGATTAACACACTTTATCTCCAATTTAAAATGACACAAGTAATTATCTATTAGTCACAATTTGGTGCTTATTACAATCCTTCGAGAAGAATAGCACATTTCGGATCAATTGAATTTCACAATCACTTGACTACTGTGACGGGTTTCTAAGATCGGTAAATCTGATTTAGTTGCTTTGCTTTGACTTCGCTTAATTTCTGTTTCAAATTTCTCTTTTCCTTGATTTCAACTTTTAGTTTTCTCCAAATTTCTCTTTAATACCTTTCTTCAATAATTTTGTGTAATTTTCTCCTATCCATTTATTCGTCGAATTCTGTCCAATTTCTCTCTCTGATTACAGTTGCGATTCCTTTTTATACTCCGTCACCCAATAATACTTATTGATGTCAAATAGAATTTCCAATATCTTTTACCGCTAATTCAATTTGGGCCTCTATAATCACTGACAGCTGTCCAGATAAATAATTTTTAGAGATCCTATTTCTCGGATTCCCAAACAACATTCCTTCCCTTATCTTGAAAGGGCTTTCGAGATAACGTGCAAATTTTGCTTTTGTTTTTGTTTTCCTAAATTTGCACTTGTTAATTATAAATGATCTTCCATTATTTAATTGTCTGTTTTTATTGATTTTCTCTTATTCCCTTCTCATTATTAGACATTTCTTTTTCATTCCCTTTTTATTAAGCTCCAGAACCACATCTTAATCACTTATCATTGTTTCCCCCAATCATTTTACATGTTTATTAATTATTTTACTCTATTATTTAGGTATCCTCAACAAAATGAATCGAGAACAATTTATTACAATTATGCTCAGTAGACCGGTATTCAATACAAAAGATGAAGAAATAATATCAAATATTCGATTATTGGTAAATGATGCGTGAAAATATTGTTGGGGTTAACAAAATTCACAAAAGTAAAATGGAAAATAAATAAAAACATTGATATTCAAAATAATAAATAAAAAGGCAAAATCAATAAAATTTTAAAATAACTATTTATCTGGGGAAATGGGTATGGGCGGATACCAAATGACGAGACAAATTTAAATATAATAAAATTAAATCGATTAGGGGTCCCCCAGAAGGAAATATTTAATAAAAATAGAAATTAATTAAAAATTAATTGGCTAATGGGAAGTTCGAGCTAATGGGAAGTCCGAGCCAACAGAAAACCCGAACAGTGTGAGAAACCCGGAACGTCAACAAATTTTCTAATTAAGGAAAACGAAATTGGTTGACGAAGAAAACCCGGGATAAAAAGGGGAACCCGCCACCAAAATAATTATTGTAAATAAATGGAAACCCCGGGAGCCCAGAGATAACTAATTTGGTTTTGGACAGAGATATGTCAAAAATGCCAAAACCGATTTAGTTTGCGGGTGACTTGATTTGCGAGATGAGTATAAAAGGAAAAGGCAGATCAACAAAATTGCTAGTTCGTCGAAGAGAATATTTCAGAGAGCGGAGCAAAGGAGGTAATAAGCTTAAAGATAAATCAATCAGCCGAACAAATTAAATTCTTGCGCACCAGACACGGACATCTCCCTTTGAAGACGTATCCCTACGCATTGAAGTATTGTGAAATCGTGAAGAGTAATTGTGTAGAGTATTGTTAATTGAATCGATATTTGTGAAAGTTGTGAATAAAGTTGTGATATATAAATTGGAAATAAATCTTATTGTGTTGGGTTAATTGAATTGATTAAAGAAGTACACCAAGGAGCCAAACCTAAGCTCCAACTTTCTATATAAAAACCCAACAATATGTAAAGAAAACCTATCGACTTGGAACTCGGAAGAAGAGCTTCTTAAGAACGTGTTGCATTTTCGTCATTCTATCAGCAGGGTGTATGTCTACTGCTTGTGGAATGTTTGTATAATTATAGAATTTTAAAAAATTACTTTAAACTTTAAGTTTATTTTTGTTTAGTCCCGGAAGGAAAGGTTACAAGTTGTTTATAGGAATAAGATGAAAATAAGTAAAAATCATTTTCGATAGTAAATGAGAACACTCAGCATATGGACTTGGTTCAAAACACCTCTCCAAGCAGAAAATCTGGCAAAACTAGTTAAATATTTTCTGAAACACGGGGAATTCAACGAGACACCTGCAAATTTACTTGATCAGGAATCCTCTTTGGTATTACGCTAATTTTATTAATGATTGTCAAAGCTTTATGTTATACATGTCTCATTTGACTTATGCAAATGAATTATCTTATTATATCCTCAGAAAAAAATTCAAAATAAATTCAAAATAAATTAATAAAATATATAAGTATTAAACGACAATAAATCACAAGTTCAATGTTAGATATTATTCAACTTGGACTATGCTCTTTACCTAGACTGAGACTTAGCTGATACTTGATTCTACTTACATTATACTTGTTTACTTTAAAATATTTTTCAGACATTTTTATCATATTTACAAATTCCTCATTTTTGAAATGTCGTAAAATTTTTCAAATCACAAAATTAAAAAATATGTTATAAACCAATTTTTTTAAATAAATAAAATGTAGTATTTGATCTATTCCATACAAATTATACCAACATATTTTGTCATTTATTGCTTTCTTTTACGCTGTTATTGGGTTATTTTTTTCGTTATTGATTATTTTGTCAAAAGGATGGTTAAAACGTTATTAACAAAATCTGAAAACATCAAATTTATATATGTAGAGACACAATAATAACAGCAAAAATATGTTCAAAATAAATACAATACGTTGATTTTATCAGTTGAGCTTTGTATTCGATTGTTGGCCAGTCGATCAGTGAGCATGAAATATCACGGTTTTGCGTTTCTTCGATTATCATAGTGTTGTTAATAGAATTGATTTGAGAAATGACGAGGTTAGAAATGTATTTAAGAGAAAAAAATAATTTCATATTTGATAAAGTTCCAACAGTTTGGATTTTGAAATGAGTTTGTTGGGTTTCGAGCTGACTTGAATGAGTGGCAACAATATATATATATGTAAAATACAATGGGATTGTATTGTAACTAACAATTATTATTATTAAGTAGATGGTTATGTCACCGCTAGACCATGTCACTGCTGGACCAATACCCTCCTGGGGGTAAATTTCTTCCTTATTCTAAAAGTACAAATTTTTTCTAAGACAAAGACTCATTCAAGGTAATGTATGAGTCATCATAACTTTGAAGGTCGTTCAAAATTTTCGCAAGGTAATTTAAACAAAGACCATGACTCATCAAAAATTATTCAAGGTCATATAATTTTTCAATTTTTTTTAATATAATTTACTACTTAATGCTATAAGTATGTAATAATTATTATTATTATTATTTTAATTTTAATATTATTATTATTATTTTTAATATTATTATTATTATAATTATTAATATTATTATTATTATTACAAAATTTTATTATTATTTATTATTATTATTATTATTATTATTATTATAATTAATATAATTATTAATATTATTATTATTATTATTATTATTACAACTTATTATTATTATTATTATTATTATTATTATTATTATTATTATTATTATTATTATTATTATTATTATTATTATTATTGTTATTTTTTATTATTATGATTATTATTTTTACTATAATTATTATAATTATTAATATTATTATTATAAGGACTTATTTTATGTTTCACCTCTGATTTCTTTATAAGAGACATAATATTTTCCACAAAATTTGACTATGAATCAGATTTTGTAAAAAATAATATGATTATTATTATTATTATTATTATTATTATTATTATTATTATTATTATTATTATTATTATTATTATTATTATAATTAATATAATTATTAATATTATTATTATTATTATTATTACAACTTATTATTATTATTATTATTATTATTATTATTATTATTATTATTATTATTATTATTATTGTTATTTTTTATTATTATGATTATTATTTTTACTATAATTATTATAATTATTAATATTATTATTATAAGGACTTATTTTATGTTTCACCTCTGATTTCTTTATAAGAGACATAATATTTTCCACAAAATTTGACTATGAATCAGATTTTGTAAAAAATAATATGATTATTATTATTATTATTATTATTATTATTATTATTATTATTATTATTATTATTATTATTATTATTACAACTTTTTATTAATTTTATTTTTATTATTATGGTTATTTTTATTAACATTATTATTATTATTATTTTTATTAACATTATTATTATTATTATTATTATTATTATTATTATTATTATTATTATTATTATTATTATTATTATTATTATTATTCGAAATCTTTATTAATCTTATTAAAATTATTAATATTTTTATAACTGTTATTATTACTTTTTTTTCGATTCATGTTAGTGCTAATTATTCCATAAAAATTCTATATGCTGGTGTACTAAGTGTAATTAATTTGTATAAATCTGTGCAAAGCTTATTCAAACTTATTCCCCTCTATCAAAATACATTCTTTTCCTAGGATCTATGCTGCTTCACTCAGAAGCCCCACAATTTTAATCCTACCACTTTATACTCACGAGGAAGCTCATGTTGGTACTGTATATAGCAGCTGAAAATTCATGAGCAGGTGAGCTCCATTTCTAGAACTACTCCTCATGATATTTTCACTTTCGGGTTCCTGACTGCCGATGGAAGGTCTTACGTCTCTTTTTATCTATACGCTTGTCCATACTCATCTATTTCTAAAATTCCTATATCAATCAGTAATCATTACTCATTATTTATTAAAATATTTTTCAAAAATTTGGGCAGCGTTCCGCCCTTATTTTATGGAAAATTCCCTGTTTCATACAAACGTTAGCCTATGGTAAATTGAAATGAATGCATTATTATAAGGTCATTTTTTTAGTCCAACAACTCATATTTGCTTTCCTATGGTCGCCACAGTTACCACCATTCGTAAATCTCTATATTATCATCTCACAGATTTATGCCAAAATGTATCATTTTATTTTAATTTTCCACCGCGATGATTATCAAACAATGTACGTGATCTAACCATACTTTATACTTTCATTGACCTAAATTTCTATCACTAGTCGTACCCTTGACAATATAATAATCGGCTGGAGTTAAATAAAAATTCAATTTTCCTACTTAAACATATAATAATGTTGTCCCTCTAACTCTGACGATATTCCCGCATTTTACCCTCTTACCGCTCCGTGTACGCGAAATATGGACACCACGATGAATTCGAACGGTGTCCTACTCCGAGATCAATGCAAACTAGGCCTGACCTGTCTAAGTAGACTCCGAGGGGTGGTCAATGATAAAAAGACACATCAACGTCGTGCAAATTTAACTACCGGAATTGAATATCGTTTCGCCACTTATCCACAGACTTAATATATGTAAAATGAATATAAATAAGTTAGGGGGACCTGCCGAACGATGCCAAAAGACATCGCGGCCATCCAGAATAAGTTAAATTAAACAAAACATTAACTTAGAAAAATATATTTCTAAAAAAAAACAATACTTACAATTGACAAGTTTGTTAGTCAAGCATCCAAGTTTGAAAAATTGTCATACGTCGGCATAAAAATTGACTAAACAATTGTCTAAAAATGTTTGTTTCTAACACAAGTGTCTAAAACAAATTGTCTCAAAAAAAGTCTAAAAATTTTGTGTCTACAACATGTCTAAAAATTTTGTGTCTACAAAATGTCTAAAAATTATGAAAATGACTGCTGTATATATAGTGTTATCATGCCTGGGTGCAACCAATCAGAGAATTTTGAGCCTTTTTGGCTATTTTTTGGAGGGTTTTATTGCTTTTATTTTATTTTAAATATTTTATGTTTCTCCTTATTTTTCTCTATTTTTTGATATTATTTTCTCAATATTTCGTAAATTTTTATTTTTTATTATTTAACCATTCTTTTTGATTGTTTCTCTTTTTACCCTTTGATATTTCAATTTTTGGTCGCCGCTTCCGCTTATATATTTTCTAAACCTTCTTTTGAAAGGTTTAGGTGGTTTTATGTTTTGGTTTTGTATTTCTTTCTGTACCTGTAGGATTTTCAATGATTTTAATTAATATATGTTTTATTTAATTTTATTATGTTTTTATTTTGTTTTATTTAATGTTTTATTTTATTTTCGATTTCTGCTTGCGGTGCGTGCTTATGTTACAGCAGCCATATTGATAATTTCCAAACCTCATTAACTATTTTGTTTTAATTTACACAATTTTCTCATTTTTGTTTAAATGATGACTTATAGCCCAACATATAAAACATAAATAACTAATTCAAATAAAAATAAATAAATTCAACAAAATACATTTATATTATTATTATTATTATTACAAGTTATTATTATTCGAAATCTTTATTACAATTATTAATATTTTTATAAATGTTATTATCACTTTCATTATTTTTAACAATGTTATTAGTAATTTATTAATTTTTATTTTAAAATAATATTATACTAATAATACTATAAAAAGTCTATAAAACACAAATAACTAGTTCAAATTAAAATAAATTCAACAAAAATACATTATGTACATTATATTAAAATAAATAACAAGTTTTGTACATCAGTGTGATAATAAGACGTCATCAATATCAACATCTTGATTGTTTTGATAAGAGCTCTCATAACTGTGGCTATGCATGCTCAGATAGCTTGGACTATAACCAAATAGAGGCATTACTTGGTCATCATCAATGACATCGACTCCTAAATAATGGCCAAATGCGAGACTGGAATTTCTACCCACCCAATTACGCTTTTAGAGCAATTTTAGAGCAATTTTTTAGTTCCGCGTCCCTATCCTAGTTAGACTCACCGTAAATATTGTGTCATTATGAAAACAATCTAAACATGACTAGTGCTCAATCTCTGTGCCCAAAAACTTCACCTCTTAGCCCTCATCGTATATTTAGTACCCAACAGACTATAGGACTTGGGTTTTAAGAAAACCCATTCCTCATACTCAAGACCTTTACTCTCAACTTTAAATTTTCCTATTACAGACTCAAGCTTTCTTGAGTACAAGGGATGTGCCGGGTCATAATTGGACGTATTTAAAAGGTTGTCTCTTATCATTGCTGGCAAAAGAGTGTCTAAGTTACAGTGCTAAACCTCAAGGTCAATGTGTGAGCATCAACTTCTCAACTTTAGAATTCGGTGGACACATCTTTTCCGGCCCAATCGGAAAATCATTCAAAAAATCATGCACACAATGAGGAATCTCGATATCAACAATATTAACAATACCGAAGTATTTCGATATCATCATTGATGCATTCCGAAAAAATATGATCTAATAACCTCAAATGACCCTCATGTACCCAAACAAAATCCGCACACGGAAGATTTTGGCTAAGAGCCCAACCGTACAAATTTTTTATGTCGATATAAAAGATTTCTGTATCTTCAGAACTTGCGACATAATGGTTATTAACAAATTTTAACCCACTCCGTATTCCTTCATCGTAGTAATTAAATATCTCCATGTTCTTCAGAAGTTCTATGGGTCATGAGAGCAGACGCCCATGATATAACAGGAGTTCCATAAAAACTAAAAGGTTCTAGACTATTATAAGTAATTACTTTTGCGCGAAATTGCTGAAAATAATCCACAAGGAGGGACACGTCCAATTTTAAGTAGGTTAACATATAATCTAACATTGTCTCGCAATTTTCTTGTGTCCAAATTTGTTGGGCTGTAGCGTATTCATCAGCAGATACAAAACCACAAATACGAGACAATTCATTAGTCGATTCAAGAACCTAAAGAGATGCCGCTAAGTCATATGGAAAAATAGCTTTGGCTCTAACAATTGCGCCTTACAAAACAGAATCAGTTAAAGGCATATAGAAAGTGTTTTAACAGCTTTTGCTAAAGATGAATTAACAAACTGCATGCTGTCTATAAAACGAACAGGCAATTTATTAATGTACGCGATGAGTGAGATAAATTTTTCAGTAGTGGTTGGGCTAATATTTAATTCCCAAGAAGAAAAATTATTTAAACAATAATTTAAAATATTAAAATATAAAGGAGGGGAACTTGATGATGATGAATATTTATTTAAGTACAACAGTAAACTTTGTAAATCATATAATCGCGTCAAAGAAATTTAGAACAAGTATAAATAGTCGGTATACGGAAAATGAGAGGGATGAAGAGAAAAAGGCAGTTAAAAATGAGGAACACAAGGAAATAGAAAATGATGAAATAAGAGTGGTAAAAATGAAAGACGAATTAGAAGTTAATGAGGTTGCTAAAATAAAGGAATTAAGTGACGTTAACGAAAATGATAAATCAAGGATTGTTGATGAAGTTAAAAATGAATTGGAAATAAGTAAAAGTGAAGTTGAAAATGAAGTAGAAATGGAGAAACTCGAGGTTGTAGACGAATTAAAAATGAGAGGGGTTGATAGAGTTAATAAAAATGAAGTAGAAAAAGGTAAAAGTTTAAACGAAATTAATCTAAATTGGGTAAAATTAGTCATAAGGGAAAATGAGATTGACATTACGAGAAGAAATCTAAAGGGGTTAATGAAAATGTTGTATCCAACGTTCGAATTTGAAGCAGAAATAAAAGATTATTTAAAGGATTATTTAGTGAAATTTTGAAGGTCGACTTTTAGAAGTAGTAAAAAAATATGGTGAGTCAGATGAATTTTGTGATATGAAAATGATTGAAAAGTTAATCAAATGTTGAATAAACAGAGAATTGGTTTTAAACGGGTTGACATTTATTGTTTTGGAAGTGGGAACGCATACTTATACGAAGCCAGATGAAATAGTAAATTTGATAAATAAAGCAGCTCAGATATTGAATAAAAATTTTGGAAACTGAATTAAAGATAAAGAAGGTTGGGAAAGTGTATGATCGTCATGTAAAATGGAAAAAGAGAATGAAGAAATGTATAGCCCTCAGCAGAGAAGGCTGAATGGAAGAGAGAATACTGAAATGAGAAAAACAATGATATTTCCATAGGTAATGTTTATGTTTATTATTTTATGTAGGGTATTCACCCAAACCGCTTCGTTGGTAGCAAATGACTGTTCTCAAACTGAAATGGGAAAAGTTTATTCAGTAGTAGACATAGCTGATTGTTCGGATGCGTATCCGATTATTTTAAAAATTAATGACGTTAAATATCATGTGTATCAGGAATCGGATCTGAGACGAGCAAAAGTTCGTGAATGTCTGGTAAAAAGGACAACATGCAAATGGAGCCATGCGTCATCATTAAAAACGCAGATCATTCCGAGACCGGTTGAGGTAATTCTTGAAAATTGTAAAACGGCATTTCAAACAGGTGAATTGAAAATCAGTTCTGAAATTAAATTAAAAGCAAAGTTAAATCATATGGTTAGAGAAACAATGTAGCTAAGGGAGCTTTAAAGGCAGATGTTGATTGTGAATGTGAACCGCACAAATTGAATGGTAGAATTATTGATAAAATAGCAGCATTAGAATAGTATTTAACGGAATTTGTTTGATGTTGACACAGGGAAGTTGCAAACGCATCCATTTTGCAATATGAAGCAGTCTAGTTGTCATACAGGTGAGAAAAGTTTTGTGTATCACGTTAAAACAAACGTATATAACTTGCGTATTTGAAAACAATGATTTTTAAAGAATTAGTTGGTGAACAATTTAGAGAAAGACCCGATCGAATGAATTTAAATACCAGAGACAACGGAAAGTGAGAGTGACTCTGTCTATGACAAGAAAGACACCTATAGTGTTAAGGTCAACTTCACCTAGTGATGGAATGCGATTTATTAGAAAAGACATTACAAATAAATATGGTCAAATAGTATATGAAACAAATTATAAAGGTGTATATCTATCAAAGAAAACAATTGAAGATTCAGAAACTAGAATCCATACGGAAGATATTAAATTAACTCTGTATTT
Organism: Schmidtea mediterranea; assembly: GCA_022537955.1. Lineage (NCBI taxonomy): Eukaryota > Metazoa > Platyhelminthes > Tricladida > Dugesiidae > Schmidtea > Schmidtea mediterranea. The sequence continues at coordinate 108,961,383 of CM039681.1, read as the reverse complement.
TAATAATAAAATCGATTATTTATTCCATCATAGCCAAGATGTCATGGAAAATATTTATCCCGAGATGATGTTAAATGATTGTAAACTAAATAAAGAGATATTACGAAATCGTTTGGCAATGACTATTACTAATCCGAATCTAGTAGCACCTATATTAATATCGCAGAATGGTGTGTTTGCCAGAATAATTGGGGAGGCTTTATGCAGTTATAAATGTAAATTGATAAATTGAGATTTATAGAGTCAGTCACTGGAATATTATTGGAGCAAGAAGCGAGCCGAAAATATTACTATGCAATCGATTATTATCTCCATTATATCGTTTAGTGCCACACTCATGGGATTGCGTTACCAGATTACAGAAAAGTAAAGACTCCGGACAAGTTAGAATTAATAAAGCTTGAGCATCTAGTAAATTTCAAGTCATTGAATAAAATGTCACAAACAGGTTTATATTCAAGCGATGAAATTGACGAAGCACAAAGAAAATTATTACTTCCGTCGAAAAAGGAGAGCGTCACATCAGAAATGGTAGATAAAATATTGCCTAATTGGCAAGGCAAAGTAAATTATGATTATTGGTTGACATCGATTATTATAAAAAAGCTACGTATAATACAATGAAAAAAATTTGGGGCAAATTTATGTTTCTTGGGCAAGCTTGTGCTGGATTAATTGGTATATATGTAATTGGAGTGACATTGAAAGTAATACTATCTCAAATATTGTCGACGCATAGAATATACACAATTTTGGGTTGGTCATGGAAATTAATTATTGGATGTGTACCATTTTTAGCTAGATTCTTTATCACGGATCACCAGTATAAAGAATTAAAAAATGTGAAAAAGCGATTCAAAAATGACCGAAGAAGTGAAGACCCACAATTAGATTCAATAACTGAAAATAATAATGAGAACAGTAATAGTGGAGACAACAAATTATCGTTTTTAAATAAGAAAATAATTGAATCTAGATTTTTGTTAGAACCTATGCCAAAACTTAGTGGAATAGACACGCTTACTAGATAGCACATTCCAGCTAGATTAATAGCAACAGATCCAGTTTATCCAGGACTTAAGCTAAAAGAAATGAAACCGCTTACTGATATTAAACTTGAACCAGAAAAGATTGAGCCTTCGAGTGCTGAGATTGAAAGGAAAAACATGCTGGGCTTACCATGCAGTTATGTGCTTATGACAATATCCAAAGTTGGAAAACAACCCGGTATATTTGTGCAATTAAATAATAGTAGAGTAGAAGCTCTACTAGACTCAAGCTCTAGTCATACAATCATATCAACCAAGGTATTAACAGTCAAAGAGAGACTGAGAATAAAGGATATCGGCGAAATGATAACATCAATGTCGGGGAATCATTTAAAAATATTGGGTAAACTTGAATGTAAAATATTGATTGGCAATAGAGAAATAACTCATCATGTGCTGGTTAGGAAAGATTGCCCTACAAAATTCCTAATTGGTATGGATGTGATGGAACAATTACAAGGAGTTTCATTAGATTTAGCTACAGGGAACCTAACTAACAGTATTACAAATGAAATTGTGCACAAAACCGGAGAAGTATTTTTAAATAATACTTTAGAAGTTCCTGCAAATTCAGAGGTGATTTATTATTCCAATATCGCGAGTGTGTCAGATGAGGAATATATATTTGAACCGAGTTAAACATTAATAGAGAAATACAATGCACTAATGTGTCATGAAATAGTAAAAGTAAAGGACCAATTAATCCCAGTGAAAATAGTAAATTGTGATAACAAACCAGTTGTGCTAAAACCAAAGACAAAATTGGGAAAGATAATGAAAATAAAAACAAAGAAAGGCGAAAATTACCTAGAAATATAAAGATCTATAAAGAACCGTGAGTCAACAGTACAGATTTTACAGAAAGTCAAACACTAAGATCTATGGGATTATTGCATAAATATCGAGAAGTATTTGCAAGGCACGAATATGATTTGGGTCTGACTCAAGTCATTATGCACAAAATTCCTTTACTCGACGAAACGCCAATAAAATTGAGACCATACAGAATGCCATATGTACATCAAGAGGAGAGTAACAGGCAAATTAAGGCAATAAAAGATTTCGGATTGATACGAAATAGTTCATCACCATTTTCATCGTCGATTGTGGTCGTTAAAAAGAAAGATGGCGAATTGCGATTTTGTTTGGATTATAGAAAGTTAAATCAGGCAACAAGAAAAGATACGTACTCAATACCAGTCGCGCAGGAATTGTTCGATCAAATGGGCGAGGCAAATTTGTTTACGGTTATCGATTTAAATAAAGAGTACAATCAATTTAAAGTGAAAGAGGAAGGTAAATGAAAAACTGGTTTTTCAGATGGCAGAGGACTTTATAAATTTAACGTATTACCGTTTGGGTTGATAGGAGCATCGGCTACATTTCAGCGAGGTATGAATTTAATTCTATGAGATTTGCCACACACACTAGTATATATTGACGATATTATCGTATTTTCAACGTGTTTCGACAAACATCTAAAAGACGTCAAAGTAGTGTTTAAAAGACTGCAAAAAGCCAATCTAAAAATAAAACCCTCAAAATGTGAGTGGGAAAAATCAGAAGTCCTTTAATTGGGACATATTATTTCTCGTAAAGGATTGCAGCCCAACCCAGATAATGTAATAAGAATCAGAGAGTACCCAGTCCCAAAGAATATAGATCAAATTCGACAATTTCTGGGATTGTCAAGTTATTATCGAAAATTTATTAAAGATTTTTCTCATATTGCACAACCTCTAAACGTACTATTGAAGAAACAAAGTATATTTGTAAGGAAAAAGTCCTAACAAGAAGTATTTGATGCATTGAAAGAGAGTCTGACGATGCAGCCAATTTTGAGGTGCCCAGATTTTAAAAATCCTTTTGTCATCATGAACGATGCCAGTAATTTTGCATTGGGTGCAGTTTTAGGGAAACATGTTGAAGGTGATAAAGATCATGTGATTGCCTATGTGAGTAGAACATTGAAACCTCACGAAAAGAATTACTCTACAATAGAAATAGAAACTTTAGCATTAGTTTATGGCATAACTACATTTCGACAATATTTGGTTGGCAGAAAGCTTTTAGTGTTGACAGATCACAATCCATTGCAGTGGCTAATGAAGCATAGAGATTCAGCAAGCAAATTAATAAGATAGTCTATAGCCTTACAAGAATACGATTTCGAAATTAAATATGAGACAGAAAAAGCTAATGCAAATGCTGATACGTATTCCAGTTGAGGAAGGAACAATATGTGAAAATACAATATTCGCCGTAATGAGAGCGGCATATAATATGAAAGAATTGCAATCTAATCAAGAAGAAGATGAGGAAGTAAATCAATTACTGAAGCACGCGGTTACGATAAAAAAGGATAGTGATTGGAAGTATGTGAGAAGAGAATATGTGAAGAGAACCATAAATATGTCATTCATGAAGGACTACTCAAATGTGTAAAAAACGGTAGCTTATTAATAGTAGTACCGACGACAAATCGAGAAACGTTGTTATTAACATATCACGATGGAGCGCTTGGTGGACATCTATTTTTTAGAAAAACATATTCTAGACTGAGATTAAAATATCATTTGGAAACAAAGGAACAAGATGTAAAGCAATGGTGCAATACATGCAAAATATGCCTAACTCGTAGAAATACGGGAAAGAAAATCAAAGTCCCTTTGAAACCAATGCCAATTCCGTTGGCACCAATGGAAATGACAGCAATGGATATCGTCGGACCATTGCCAGAAACAATAAATGGGAATAAATATATTGTAGTCTTCTGTGATTTTTTAAAAAAATCGCCTGAAGCTTATGCAATACAGCATCAGAAAGCAGAAACAGTTGCTAGAATATTTTTTGAGAATATAAGTTTTAGATATAGTTCACCAAATAAATTATTAACTGATCAAGGTACAAATTTTCAGAGCGATCTATTTAAATCAATGACGGAATTATTTGGGATTCTCAAACTTAGTACGTCACCATATGACCCACAAACAGATGGACTAGTCGAGAGGTTTAATGGAACTTTAATTAGTATCATATTGTCCCATGTAAATCGAGTATTCCCAATCAGGTGTCGACCAATCCCATGATTTCATTGTGTATGTCTGTAATAATATTTTTGTATTCTAGATTTTGCAACCTTAATGTGACTATTTTCCCACTGGTAAACACGTTAACACACATTGGGTTGCATTTTAAAAGCCTCAGTGCAGGAAATAATAATAAATATTTTCAACAAAGAAGGAGCCATGGTTTATGAACAAAGTTGAAAACATTAACATGTAAAAATATTTATGAAATCCAGACTTAAAAATGTCAGAAAACTTAGACAAAGTATTAAAAACAAAATAAAAACTGAAAACGTTCTGCCAAAAACCAGTTATACACCATCTAAAAAGCTAATAACCGAAAGTTTCCCTGCAATAAACATAATCTTAAAAAATCCTAAACCAATGAAAAAGAGTAAGAAAAAGAATAAAAAGGTTAACATTGTAAAAAGTCATAGGAGTTTTCCATATTTTAATGCATTGGTAAAGGCTTCGAGTATGAAAAGAATGTCTATTTTACAATTATTTCAAAATTTTGTTGTTGATGATTTACTCAAAACTATATAAAAGTAGTCAGAGGTAAAATTAAAATAAGTAAATCTAAAATATCTGTGTTGAATAAACACTGAAATCCTTTGTTATCGCTAGTAAATAATAAAAATCTTAAGCAAATGAGAAAAATCAAATTTGAATTACAAGACGGTTTCATCGGAGCAATGTTATCATTAGCTATATCATTATTAAGTGGTTTACAATGAACTATGGGTAAATGATTACGTAATGTTAAATTTAAATTTAAATCATCTTGTTGTAATGGAGAAGATTTGGATGAACCCAGAAGACGAAGCAGGTTTCGGTGTAGTGGCAAAGTTAAAGAAAAGAGTCCCAAATTCGAAAAAGGAAACGCAAAAGTGGTTGTCAGATCAGCTTGCGTACAGTTTAAACAAACAAATGCGGAAAGGATTTCCAACAAGAGCTTATAAAACATTCGGTATTAACAATTTGTGGCAAATGGATTTGATGGAGATGATACCGTATTCAAAGTTTAACAAGCGTTATAAATATATTTCAACATGTATTGATGTTTTCGGTCGTTTTGCCGGCGGTGTACCAACCAAAACAAAATCTGCTGAGGAAAAATCTAAAGCAAATAATATTTTATTTAAAGAAGGGCATCCTGACAATTTGCAAAGTGATTTAGGTATTATTATTATTAATACTATTATTATTATTATCATTATTATTAATATTATTATTATAGGCAAGGAGTTTTACAAAAGTTCTAAAAATATCAAAACCGAAATATAAAGTTGATGATCACGTTAGAATTAATAAAATATCTGATTCACCTTTCATCAAAAATTTCGATAGTAATTGGAGTGATGAAGTATATTGGATCACAAAAATTAATACTAAACAGAGTCCTGTAATGTATGTTATTAAAGACAATGAATACAATATAATACAAGGAAAATTTTATGAACAGTTATTTCCGAACCTATAGTGTTCAGAATTCAGAAAATATTGAAAACTAAAACTGTTGGTAAGGATATCAAAAACCCTCATGAAAATCATCAAAACACCTAGTAAAGTGAGTTTCTTTGCTATTTTACCAACCAATGGTTGTCCACTAATCCATCCAAAAAATCAAGCAAGTAAATGTATGGTTAATTTTCAAAATCCAATTTATTTACATGGAAATTAGGAAGTTGTTATGCAAGACTTTACATTTGTGTACAATACATTCCTATTTTATAGTTAATGTAAAATCAATTACAAGAGGAGTGTTCCCAAAACATGTAGCGGTATTTACTCGATCAATAATATTGAACGATATTATCATATTCCGAATCAAATTTAAGATGAAAATTTTAACATGTTTTACAAAGATGGATTGAATATTAGTTGTGATTTTAGTACATTGACAATAAAGTTTCAAAATATTAGTAATTCCAAGCGAATGGGTAGTGAAAAGCTTAACATTGTTGTTGATGGTAATGAATATCTATTAATTTTCAATTTTTTTTATTGAAATCGGACAGGTGAATGAATACATGAAAATATCTGTATCATATATTAATGAGGTTGATGATACATTTACGTTTACTAATGATTTATATATTGAAACACTTGAAGAGTTACATAAATATATTTCATTCAATTGTTTACATATATTTAAAACTATTGAAATTGTTAAAGATGGATTATGCAAATTCAGTCTGACATTGTGAAGTTACATTTGATAAAAATTTGGCTAATTCATTGGGATTAGATTAGCAAACATATTGGGCAAGTGCTTTAGGTGTACACAAACTGAAAATAATAAAACCTCATAGACAAATGTTCATATATACTAACATCATCGATCCTATAATTGTTGGTGATTATTTGGTTCCTCAATTGAAATCTGTTTGGGTTGATAAACATGACCAGAATGAAGTTGTCAATATAAATATCGATAATCTCATGTACTTACCGGTATCAACATCATGTATCAACAATATAGAAATAAATATTCTTGATGATAGCGGTAAAGTTATTAAATTTAGTAAAGATACAAAAACTCATTTGACATTACATTTTCGTACATTAGATGACCAATAACGATATTATTAGTATGTACAGTGGTAGCCAAAGTGGTGACGAATTACCATTTTTTATTTGTAAACAGTACGGATCAGGATGGTTGAGAACTCTTGGTAGATTTGCACTTCCTATTCTTAAACGCATTGGTAGTTTTGGTATGAAAACCGCTAAAGATGTGATAATGAATAAGCAGAAAATATTACCATCTCTGAAATCAAATGCATTATCTGAGTTAGGGAAGGTTCTACCGGGTGTTGCGGGTATGCTTAAAAACAATCACCGGTACCAGCTCAAAAACGTAGAAAACATCAATAATTGAAATGTGTGCCTTTGAAGAAGTATTCCCGATGAATTCTATTATGGATAGTAGAACAGGTATTGAATTTTATATTAACGGTTCCCAAACTGAATATCTAGATTTAAACGATGCATTGTTAACTGTTCAGATCAAAATTGTAGATAAAGATAGAAAACCTTTCTGTGAACCTTGTGATGTATTACCAAACAATTTCTTGTTTCAAACACTTTTTAAAGATGCAGTTCTCTGATTTAATAATATCAAGATTGAAGGTTAATCACAAAGCTCTAATAGAAACTATTATAAATTACAATAGTGACACTAAAAATACTAGTTTAACTCCTATGAGTTATGGTATTGATGTCGATAGGAAAAATGGATTAAGGGTTCAAAATTATTTACTATGTGCTCATCATTGCAACTCAATTTTTGAATCAATCAAAATATTTACTCCAAGGTGTTAATGTGCACATTAGATTGAAAGATCTGAGTCGGCATTATCACTAACAAGTGCAACTACTGCACCAAATCTTCAATTATTTATTTTTTGAAGCACTTTTTTGATTGCTTATCTAATCCCCATGTATTAGATAAATTTTTATCAAATGTAACTTAACAAATGTTATTATTCAGACTGAATTTGCATAATCCATCTTTAACAATTTCAATAGTTTTAAATATATGTAAACAATTGAATGAAATATATTTATGTAACTCTTCAAGTGTTTCAATATAAACATCACTATTAAACGTAAATGTATAATCAACCTCATTAATATATGATACAGATATTTTGATTTCTACTGTCATTAAACTGTTCTCATCAAAAGTATTGAAACGTAATAGATATTAATTCTCAGGAACAACAATGTTAAGCTTTTCATTACCCATTACTAATATTTTGAAATTTTATTGTCAATGGATTAAAATAACAACTAATATTTAATCCATCTTTGTAAAACATATTACAATTACGTTCAAAATTATTGATTGAGTAAATACCGCTACATGTTTTGGGGACACTCCTCTTGTAATTGATTTTAGATTGACTATAAAATGGGAATGTATTGTATACAAATGTAAAGTCTTGCAAAGCCACTTCCCAATTTCCATCTAAGTAAATAGGATTTTGAAGATCAACCATAACTTTACTTGCTTGATTTTCTGGATGGATTAGTGGACAACCATTGGTTGATAAAATAGCAAAGAAACTCACTTTACTAGGTGTTTTGATGATTTTCATGAGGGTTTTTGATATCCTTACCAACAGTTTTAGTTTTCAATATTTTCTGAATTCTGAACACTATAGGTTCGGAAATAACTTGTAATTTCTGTTCATAAAATTTTCCTTGTATTATATTGTATTCATTGTCTTTAATAACATACATTACAGGACTCTGTTTAGTATTAATTTTTGTGATCCAATATACTTCATCACTCCAATTACTATCGAAATTTTTGATGAAAGGTGAATCAGATATTTTATTAATTCTAACGTGATCACCAACTTTAAATTTGGGTTTTGGACAATTTTACAACTTTTTTAGAACTCACTGATGTTTTTGAGCTGATTTCTTCAGGTCTAAAACCATTCAGATCTCGATGTGATGAATTATTATAACTAACAAGTATTTTCGGTAATACATTTATTCATATTTTATTACCTTGATGAACGAAATATTTCTTCAATCTATCCCTCAATCTCTGGTTAAACCTTTTAACATGAGCAGCTTTGTATTGAGAATGTACAGAGTAATGATTTATTTTGAGATGATCCAGGAATTACTTAACTTTACTATTGTAAAACTCCTTGCATATGATAATAATAATACATAAATCACTTTGCAAATTGTCAGGATGCCCTTCTTAAAAAAATAGTAATTGCTTTTGATATTTCCTCAGCAGATTTTGTCTTTGTTGGTACACCGCCGGCAAAACGACCGAAAACATCAATACATGTTGAAATATATTTATAACCCTTGTTAATCTTGGAATACAGTATTATCTCCATCAAATCCATTTGCAATAAATCATTAATACCGAATGTTTTATAAGCTCTTGTTGGAAATCTTTTCCGCATTGTATTGTTTAAACTGTACGCAAGCTGATCTGACAACCACTTTTGCGTTTCCTTTTTCGAATTTGGGACTCTTTTCTTTAACTTTGCCACTACACCGAAACCTGCTTCGTCTTCTGGGTTCATCCAAATCTTCTCCATTACAACAAGATGATTTAAATTTAAATATAACATTACGTAATCATTTACCCATCGTTTATTGTAAACCACTTAATAATGATATAGCTAATGGTAACATTGCTTCGATGAAACCGTCTTGTAATTCAAATTTGATTTTTCTCATTTGCTTAAGATTTTTATTATTTACTAGAGATAAAAAAGGTTTTCGATGTTTATTCAACCCTTAGTTTTTTATATTTACTTATTTTAATTTTATATAATCTTGAGTAAATCATCAACAACAAAATTTTGAAATGATTGTAAAATAGACATTCTTTTCATACTCGAAGCCTTTAATTGTGCAATAAAATATGGGAAACTCCTATGATTTTTAATGATTTTAACCTTTTTATTCTTTTTCTTACTCTTTTTAATTGGTTTAGGGTTTTTCGAAAATTAATTCATTGCGGGGAAATTCTCGGTTATCAGCATTTTAGATGGTGTATAACTGGTTTTGGCAGAACGTTTTCAGTTTTTATTTTCTTTTTAATACTTTGTCTAAGTTTTCTGACATTTTTAAGTCTAGATTTCATAAATATTTTTACATGTTAATGTTTTCAACTTTGTTCATAAACCATGGCTCCTTCTTTGTTGAAAATATCTGATTTTTCTCGTAAATCATCATTGCATTGTTGTGTGAAATCTAGAAATATATATCCATGTGGTGATTGTGTTGCATTTTGAAATTCGCTGATAAGAAAATTACAATTATTAGGATATGCTTATCGAGCAAGAAAATCAATAACTGTTGCATCTCTAGGATTCTTGAAAATAACTAAATATTGAACATTTAAATTCCCTGTTTGATGTGCCCCACCCTAGGGAAATAGATTTTGAGTAATAAAAATCACAGTAACAACAACATGTCGGCTGATTTTGGTGAAAAAATTATTGCAATTCTTTTCTTTATTAGCTTCATGATACTAATCATCGATAATGATGACATCGCCTTTCCTTAATCGACTTGACCAGTTTTTATCGAAACCCTTTACTATTTTCATGTTTTTCAATTTACAGAAATTATTTTCAGTCAATCCATGTTCTTCATCATCACCCCTATACCAATAAATCATGTTGAAGTTTTTTTTGAATAAATTAGATTTCAGTAATTTACATACAAACATAGTTTTACCGCTATCAGTTGGGCCAACGATTTGATATACCGCATCATTTCTTAATTTCATTAATTATTTGTATAAATATAGGTTTTGTTTATATTATACATTTTAATAAGCTCTTTCGTATATATAGATTAATATTTCATAATTGTTTAATTATGTTATCAAATATTAATTATAAAGGAATTTTCAACGTGTCAAGAATGACGTTTCCGATTGGTAAACCACATGAAATTGTTGATAGAAGTGGAAAATACCCTATTATAGTTTTCAAATCTGGCAAATGCAGAATCATGGGTTTCAAAAAACATTTAGATATTAATAAATTACACTATAGAATAAAGGATATTAAAATCCAGTTAATTATACCTATTATAAATTATGTAAATATTGTACCTATTATAAATAATGTAAATATTATACCTATTATAAATAATTTTAATATTGTAACTTTTATTAATAATGAAAATATTTTAAATAAAGTAGATTTTGTAAATATTGATTTTATACAATTTGGAGGTTCTTTATTAGAGAATGAGCCGAAAATATCTGTAAAGTTAAATGGCACTATGAAACCTTTACGTTTTGATATATCTGATGTGCAAATAATTAAAATAACTTTAACTGAGCGAATCAGTAGTAAATTAATTTTTAAAATAAATAAAATGGGGAACGTTAAAATTCAATTCGCGATATTAATTTAAATTTGAAAAAGATGGCGAGATCCGTGACAATTATTTTTCAAATAATACCGAAACATTTTCGGACACATTTTTAAGCGAAAGAGTTCATAAACTTAACGAAAAAATTGAAAAATTTACCCATTTAGGCAGTGGATGGCATGTTATTAATATTCTTGAAATATATTTTATTCTGACTAAATATGCTCCCAATAGTCCTCTGTCCGGAAATAAATATATTAAAACCCGTTCTGCGTTGAAAAAGAAAGGAGCTAAAGTGTTGGGCCAGCATTGAGTTTTGTTTAAGGGAATTGGAAATAGCACACAAAAATAACAGGCGAATTTAAAATCAGACCCATAAAACATCAAGTAAACACCTTAAAATGCGAGAAAGACATAATTAAAATATAAAAACAATTAACAGATAACTAAATTAAATAATAACAAGATGCACCAAGATCAGCACGAAATAAACATGAAATAACAAAGTAACATAGAAATTTGACCAAAAACTGACAATTTATTTAAAAGAGCAAGAGGTAATGAAAAGTGGAAGTAAAATTAAATGATTTTAATTGGAAATAATTCAATTAAAAATGAAAGAAATGAATTGTAAAACTAAACCAAGAAATAATAAAAATTAGAACTAGATTACACAAATAATTTCAAGGTCAAATTTTGTTTTAACGCAGTAAATTTAACACACAAGGTTAGAGTCACAGAACAAGTATACATACCAATTCATTTTCACAGAAACTTAACTTAACTCGACTTAACTCGTAAACCTTTTTAAAACGAAAGTTTTATAGAAGACTTATATTAAGTGTGTGCAACTTTGCAAGTGGACAATTTCTAAACTTTTCCATACAGCGCACAAGCAACCTCAAGTCAGCTTTACTTGAGCGTCTGTATGGGGAAATGTTGTTATGTATGTTAAATTCCAACTATGTTATACCGATATGATGAAATATATGCTTCAAGAAAATATGTTATGTCGAAATTTTTCCGGTCCACAGCCGAAACAGCACCGCAATTTATTAAAATACAACATAACTATCGAACTATGTAAGTTCGGTTTATCCACCAATATTTCGTGCCCGTGAAGGTTCCGGCGTGTGTAACGCTACATTCTGCTTATAGGGGAAGTTGAAAGAGGGGGGTAGTGTTTTGGCTGCTCCTTCGTCATCCAGTTCCCAAAAAATCGACCTAAAATCTCGTATACATCGGCCCAAAATCATATACACCGAGTAGTCCAGTGGGCACTCATAATATCATAAAATTAACACATCTACCCTAAAATCAAATAAAGGAAGTGAGTATGGAAAGAGTCGAAAATTGTTGCCTAGTCGGAAAATAAATAAAATGAACAATACTAAAGTTTGAAATACCAAACTAAGAGTTTAATAACGATCATGACCATGTCATAATAACAAAAATAAATCAGCTTAACACCGCTAAATTGAGAATTTTAATAACGTAAATATTTATGTCGGAATAACTAAAATGAATAAATTAAAATCTTTAAATCATGATGATATTTGAAATAATGATAGACCGAAAAACGCAGCCTTAAAAACAAAACGAGAATCAAACGTATTAACATCAATAACAAAGGATAAAATAGATTAAATAATGGAAAACTTTGGAACTCCAAATTGCGAGCCGTAACATTAATAATATTTGTGGTAAAGGTAAATTTGAAAGATAAGTGATTTTAAATCGGACTCTGAATTCGAGAGTTACAATATTGACAGTATTCATAATAAATCATACGACTTAAAGTACAGTATTAGCACAAGAATTCCAAAAACCCACACTATCAAGGCTAAAATGCGATAACAATTAGAGTCAAAACACAGTGTATTGACGGTAACGCAAACAGTTAAGGCGATTAAATACCACAATAACACTAAATTATTTCATAAAAGAAAACCATAAATCACGTTAGACCAACCCAGGGAAAATGCTGCTCAATAAGTACGGCGAGATCTTTTAATATAATTAAAGAACCATTCCCTGAAGTGGTTAGGAATAATTACCGTTAAATTATAATTAATTTAACGCTAGAAATAAAGATAAATAATATCAAATTTGATCAAAAATAAATAGAACAAAACATACCATACTGAATTAGAAAAATCATAATAATAACGACAAACAAAAAATCAGAACTATTACAGTAAAGACACCAAGCAACATAATTCAAAAGTCACAGAACTAAATAATTCAAGCCATCACGTTTTCATTCATATTCCATAATTGTACCCTTTATACCCAATTAGCGAGCATCAGAAAATGGAAGTCGTCGATGAGACTCTGAAACTCAGCATAGAGATGTCATGTTGAACGCAAAATTGTTGAGCAACAAGGTAGATCACTGGTTAAAGAATTGACTAACATCATGAATGGGAAACAAATTAAATTATACTTACCAAACCATCCTAGAATAAGGAGATCGAAAAGCCGGAAAAGATCTAATGAACAGAGATAATAAATTCCACAAGAACGGAATAAACGAAATTCCACATATGACGTGAGCAGCTACGACCTGAACATGTCCACAAACAACTACACACTGCATGGAGTGAAAAGAAAATCAATTCACAAGCAGCTTAAACCGACACGAATAGATTTTGGCGCGTAGAGAAAATGTGACACACCGACCACACCACAGCAGGAAATATACATGCCACGTCATCGTGGACAGAAAATCGTACCGATTGATGAGCGTGTTGTCATGTAGGCACCTATAAATAACCAGATGTTTTCAGAAGTGATTAGTTACAAAATCAACAAGAAAATCAACCAATGCACACGAATGGACGACAACTGTATTCCGCTCCAAGGAAGGATCACGGCACGCGACCTAAAGAAGAAATACCAGGAGAAGGATCAACGGAGAGGAGAGAGGATAGGCACGAAGGTACTTTAGTACTCATCTTATTAAACGTTTAATTTACTATCTTTCACGGCAAAAAATCATGGAACAATATGGGCCCGAGTAGTTTTAATAGGCTGTCCATGGCCTATATACGGAAACCAGCACCTGAAGTGAACCTTGAATAGTTGCGGACTATGCCAGATAGATCTATTGTAGTTATGAATTGAAAAACCAGTTGATTACAATAATAGTCATGAACGCTTCCTATAGTGCAAAGATTTACTGTCGATTAACTAAGAATCAAAATATTTTAGATTTAAATAAAAATTTGCTGTCGATTGACTGATAATCAAATTATTTTAGATTTAAATAAAGATTTACTTTCGATTAACTGATAAACAAACTAATTTAGATTCACATAAAAGATAGTTCTTAACGTTCAAATATTCCATATTAACAGTAATAGAGAGGCTAGCCAATATAGATTAGTTACATATGTTACTAGGTGTTGGGACAGTACAAGGTTTTGTTTGAATGGATTGGAAACAGCACACAAACACAACATGCAAAATTTAAAATCGGACCCATAAACATCAAATAACCACCTCAAAATGCAAGAAAACACATAATTAAAAATATAAAATGGAAAAACACAAAATTAAATTAAAATATTAACAAATGCACCAAGATCTGCACGAATTGACATAGAAATAGCATAATAACAAAAGATTTGACCGAAAGTTGACAATTTACGGAAAAAGAAGAGAGTTCATGAATAAATTGAATAAAAATAAAATAATTATAGTCAGAAATGATTAAAATTAAAAGTTAATGAATAAATTGTCAAATAAATCAAGAAAATAATAAAAATTAGAAACAAATTAGACAAGTAATATCAAGGTCAAATTTTGTTTTATCGCATGAAAATTAACACGCAAGGTTAGGGTCACAGAATAGGTATATATACCAATCCATTTTAACAGAATTTTAATGCTTTTTCACTCAGTGAACAAATTACTCTTTACCAGAAGTTTAAAATGAACAGAAACAACTCTCGGCAGTTATTTCCACATCGCGAACGCAAGTAACTTATAGGTAAGCTCTACTTGCTCGTGTGTATGGGAATCTTTTGTCGTATGTTTTTGAATGCCTGAGTTGAGCTAATGGACAAACTATGATCTAATTGTATTAAAAATATATGTATTCAAAAGCGAATTTGATTAATATGTCGAAATTTTTCTGGCCCACAGCCACACAACATGCAAGTCAGTAAACTGAAACATAACTAGTCACACTGTGTAAGTGCGGTTTCTCCGCCTATAGTGTGTTCCCGTGAGAGTTCCGTCGTGCGTAACGACGGCCACGAACGTAAATATTCTATTCGTTATAGGGGCAGTGGGAAGATCGAGAACTAGTCTTTTGGCTGGCTCTCTTTCACCCATCTCCCGAAAATTCGACCTAAATTCAATTCTATACATCGGCTAAAATGATCACACCGAGTAGTCCAGTGGGCACTCGTAAACTCTAATATAAACATAATTTCCTTAAGATCAAATTGAAGGATAAGGGAGGCGGGAATTCGAAATCGATGTGATTAAAAGAATTAAATGTGTTAAAATTGATGAAAATAATTAAACGTGATAAAATTAAATAATTAAATGGGTTGAAATTAATGAAAAGAATTAAGTGTGTTAAAATTGATGAAAATAATTAATCGTGTTAAAATTGATAAAAATAATTAATATATCAAAATTAATGAAAAATTTAAAGGTGTTAGAACTGATGAGAATAATCAATCGTATCCAACTGACGAAGTTAATTAATTAACACTGTAAAAAAGAATTAAATTGAGAAACTAATTATTTGTATTAAAACTATGAAGAATAATTAAAATATTGAATCAATGAATTATACTAAAACGGTAGAGAATAATTAAAAGTATTAAATTAACGTAAATAGTGAGTTATATGAAACTGCAGAGAATAATGAAAGATGTTAAGCTGACGGAACAACTAACAGTATTAAAATTGTTGAAAATAATTAAAAGTGTAAATACTGACAAGAATAATTGTACTTATTAAAGTTAACCAAGGAATTACAAAGGATTAGCTGTACCGGTAATAGTCGAGTATAATGCATAATGATTGTAAAATAACCATAATTCATTCAAAATGAGGTCATTAGAGCTTAATAGAAGTAATAACATGACAAAAATTTGCCTAAGATTGACGAGAATGATTCTATCTGAGTATAAATAAGGAAAATATCTAAACGATGCAACGTATTATAATTTGCTAGACGTAACCAGGAGAAAGCAACAGTAAAGAGCAAATGATGAAGGGATTCAATAAATATTTGACTATTTAGGTAAATTAATGTCACGAGAACGTAAACTAGAACCATCCGTGATTATCAATTGCTTGTAATTAAAAATAAATAGATCAATATAATAGTCGATTTTAATAAAACGCAACCAAGTCACTGAAATAAAATAGAAAATACATTAACTTGTTACTAACGAAGCAGAAATAACGCTCATTTGCGAAAGAAATCATGTATTAATATAAAACACAGAAAAAATCAGAACACAAAAATTTCAGTGAATCGAATGAATAATCAAATAAGTAGTTAACTGTTCATCCCACTAGTATCGGACATGCATGAGAACATTCACGAGTGATCTACAAAACGAGGCAACATAGCGTCAAATCCTTTTGACTGAAACACCATTGAGGGTTTGACGAACTCGTAAAGAGACCGGCAATACATCCACGCAGGTATGCAATGAATAGTGAGAATAAGTCCACATGGAGTTAGTAAAATCCACGCCTGTAGAGACGAATGAGAATCCGATACTGATTACCATCGAGACGAATTGTCGAGACTAAAATAGGCGATACCTAGGTTCTCTGAAACTAAATTGAGTAGTGAGAAGTCAAAATCACCAGATTAATATGGTGAATTTTTGAATGCCGTTCAGCTGAGAGATAATATTAAATAATGAAACAAACCTCAACTAATCTAACCACCAGGAATACTGATTAATAAAATGCTAAACAGCTGTTAGTTTCACCGTGTAATTAATACCGACCAGTTGTTAGTTCCTTTAGTCAACCGAGGAATGTGATAAGATCAAAACACTGAATAAATATTATTCATAAACATTTTTATTAACGAAACTCCCCGAAAATCTTAAATTAATTATCACGCTAATTAAATTTTGAGTTGAGAACAATTACACTAAATTCATTAGTCAAGCGGTAAATCAATCAAGGGTTCTAATATAAATACCGACTGTCAGCTAGCAATCAACATCTTACATTATGTCAAATCAACGACAAACACCCGTTTCAAACAAACAGAACACTCAGGAACGAAGAAGTGATGGACGACGAGACCAAGTAGCTACACATAACACGGGTCGACGGGACGAATAGCGACCAGGTACTATTTTATTCTGAGGATTTAGATTTTTTCGTGTAATAATTGACCGTAAATTGATATCACCCAACCAACTAGTAGGTTTAAGTCCATGTTAGGTTATTCATAAGTAACATATAGACTCAACAATATCTAATTTGCCTTTTAAACGATAATTATGATGGTTATTTTAGATTGCAGGAATACGCATGAAGGATGGTATGATGACTCCCGCGTAACGCTCCGGATGTCAAACGCTTCTGCCGCTCGTTATAGACAAGCGCTATGGGACCAAGGGTACGCTTTGGCGACATATGGTGGACCCAATTGGCCTCGACGGCCCAATGATAGAGGAGATGAGATCGAACTGCCGAGTATTGCCATTAAGCGCGAGCCCAGTAGAAATCCAGCACGAGAAGCCCGCCAGAGAGCTGAATATGTCGCGATGAAAATGGAGGAAATGGAGCGGAAATATCACCGGAAGGCGATGATGGCCAGGCAGAGATTGGCACACGTAAATCGAGACATGGCTAGTGGAATCATCCCTAGTACCGAAGAATCTCCACCTGATT
Source organism: Schmidtea mediterranea (assembly GCA_022537955.1). Lineage (NCBI taxonomy): Eukaryota > Metazoa > Platyhelminthes > Tricladida > Dugesiidae > Schmidtea > Schmidtea mediterranea. Next base: position 108,943,496 of record CM039681.1, on the reverse strand, counting down.
ATGGGGTCTCATTCGAGCTTGACGACCCAAGACTCTTGCAAATGACTGCTCCAACAACAATGATTCTGCCTGAAAGATTGATTCAGCCAGCGATTCGTGACAGACTTGGACCAAGGCAACCAGACGAGCATGTGTATGCTCGCCGACACCACCGATGGACGCTCTCTAGTCGTAATCGCCGCGACTCGGATTCCAAATACAAGGATAAATGCTAGATTTGAATAAATTGATGTCTTGAAATAAATGTTGTTAAATCAACTTGATTATTTGCATTTTCTTTTTCTCTTATAAACGGAATAAATCCCAACAGGGCGATCAGTACGATGACTTTAACGACTTTATTAAAAAATTGTTTTCTTAACTTAATATTTAGTTATTACGAGGAAGGAGATTTTCTTAGTTCAACTAGCTAACTATAAATTAAATTAAATAAATAATTTGTAACGAAATTCACCGAGAATTAGTTCGATGGAAACGATGATGTTCACTAAAATACATAAGACACAGGTCTAGGAGATTAATTTGCGTATTGAAAGCAGCGACGACAATAATTATTTTTTCAAATATTTTTAATTTAGAAATGGAAGCGACCCGGATCCTCAGTCGAGAATTGAAAGAACTCAGGTGCGAGAACGCGCACCTCCATCGCCAACTTCTCCAACAAAGTTGCGAAATCCAAAGAATAAAAGCTACATGGACGGAACCGGAAAATATGAAGAGTGTGTACCAGCGCCTTACTGCGGCCCAGCAAGGATGGAAAGACGTGAAGTCATTGAATCAAGCCCAAAGAACTCAGATCAAAGGGTTTGAAGTCGCCTTGTCAGCGTGCCAGGAGGGGATTGCCGTGACATACCTCCTAGTTTTCGCACCGGCACGGCTGGCTTACCGCGATCAAGAGAAGTCGAAACCTTCCAACAAGAGATCCCATCCGCATGCTAGGCCAGGTCGTACAGAACGCCTACGACGACGGGCCCAAGGCGAAAAACAAATGTTATCGAACTGAACTCCAAACGAAATGAGTTACAAATTGAAATCCAAATAAAATAAAATTGTGTCTTTATTAATTTGTTTCTTTATAACGAGTAATACGCACGAGTAAAATAAAAGAGGAATAATTAAGGGACCTGAAAGAGAAGACGGACATAGGCCTTCTAACGGCAGTCCGCTGAATCCGACATATGACTAAACCTTAGCAGTTCTGACATCGGAACTCACCTTTAGAGGTCCTGTGACCAATGGTTTCAGTTCCAACGTTGCTTAGCAACGGGTAACCATTGGTGGGCGTTGAAATATTTTGTATGTAATGGGTTAAGGTCACGAAACCTACTAACCCCACATAGGGAAAAAACAAGTCGACCACCAATCAAAGCCTGACGCAAAGATCGTCTAGAAATCAATTGACGCACCCAAACAAGTATTATTTTTAAACGTGATATTGACAATTACAGACCACAATAAGACGACTGGTCATAATAAATTAGTCGTAGTTTACTAGAGTAATAAAAATTTACAGATCCTATACTACAGATATGGTTAAAACTCAACTCATCGTTACTTATTCATTACCGGCATCCACATCCATCTGTACGCATATACTCAATCATACCCGAACAATAAGATTCTGCACGAAATGCACCATTTAGATCTTTATAAATTAAGAAGCGTATGGATAACCCTATGATTTAGGATTTATTTTACAGACGCATCTTGGATTGACGCGTCCCGTATCACAGTGAGTTTCACAGCACGATCCGCCGCCAGATGCAGGCAGGCGATGTGGGATGCAGGATTCACAATCTCGCCTGTAAGGGAATCTCGAGAAAGACGTCTGGGCGACTATGAAGAAGTAGATCTCCCATATTTAACAATCAAGGGGGAGCCAGGTCGAAACCCAGTCGGTGAAAGCCGACAACGCACGGAATACATTTTAGTTCGCCTCGAACAATGGCAAAAACAAACCAACTGGCAGGTAGCAATGGCGAGACAACCCTGGCCAAGCTCAATGCAGATATTGCTACTGGAAGGATTCATAGTACGGACGGCTTAGATGACCCTATGTTAACGGAGCTTAGCAGATCCATGGACGTGGTGATTCCTAAGAAATTGTTATCCAAGGATATGCGAGACGTCGACAGAAGTCCTAAGATACGACAAGAACATTCGTACGCTCGTAAGCGTCCTAGATCAAATTCAAACTCATATTATCGAAACTCAATGCGAAGATAAAGTTTTTTTTGAAATAAATATTGAATTTAAAATCTTAAGCTTTTCATTATTGATTGTTCGCATAGTTGTAACCTCTCGAGACTGAGATAATAACAATGGTAAGACATTTGGTATAGTGTATCTAGACAAATAGCTAGTAGATTTTTCCCTTTAACCGATTAATTTTCGGCAAATAATAATATTCCAACGTCATAATAAATAATAGAAATTCTATATTTAACGATGCGATCCATTCTAGATATGGATCAATTCAAAACTCTAAGTAGAGAGTTAGTGAAGTCAGGCAGAGAGAATTCGGAGCTTCACCGCCAATTACTCCAGATGACTCGAGAGATCCAGAAAATTCAAGCGTCATGGATGGAACCAACAAAGGTGAAAACGCTTTACCAAAGATTGACCGCCGCACAACGTGGATGAGCGGAGAAAAAGCAACTGGGTCAAGCATAAAAGACTCAGATATGCAGCTTGGAAGTGGCGCTATCGGCTTGCCAGGAAGGCAATGCCGTACCGTATCCACTAGTGTTCGCACCGGCCCTGCTGGAATACAGGGAAGCAATGGATACGACTAAGCCGGTGGCAGCAAAACGTTCGCAACGACGCCCAGGGAAGGTGGAACGCGCAAAACCTCGGGCACTACAAACCTAGGATTTATATTAACTTGTAGAACACTGATAAATAAAATACTATTATTATTTTTCTTTAATTTCATTGGTGTTGTTAATTAATTTATCTGACAAACGAACCTATTGAACTGAAACCACGAGACGGGGCTCGTGCAATACTTGATTTTAGAAAGTGTTGGACATACGGAAGGGACCGAAAGCAAGGAAATTGCACATAGACGTTCTATCGGTAGTGCGTTGAACCCATGATGAGGCCAAGCCTTAGCAGTTCTCCAGTAGAGCTCACTTCTGGCGGTCTCATAATCAGTGATTGCAGTTCCAACGTTGCTTAGCAACGGGTAACCATTGGAGGGCAGAAAACGTTGTATGCAACGGGTCAAGGTCGAATACCACTATCCCCACAAAAGTAAACATAAAAAATAATAATGACAAATGCATTCTTTACTCCATTCTTTATTTATTAAAGAAAGACATAATTTGTGGAAATCCCCAAAGAGTTTCAAAATATACAGAGATTTAAATTAATTAAAATATGATGATGTCACGGATTGTCCCATGAAACTTTGTAACATCCCAAAGTTTGGAAAAGAAAAACTCTAATTTAAACTAAGTAATTGACGTGTTTTCATACACACTAACTGATAATTGATGACAATGATGTTCCAGATAATGATGTCTTCACCATCCTCGTTTAAGTTCAAGGTCACTGGTTGAAATCCCATTTATTTATTATTGTGTTGGGCTAACACTAAATTTTGTTTGAATGGATTGAAAATAGCACGCAAACTCAACATGCAGATTTAAAAACAGACCCGTAAACACCATATAACTACCGAAAAATGCGAGAAAAGACATGATTAAAAATATAAAATCAAGGAAACATAAAAGTAAATTAAAGTAATAACAAGTGCATCAAAATCCGCACGAAATAACATAAAAATAATATAATAACAAAACATTTTATCGAAAATTGACAATTTACGCAAAGACAAAGAATTAATGAAAATGCTGACTTAAAATAAAATAATTTGGAGTGGAAATAAATTTTAAAAAATCGAATGAATAAATTGCAAGTTAAATCCAGAAAATAATAAAAATTAGAATCAGATTAGACAAATAATATCAAGGTCAAATTTTGTTTTATCGCATCAAATTTAACACGCAAGGTTAGGGTCACAGAATAGGTATAAATACCAATCCATTTTCACATAACTTTAACACTTTCAATCAACGAACTAACCTTCAGTTTTTTCGCTGAACTGAGTAACTGCTCGATTACTTGAGAAACGAATCGCTTATTCATTGAATAACTATCACCACTTAACCGAAACTCTAAACGAATTTAAAAGTGAGCATGACGATTTACATATTCAGTATGAAGGATGAGATTGAATGAAATGTCTTTATGAATAACGAAATGTCATTATGAATAATTATTTATTTCTTGAAATTAACTTTTGTCGAAATTTTTCCAGCCCACAGCCCCACACCAACAAGATATTAAACTCATACATAATTATCGAGCAGTGTAAGTGCGGTGTAAGTCCGCCAATAGCTCGTATCCGTGAGAGATATCATCGTGGGTAACGACGGACTCGGACGTCAAATCATTTGCACTTATAGTGGCAGTGGGAAGATCCGGAATCAATCTTTTGGTTGATCCCCTTTCCACCTACTCCCGAAAAATCGACCTAAAATATAGATACTCATCGACAAAAATTATAACACAGAGTAGTCCAGTGGACACTCTTAAAATCTAATATGAATATACAAATCTCCTAGGAACAATTTGAAGTTAAAGGGAATGGGGCTTGCGGAAATCGAAGTAAGGGACGTGTGAAATTAAACTCCATTAACATTTTTAGGAAAGTAAACAAAAATATTTAAAAAATAATTCGGTAAATAATGGGAGGTTTAAGTAGGAATATTTAATGACTAAAAACCATATTACTAATAGGAAGTAGAACTAGTCCAGTCAATAAACGAGAATTAACGTGAATTTATTAACTAGAACCAAACAGAAACCAATTAAGAGGGAAGTAAATGGGAATATGTGGAATAAAAGATTCCCCGTAGATACCGTAATAATTAAATGTTAAGCTCCCACTGTCGCCTTATTTTAGATAATCTGGTTAATGTGATTAAAAATTTAAACGACATCGTCGGCTAAATACCTAAGCTACTAACTACAAAAATATAGCCCATAAAGCCAACCTAACCGAAATATTCAGCTTAATTCATTTTTAACTAATGAGAATATACACCTGCAACAGCTATCGACATCAGATACGAACTCATCATCGTCCCAATCAGAAATAAAAAGTCTAACCCAAATAATTTGTTTATTAAGGAGAACCATCACAGGATACTCACCGCAACTTCCACCCATTGACACTACAGATATATCCACCAGCGTCAGAACGATGCATTTACGATCTGCCAAAACCAGTCGAATAAGGGTAAAGGTTACTACGGTGTACGAATCGGACCTAAATTGAGAAAGAATTCAATAAATTCGTAAAACAATTTTTATCTTACTGTTGGATAAAATTCCAGGAGTTGTGATTTTCAAAAGAAATATTGAGGTCGAATTATGTTAGAGTTGATTTAGTAATATTAATTGTTTCCTTTTTGTTGGTAATAGTCACATTTTGCTACATAGTAATGGTCGTTTAATGAGAGAAATTATTAACGGATGTCGAGTTTTTCTTGAATGTGATTTTTGGTTTTAAATTAAAATAGCGAGTAGTTCACGAAGTTGTAGTCGTAATATAATGATTTTCTTCACATAATCTCTCCCTAGAAATTGATTGTATAAGTTACCCATAAGGAATTTTCGGAATCTATCCAGGATCATAATGAAAGCCGATTTTATAGATTATTTGAATTCAGTTATATTGTAGATTAGACTCGAACCAGGAGCCGCTCATTGATTCCATTTTTGTCCCACACTATGATCTTAAATCAGAGACGGTTAGCTGACCGTATGCTCTTTATCGATACTAATGCATAGAACGACCAAGTCCAAACGGGTCATTTTATTTGGATAGGAACAACTTAGCAGGACTAAAAGAGCGAGAACCCTTGCCCTATTAACTCTAAAACCATTGAGTAGAGGGCCGAGTTGCGAACAGCAACCATGAATAAGTATTGGGACGCTAATCAAATTTAATTGCTATTAATTCTAACAGGTAGATCGAGTAGCCAATGGAGCGATGCCAAACGTACCACACTGACGATACCAAACTGGTTTTCCCGGGAGATATCGCCAGGCCCTCAGCTTACCGGGAGATAGATACGGAGCTGCCAAGCATTTTGATCATAATGAAACCCGAGAGGAATTCGGCCAGAGAAATCCGACAAGCGGCGGAAGGAGCGCTTCACCGATTCGAACAACTAGAGCGACAATATAGACACCTGGCTAATCGGCAAAGAGAACGCCTGGCGCGGATTAATAGAGACATCACTAGCGGGAGTATTCCGAGTTCGGATGGCCAGTTGTCCAATTATGGAGTGGCCTACGTCCCAGAAGATTCAACTCTACTAAAACTTGATGCGCCCGTACATCTGGTCATCCCCAAAAACTTACTCCAACCTGAGATCAGGAACATTTTGGAGGACAGGGGCGATGAAGAACACACGTGCTTCTGAAGGCGGCTGATGCAAAAACGAACAATAAATGAACCGCTGTTTTAAATGACGAGAAATAAATGTTATTTTTGTCCATTTTTGAGTTGATTTACTTGCACGAGGCTTAATTGAAACAAAAACGTTTTTTTTAATTTTAATTTTATTAATATTAATTCGCGAAAGAATAGTAGGTTATCGTACTTAGATAAGACATAATGGAAGGAATTAAACTAGAGCTAAAAAAGCTCCGCCGGGAGAACAACAACCCACACCAACAACGCCTTCAACTCAGCCGAGAACTCCAGAAAGTCAAGGCTACATGGTCAGGGCCGTCCAGAGTAAAACGGCTATGTAAAAAAATTGATGCCGCTCAGAAGGGACGGCAAGACGAGAGGGCACTTAAACCAGGCCCAAAAGATCCAAAACCGTGGATTGGAGGTGGCTGTAACAGCAAACCAGGAGGGAAGGGCTGTCACGTACCTTCTAGTATTCGCCCTAGCCCAAGTGGCTAACCAAAAAATGATGAATCCAGTAGAACGACCAAACCAACCGAAGTCCCGTACAAGGCCAGGGAGAGCCGAACGAGCGGGTCAGAAGCTACAAAGACAACACAAAGACTGAAATTTCCTTGTTACGTGATTTAAATTGTACAGTACTACAAATAAAAGTATTTTTCGTTTAATTTGGTTGTTTTATAAATCCAACATGTTGAGAATGAAAATAGTTCATATGAGGAATGAATGACAACTCACCTAAGTAAACAGGGAAAGTAAGGGACCTAAACGAGTAAGAGGAGCACAGACCTTTCATCGGTAGCTTGCTGAATCAGCTGTAGACCGGGTCTAAGCAGTTTTGGAAACAAAGCTCACCTTTGACGGTCACAGAGCCATTGGTTACATTACCAACGTTGTTTAGCGACGGGTAACCAGTAGTAGGCACATAGTACTGTATGATTGGGGTCAAGGTCATAGCCACCACTAACCCCACAATTGTTGGAAAATAAGGACAGACACGATCATACCACAGTGACCAATATTGATAAATTAATGAATTATCATCAAAACCCTGACTGTAACATACAAGTTAGATGCCATTGGTGTTAACATTGCCTTAATGGGTTTCGATTAGATAATGCATTCAATTCACATGTTGCATTACGTGCCAAAAATCTAACTGGCACAACCTTTTTCACTTTACCCGAAAATAAAAACTTAGAATTTTAAAATTATTCCAAACATATCACCTCACCTTTTGTGATTTATGCCGATTTTGAATTGGTTATAGACATCATAAAATTCATATGCCTATTGCAGCAAACCTTTTATTAATTAATAATTATACCAACACAAAATCTTATTCGTATGTTTATGGTCTCGATTGCATTCCTGATTTTCTTAAGAAAATTGTGGAAATTGCAACTGAAATTGTTATTCTGTATTATGATTCGGAAGGTAATAAATTGATAGGGCCTATGTCTTTCAATGAGGAGCGACAGTTTAAATCTTGTCGAAACTGTTATTAATGTAAAAAATCTTTTGTAATTACTGTTAGAGATCATTACCATTTTACAGGTAATTATCTAGGGGCGGCTTACCGAAAATGTAATATAGCTCGTAAAATTTATCGCTTACTACCTATTGGTTTTCATAATTTAAGAGGTTATAACCTTCATCATATTTTAAAATACGGCCTCGATCGCTTTCCTTCATGGAATTTAAACATCATACCGACATCAACAGAAAAATTTATTTCATTAATTGTTCACATTAACAAATTGGCTGTTCGCTTTATCGACAGTATGCAATTTGTTAAATGTTTGTCAGCTAAGGCTGTGAAGACACTAACTTCTCTTCCATTGACTTCGTCTGTCTTTCAAGGTTCTATAGGTGACTGTAAAGGTATCTTTCCTTATAATTTTGCTAATTCTGAAGAAGTTCTTGAGACTACTTATGAATTGCCTCCAATTTGGGAGGGGGTAAGTGAAGATGAGTACGATTGTGGCACAACTAATCTGATCGCAATATGATCTTGGCTTCTTACGCAATATAACCGTCATATTATGCAATGACATTAAAATGATTTTGCAAATGAAAAAAACAAATGAGCTCTAACCCAACATTTAAATCACTGAGTTTCTAAAATAAAATAATGTTAAATTATTAAAACTTTCAAACAATTAAGTTTACAATTTTTAAACATTTCTTAAGAAACCAAATTAAACATTTTTTCCTCTATAAAATATTTAAATCACCAATATAAAAAATCATCTACATAATATTAAGGTAACTTAATTAAGCTATAGTATTTTTTTAACGATTGAAGAGTTCTACTTTGACGAAATTCACAATATTCGCGACTTGAATAATATAATTTATTCTGTGTTACGCAATCCAATTGATGATAGGACAACCTGATTGAGGGATCAGTTGAACGGAACACCTAAAATATTATTGCATTAATTTTAACAAATTAGTGAAAATGTTAAATGAATAAAATAATCATTATAAGAAAAAACATCACCTCTTTTTTCAATTGAATAAGTTTATTGAGAAATGAAAGATGAGAATTATCACTAGTTTCATTTTCTGGCAAACCGCTGTTTTCAAGGAACACGTTTAGATGAATGCACAAAATTTCGCGATTTTCATGATCCCAGATGCCTAAATAAAAATGTTGTTTGCTATTAACATTTTCAGTAACATGTTCATATCTTATATTCATATATTTTATAAGGAAATCATGGAAATGTTGGTCAATATTTATTTATCAAATTCGTTATTTTTGTACTTGTGATATGAGTCTAAGAAAAATTTTTAATACAGATTCTTTTCTATGTATTTTACTGAGACGAAAATCGAACATTGTGACTATCAATAGATAGTTGAACTCAAGGTACACCCGAGTAATTATAATCTTGGTAACGAAACTCAATTTTCACGAAAGACCACCCACTCGAACACAGTTCTAATCAGAGGCGGATCCCAATTACAAAATTTGGGAGGGTGCTATTTTTCAGTCATAGTTTTAAAAAGATTGAAATATGCTTGAAATGTAAGTTCCAAAAGGCTGACATTGTGGAGGAAAATATGTTTTTACCTTAAATCACAAAAATATACTATTATTGGCATATAAACATGATGGGTCTATAACTATTAATTAAAGAAGCAAAATTCGTGGGTGGAGAGAAGCCCACCTTTATTCGAAGGCATTCAATTCTAAATCATTTTCTCGTTCACTTGTCATGCTGGATAGTGCAAATATGGATTGAAAAAGTTTTCTATACAGTAGCTGTTGAAATCGGAATCGTCTTCGCCACTTGATCTAGCTTGTTCATATTTGGAAGAAATGACACGTCGATTGTTTCTCAGTTTCCATTTCACATTCCAAATATTTCGACTGATAAACGATCCTTATCACTCATAAACAATGTTGGTAAATCTAATTTGAAAAATATTTTGGAAATTTGTTAAAATAAATATATTTGTTGACTACAGTTGAGTGAAAGAAAATATCAATAAGAGAAAGAGGAGAAAGCGAAAGTCTAGTTAACTTTTGGTTTGAGTGATCAGGGCCGTTTTTCGCTCGAAATATTTCATATTGCGGAAATTGGCTAACATTGTTATTTATTTAAATTTTATTTATATAAATGACTCCGCCATCGGCAAAAGAAAAGATTTTAAAGTTTATCAAATAATATTATATATACATATTACAGAAACACTTTTTTTTACAAGAAAACAGGAAATACCATTAACAACATCCTTAATCTACATTCATAAGGTTATAAATACACCAATGAACATTAACCATTAAGGATCTGTGGTATATTTATTGATTCCCTCTTTGAACTACTTGATTACATAAATTGTAGAATAATTGTCAGTTTGTGATATCGCATGTTGAGAACAAACTAGGAAAATTTAGAGTGAAATGGTATACTCTCTAATAACAAAAATAGCCGTTTTCAATATTTTTATGTTCTTGGAAATTGGGCTCTGTCATAATCTGTTAATTATAGAAAGAAGTCAATGTGAAATTAATGTTCCTGGTTAGATACTGAATCAAATGATCATGGGTCATTAGGGGTAAATATTTATGAAATACATTGTAAGTACTTTCAATATTTTTTTACTTGGACCACTTCAATTTTTTCTGGATCACATGAATTTTAATGACTCATCTATAAAATACCGTTTATTTATACGTAAACTTGTTTTATAGATGGTGTTATATCTTGGGAGCGGGTGTGTAGTTGTCGAGTTGTACAGACGATTTTTAAAGCTTATGTGAGTGCATGTTTTAGTTGACAACTATAAAATAAAGAGTACAATAAATGACATGTTTACTATTTATTAATCATAGATGATTAATACGTTTTCTTTTCTTTTTAGATGGTTAGTAATACCCAAACGAACTACTATGGTTGCGAATTAATTACTGACCCGATAATTTCAACAGATACAGAGGATTTTTATTAAAATATAATTGAATGAAACTGCTTGTTATCTACTTTATTAAGGGATGACTTGTAGAGATTATAAGGATATCTTATTTATCGTTTTATCTATTGTACGAATTGAAATTTGTAAGAATTCAGCAGAGTCTCCGGTAAAAAATGTGTCGGGACGGTTTGGGATAAATGTTATATGTGATTAAATTTGCAATAATATAATAAAATACAAAAATAAACACTTTAATAAATTCAATTAGAACCCAAACTATTAATTACAAAAGCACCTGGTTAATTGTAAAACGATGAAGAATTGGATCTTAGGATATCTCGTTGGTTTCTTTTAATTAGTTGATGGTAGATCTGAGTAATGAAAAAATTTCTATTTCGATAGTTTATTTACTGATAGGTGCTAACTCGTAGCAATAAATAAATCCTGATTTTGATAATTGATTTTATTAGTAACGGATAGTTCGATGATTGTTGTTAGGCCAAGACTGAATTTTGTTTGAATGAATCGGAAATGACATGCAAACACAGCAATGCAGATTTAAAATATAACCTATTAACATAAATTAAACACCCTAAAATGTAAAGAATAGGTATATATACCGATTCATTTTCGCAGAATTCTAACTTACTCTGTGAAAAATAACTTTTTCTCGCAAAAAGCTAGATCGTTTTTAGTCAGTAAAAAAATCACTATTACAATTGTAATTTCGGAGGAGCAACCGTCGGCAATAATTTTCAGTATTTTCGCAGTACGGACTCAAGCAATCTTTTAAGTAAGCACTACTTGAGCGTATTCGTGGGAATGTGTGAGTATGATTCTACTGATGTATGTCAAATTATGTTATGAAGTTAATTACATTCTATAAATGATGATGGTAATTTTTGTTTTGCCGAAGTATTTCCGGCCAACAGGCACCCATTCACAAGTCATTAAACTATTTGTGTAAGAGGCAGTTCACTGAAACGGGGCCGTGTCCGTGAGAACCAGACGGTGAAGAAACGATGGTTTGAACGTCATATCCTTTTGAAGTACATAGTGAGGGCGAGTTACTCGAGAATTAGTCTTTTGGCTCATGCTTCTGCTTTCGACCTCGATAAAATCGACCTAGAATTATTATATATCGGCTCAAAATCATTACACGGGTAGTCCAGTGGCACCCATTAAATATAATATAAACACACCCTTAACCTAGGAGTAAAGAAAGAAGGGAAGGGCACTGGGAACGAAAACGATGCAACGACAACAATTTTATGGATTCTAAATTAATCGACTGATAGTTAATAAGTATTTCAAACCACTGGGGGGTAAAACGACAATATTTCTGTAACAGTAAATGCACCAATCTATAAGTAAGCAGTCAGACCCATAAAATTGGAATCAAAAATAATAAAAATATGGGGAACGAGATAATTAAGAAAACGGCAGCATAAAAATCTTTTGCAATTTAACTCATTAAGTGCACCAACAAATGTGTATGAAATGTTAGGTCAACTAAGCCTAAGGTGGAAAATCAGGGAAAGGAAATCACATGCATTAATTGATTTAAGAAATTTTTAAATTACTTCACCATGAGAGACAAGTGCAATATTCCCAAAAACTTGTAGTAGAATAAGAGTCGAATCTCATAAATTAATACCAACAAACGCCCATTATTATAGCTGATTTTGCAGCATCAACCCAAATATTAGTAACAGAATAAGATAGTACTTGTATGCATACATCTTTTCGAATCTTTTCACACAACGTATAATGGTCACACATAATGGTTAAGCCACACCGAGCTGGCAATAATAAGCCACCACGTTAATAATAAAAAATCAAACAACTAATTTATTAGTATAAATGAAGATTTAATCCATTTTCACCACATCAAATATTGCCGTTCACTTAAAAAAAGAAATCTTTTGTCTGACGATCCCAACACAAATCAAAGCCAGAAAATCACAGCAGTGAATCCTTGGTAGAGTAAAGAAAAAAAGCCAGAGCATGACGTCTTCTATGACAGCTCATGAAACCAACCGAATATTAGGGCATTGGCAGTCTTTGAAAAGAGGCTCACCCTTTGCTAATATTCCCCCACTAGCATACAGTACCAACGTCAATTTTGACGGGTGGCTATCGGTTAAACTCTTATGTAGGCGCTGGGCGAGAATGGGTTAACCCTTAGGTCTTTATAAAATCTTTTGTTACCCATCAGTTCTCATCAGAAGTTATTTCTGATGCTTCCATAGCATTAACAATTCTACACAGAGGAAAGAATATGATAATTGAACTAATATAAATTATAAGAAAACATACTTAAACTTTTTAAACTTATTAAAAATTAATACCTGATTCTTCATTTAATTGATTGTTATCTGTATCTCTATGAAAAAACTCCACAAAAGGAATAGGAACATAAATCACATTATTAGACAAGATAGAAAAACAGCGTTGCAGAAGATGATAAGTTACATTAACGTTGACACCCAAAATTAATAATCTGGAATTAGTATTTCCAAGTAATTTGACGGCTTTATTTACAGAGGACGGGGCTTTGAAAACACATTTCGGTTCAAAAACCAAATGTAATTTGTAGGATTTAACTGTTTCATGTTTTTTAATAAAATTATCCACCATCGTTTTCAATTTTTCATTTGAATTCTCCATCGAGCACACATATATTGTAACATTGACTGGAAGAAAATGGATAATATTGTTTTCATGATATTTCAATAGAAATTCTATATGCGGAATATTTTGATCACTACATGTGTATAAAACATTTACTGTTTGTTCTTTCCTAACAGTAACGTCATTCTGAGAGACAATTTGAGCATAAGAAAATGGTTTGATAAGATTTATCCGATATACTCGTTTGGGTATATTTAACTTTCTATGCTTTTCTAAAATCATTTCTAGATCCAAAATGTATTCCTTGCCTCTAATTGGATCAATCCGTTCGAATCCATTTAAAAATGATACGACGTTTAATCTGAAAAAAAAGTGCATAGCAGATTTTTCTAGATGATTTTTTTGAAAATATAATCGCGAGAATCGTCAATAATTGCAATCGTAAGAATTATTTAAAAATAGTATTATAAATACATCATTGACCTAACAAAATCAATATAAGAGATATAAATTCAATAAGTGATTTAGGAAATTAATAAAAAAAAATTTTTAATTTAAGAAAGCTGTGTTTAAGAATCTGATAGACATTTTATACGTAGAAAATGTATTTACTTGTCTGCTTGCCCATTATTTATGTGAGATTCGACTTGTTTCAATATATCACGAATGTCAGATGAATGATAAGGTTTCATTTTTGTCTCAATTTGACCAAGATGTGTATCGAAAACCATTGATAAATTGAAATAACGAAATTCAATAACATCTCTAAAACCTTTAGGCGAATATGGTTGTCTAAGTTGCTCATGGATATTGTTCAATATTAGATCTGAGTCTACATCTTTAGACGTTTCACAATTTTTATCTGCCTTTGGGACTTTATGAGAATTTTCTAACATTATTCTTAAGGTGAATCCAATTGCCACAGAGACAATAAATTTAAATATTTCAACAATCCTCACACGCATTTAGCACTTAAAGTAGATAAAGTATGTTAGTTAATCAAAAATATTTATTTATAAAATTATATATAGATAGCATTTTATAGTTTCAAATTTAAAAAAAATAAAATAATGAACATCTTTAAATAGCTGGTATCTATATATTAAAAAAATAATTAAATTAGAGTTTTAATTAAAAATTAATCAAAAGTTTACTTAAATATATAATATTAAAACAAAAATTGTAATTTATTAAAATAATGTTCATTTATCTGACTTACTTTTTTAGTCTTATTTACTTTTATTTTAGTTATCGATTATTTAAATAATTAATTTGTGGCTCGATTCGCTTTTTTTAACTGGACTAATGTGACTTCTCATGATTGTGTTATTCTTAATGATTTGTTTGTATTAAATGATAGTCGGTTTCATAAAAGATTTAATAATAAATTTCGAAATGTCGCCTCGACGGTATGCAGATCTGTCCTATCATATTATATCTAACGATGTCGAGCTTTATAATTTGTATTATATTTATTATTTCTATCGGCAACGTTATTCAAGGGTCTCGTAATGGTACGGATGTATGAGATATTTCTCTTAATGGCGCTCTAAAGTTATGATTATTGTCCATTTAATTATTATTAATTTAGTACATCAATGGTATATGAAAGTAATAGGTAATCGCATTTCTCTCATTTGTCTATTGTGTTGGGCAAAAACTGATAAAAACCCTTTTTCTTTTACTTTTGTTTAGCCAGCACGATAACGCCTGTGTGGTTTTGAGCAGAAGATTTAAAATTATGTAAAAACGGAAATTTAAAGAAAAATAAAATAAATAAAAATTTAATAAAAATTTCGAGTCATAAAAATGTAAAAATTTAAATTTAAATCAAAAAGAATAAAAATTTTATTAATTTTGGAATATTCGAGAAATTCCTTGTTTTACTGCATCAAAACACACACACAAACAATCATGATATATAAGGCGAAGCTGGCTGAACAAAAAACACTCTAACTCACTCTCTAAAAACTCTCTTACTCTTATTATTTCTCATAATACTTTTATTATTATACCACTGTCATATTATTTGGAAGAAGTAATTTTAATTTATTTTTGTTTTACATTTAATATGATTTTATTCACGATAATTTGTTTTATTTTTATTTTTCAAATTTTGCTATTGAAAAAGTTTGCAAGAAACGTCCTTTCGTGATCGAGAGATTCGACCGTGTTGTTCAACCTCCATCATAAAAGGATTTGTTCTTAAAGCACATGAATTAAAATTTATCGACCAAAATTGAATGATAGACCACAAGCACACAAGTCAATAAAATGAAATTATTTTTTCGTTACCCCGTATCGAACCGGTCGTTAGTGGGGGAAGCAGCGGTGCCGGTAGTAACCAGGCCTGCCCAGTATTCTCCCCTTCCTAAATCCTATCGCCCGACCCTCGAAAGAGTAGTGTTGAGGTCCTGGGAAAGGTTAAATATAAAGTTTACAACACAGCAAATGAAAGATACACCGAATAGCATATAGAAGAATCAGAAAGAATATAATTTTTTTTTGTGATCAACAAATGTTATTCTAGCATAAACGTATGACACAATTCATTAAAATTCGCGACTAATCACATTAGGAAGTTAAATCGGCCATAGCTCGCATTTTCTTATCAAATCTACATGCTAAATCGATGTTGAATGTTACCCAAAGACTTTACGTTATCGTAGTACTTAAATTTCAACTTTTCGTTCAGTCCATAGAATTAAATCCACGACTCCATAACCCCTAAAACAACTATTGAAGTGACGATTATACTCGTAAATTTATTATTATTACTAAACATTTCATTATTAATTTTATCATTTTTATTAAATGTTATTACTGTTAAAATTATTATTTTTCTGATATTATTATTGTTATCAATATTCATATTGTGAATTTTCGTTAATTATTTTGATTATTATTACAAAGTTTTTCATTATTTCACCATAGTACTCCTATTGTTACCATCTAATATTATTAATATTGACACTAAACGATTATTAATGTTATTATTATCATTATAAATATTATTAGTACCATACTATTATTACCGCAAAATCCATATAGTACCATTAATATTACTCTTATCATAATTCTGACGTTATTAATATATATTTTATTACTACTATTATAATTTCCACACTAGTATTATTGTTATTATGATTATTATTATTATTATCACTATTATTAAAATATTATTATTATTATTGTTAATGTTATTAGTATAGTATTGTTGTTGTTATAACTATATAGTACCATTAATATCGGTACACAATATCATTGGGAATAAACCAGTATCCCTAGAATGAATCGGATATCATTATTATTATTATTATTATTATTATTATTATTATTATTATTATTATTATTATTATTATTATTATTATTATTATTATTATTATCATTAGTATTATTAATTTAATTATTTAATATCACCAAAATATTATTATTATTATTATTATTAATATTATTAATACGTTATCATTATTACCAGAACTATATAATAGCATTTATGAGGATAGCTTATTAATTACATTTAGGTATACTTCTGATATTATCATTATTATTATCATTATTATTAACCTTAGTAATATTATTAATTTCATATTAATTATCTTATTATTTTTATTATGAATATTATTATTATTATTAATTGTGTTGGGCCAGAACGTAAACGGCCTTGAGGAATGTTTTAATGGATCAGTAACACACACGCAAATATAACATGCAATTTAAATAAACCTATTAAACACCAATTAAACCCCATAAAATATGAGGAAAAAAAAGGGAATTAAAAATAAAATAATAAACATAAAAATAAATTAAAATAATAACAAAACGCACCAAGATCCGCACGATACCAACACAAACATAACAAGAAAACATAACAAATTCGACAAAATTGAAAAATTAATAAAAGTTCATGAAAATGAAACTTAAATCAAAAAATTTGAATTAGTAATAATTCAATAAAAATCCTAAATGAAAAATTATAAAAATAAATCAAAAAATAATAAAAGTAAAGAATAGAATTTACTAGAAAATAACAAGGTCGAATTTTGTTTTACTGCATCAAATTTAACATGCGAGAAAAATAGGTATATATACTGATCCATTTTCACATTAAAGTTAACCTTAAAAAACCATTTTCAAAAACCATTTTGAAACCGTTTTACAAATCGGTTTAAAACTATTTTCAAATCGTTCCAACTTATTTTTAGGTGAGAACTGTTCATTTTGGAACCCTCTCTCCACGTCACATCCTTGCAACCTCGGTAGAGCTCTGCTTGGGTGTCGGCGTGGGGGGAGAGGTATTTTGTTTTATTTTATTATATGCAATTTTATGCGATTTTTATGGATTGGCAATGAATGGTAACTATATTCATTTTTGTTTATAATTAATAAATATTATTAATATTAATACATTGTTTTCATATGTTTAAATAAACTAAACTTAAATTTTTCTATCGAAATTTTTCCGGCCCACAGCCAACACATAACGCAAGAAAGCAAAATCTACATAGTACAGATTTGTGTAAGAGCGTGGAAAATCGCCAATGATATGTACCCGTGAAGACTCAGCGTGCGGAACGCAGGGGTCGTAACGTCAATATTGTCCTTATAGATGAAACGAGAAATAAGGAAGAAGTCTCTGGCTGCTTCCTCGTTTCTCCTTTCTGTAAAATCGACCTAAATTTATATTACATACGGCTCAAAATCATCACACCGAGTAGTCCAGTGGGCACTCAGTAAATATAATATAAACACAATGTGCGTCTAAGGTCTATTAAAGGGAAAGGGTACGGGAATAAAATGAAAATCGAAATCGTTGATATAGCTAATTCCATGTTAATACTTGAGATAAATTAATTAAAACTTATTGCTAGCAATAAAATTGAATTCATAGCTAATTGTAGTAGTTGATCTTAATGCTAAAAGTGAATTGAATTAATAAAACTTATGCCTAAAGGTAAATTAAAGTAATAAAATTAGATAAACCGTATTGCTAGAAATAAATTGGATTCCTAGTTTAAATATACTAGATGAAGCTTACTTCTACAAGTAAATTAATTTCAACGTCTTGAGTAAAATTAGATAAAACCTATTTTTAAAGGTAAATGACATTAATAGTTCGAGATAAAAAATTGATTAGATAAAATTACTAATACTATTAAAGTAATTCCCACCCTGTGAAGTAAACGAATAGGAATCATGTGATTCATCAACTTAATTCAATTAAAGTTAGAAAATAAAGTTAAAATAACCACCGATTATAAATATTTTACGGCTAAGAATCAAAGTAAATATTGGATAATATTAACCCATGATTTAAACTTGTTGAATGAGGAAGCTGATTAAGGATTCGCGACCAAAGATAAGTAAATTCGTTAACGCATTGATTAAATTCATTAATTAGAATGAAAGAACTCATAAGTCGATTTTTAAAAGATCATATTTTAATGACGAGTAACTATTAGTGAGATTAGATAGATCAAATTAACTCGGCGATCAAAATCACAGTAATCTTTAATTAAGTTATTCAGCTCCGAAGATTTTTGTAATAACAAGTTATGACAATCGGAAATCAATTAATGCATATATAAAATCAAGAAACAAAAACTTTATAATACAACAAGTTAATCATGAAAAGTTTTACAAACATAAATAAGTCTTACGGCCGATTGACGTGGATGCAAAATAACATGATCTCCAATAAATCCGTAAATAAGATATCCAAGTAATAAACTCAAGCGAATAAGCACTGAGAAGCAATCCATCCAAAAAATCCACAACAGAGGTACGTATGCGGCGCTAAAATTTTCGTAGGTAAACGGGTTAAAATCAGCTAGATTAATAAATTAACCAAATCGAATCGTTGCACGGCGATGAAATCCAATTATAGCGATAGTGTGAATTGAAACAATCTGAAGACGACATAAACCGGATGAGACATAAGAATTCTAAGTTCATATACATCAATCGCGTCAGACAACTCGACCGGAAGATGCGAATTCGCGATCTCTCCGTCGACATTACATACGAAATTCACTAACAAATAAACATCCACAAAGATGGATGTTCTCTCACCTGTTAACCGTATTCACAAACAGCAACCATCCTGGTCAAATTCTGGCCAAAAGTACACCACCGTAAATATCGACGTCAATTTAACTAAAATGAAGCATTAACAAATTCAAGGTCTCTCGCATTTAACCGACATTAAACTCAGGTAGACCGTAATCTTAGCTCAATGATCCAACCATTTAGTAGGCCTGACGAAATCCAACTAACTGCAGAGGAATAACCACACTTAGCACTTATTGAACTTGTAAGATTGCAACTTTAAAACGATTACCGACACCAAATGATAACTTACAAATGATAAGGGTCGATAATAGGCAGATGATAACTTTCGAATAGGTCCTAACAACACCTCGACACTAGCACTAACTTGATGAACGTTGACACTGGAGAGATTGTGGCATACAGTTCAGTTGTAAATTAACACTTAACTTCTCACCATTAGGACAATCATTACAATAGATAAAATAGAAGTGCTATCCTCCAACTAGATAACTTCCCCAATCATTAAACATTCGATAGGTTTTAATCGTGACAAGCCAACAGCAACGACCCGTCACTAGTGAGTTTAGCGCCCGGAAAAGGCGGACGAACTATTTAAATAAACTGTTTTTCTTCCCTATAAGACAGTAACTGATGTTGATGCATTTTTAGAAAAGAATATGCCGCTCAAATGGAATGACGCCTCAACGACCAATGAGCAATCTCGACAAGAACCACCCCCAAAGGCGGAAATTTTCCAGAAAATCCAGCAGCAGTGGCCGTACCCCACTACTTGGAGGTTACTGGGCCTAAACAGCGACCCGTGCGGGCTAGCCGGACAACAATACCCAGCGGCAGAGATATATATCAATGCGCAGAATCTCCTCACCCAATGGGAACGGGTGCAGGAGCAGGTGGATCTGCAGGTGGTCAGGGCGAGGATGTACCTTGCCAATGTAGAGGAAGACATCCTCGCCGGGTGAATTGGAGAAGCCTACCCACCTCGCCCAATCCGCGATACCCGACGCCCATACCCCGTGGTTTCCCCAAGAAAGAATCGAAATAAGCCGTACGGAAAATAGAAATATCAACGACTCTAACGATACATATAAGCTGACTTCGATTTTTGGTTTAAATAAAAATGTTCAATAACCGTTTTTGCGTTTAATCAGATGCCTGAGAATAACTGTCTTAATCGCTATGTTTGAGATAACCACAACTATAAACTATATAAATTCTTAGAGAAAAATTTAATGAACTCATTCGTTATAGCTATGACCGCTACCCAAATCCTGCAAGCAGAATTAGACCGTGTAAGAAATACAAATGCGGACCTCCTCCACCAAGTCCTCCAGATGACCAAAGAGGTCCAACAGATTAAAGCGACCTGGACGGATCCGGGAAAGGTAAAAGCGTTGTACCATAGACTAACCGCAGCACAGAAAGGCTGGGCAGAGGAGCGGCAGCTCAATCAGAGCCTGCGCACTCAAATCCGGGGACTCGAAGTCGCCCTAGCAGTCTGCCGGGAGGGGAAAGCGGTAACATATCCGCTCGTCTTCGCCCCATCCCAGATGCCGCAGAAAAGTACCCAATCCGCGGAGCAATCCATCATTCCAGCAAATAATCGTCGGCCGGGCCGTAAAGAACGTGCTCGTCGTCGAGCAACCCAGCTTAAAACTCACTAACTCATAAATGCCACGTGTGTTGTTGATTCAAATAGAGTAGTCATGTTCTTAAATTATTTACTCCTTGGATACATTTGCATGTCAGCGTCATCATAAATATTCGCATTACATCACCGGACCTTCGTCTCATCTTCCCATAGACAAATAAGGACTAAATCCTGAATGGATACAAGGGACAGAGCAAAGCGAGCACAGGTCTTCTATCGACAGCTCGTGAACCCGAGGGTTGTCCGAGCAACTACAGTACTAGCGATAATACTAAATTTTTGCGGACAATCCACCACTTGAACACATTACCAACGTTGCCTAGCAACGGGTGCCAAGTGGCAGCTAAGAATCATTTTGTATGGCGTTACTAGGGCAACCCGAAGGATAAGCAAAATTCGAAACCCTGTAACCCACCAATTGTATTATTATTATTATTACTAAAATATTATTATTATCATTATTACTAATTTCATTTCGTAGTTATTATTGTCTATGATCCCTATTATCAATCTTATTGCCTATATTACTAGCTCTATTAATATATTATTACTATATTTGATAACTTTATTATTATCACGGCGAGTATTATTATTGTTGTTAACATGCCATTATTATTATCATTGAGTTATTATTATTATTATTAATATTAATATGTTAATATTATTATTATAGTTAAAATGAAACACTTACAAAAGTTTTTTATTTTTAAAAACACATATCAATAAAAACTTCAATAATAGGGATAAAACTTCCAAATTTGGCGAGGTACAATAGGCCGCGAATCTCTACAATTTAAAGTTAGAAAAGAAGTAAAAAGAAATAAGTATACCTTACAGAATATGTCGACGAAATGGAAACAGCCACGGAGGTCGTAGAGGTCCGAATTCCTGAAATACCTAAAAATATTATTTAAAAGGAAATACAAAATTGTAACCTTGAAAATTTCCAATTGTTTGACTCGTTGCTATGGCAACGAGTGAAAAGCAAAGAGTGAATTACTAAAATGTAGCAAAACAAAATAATAAAATCTAAATTGTTAGAGAAATAAATTTTTAATACTATTTTACCATAAAATTTTTGTAAATCTTTTTAGGTAATTTAACTTAAAAATTTTTTATATTTGAAGCTAATAAATTTAAATTTGGTAAATTAATTTTTAAATAGAAAAATATAAATTTCATAATATTATTGTAATGTTGACAATATAATGAATTACATAACTATCCCTGGTTATCACAGGTATTGTCAACGATATCGTTGCTAATACCTGTTATAATTAATTGATCATGAGAAAACAGTAGATTCCGTTATGATATATAAGTAGAAAAGGACATACCCATCCTTCCCCCCATCCAGATGACAAGTGTTTGTTATATTTAAAATGATTACCATACATTGCTACATTAATACTTATTGTACATAGAGAATAATAGACATGAAGTTAAAAATTGATTTTGTTTAGTGGACCCACATGAGAAAACACTAGAGCGATTCCGAAGAGACATAGCCGGCTATTATCGAGCCGCAACGGACGCCAACCAAAGGGCAGAGGCCATGGTGCGGAAGTGCCACTACATGGAGCAGACATGGCTCCACCCCGAAAAGGCAACCAAGTTGAGGGTAGAATTGGACACTTTGAAAACTCAGCTAGCTCAGAAGGACGAAGCCCTGCGGTCGGCCGAACAGAAGGCCCAGGAGCTAGAAAAACAGGTCGCAGAATGGAGGTTGAGAGATAACATCCGGACAGGCCTCCTGCAGAGTGGTGTCAACCTGTCTGAAGAACAACAGGCAATAGTGTTAAGGAATGCCACTGGAAGAGACGCTGGCATAGGAAATATAATAGCGGGCCCCTCACATGCATCAGAGGAGTTGCCGAAAAGGAATCGTAAGAAGAATCGGCCGAACAAAAGAGAGAGGGAGAGGCAAGCTAGATTACATCGTGCACGCCTATTGGGGCACATCTTGGACGCCAATGGGTTTTGATTGTGAAATTTTGTATTTAACTGAACTAAATTAGTAGATGTCAATTATTTATTACATGTGTAATTCATAGATGTTAATTGTTTATCTATTATAATATAAATTGATAACTTGTTATTGAATTTGTTTGTTATTGACAGGTAGATATGACTAGAGTGGTTGAATATGGAGAAACAGAGTGATCTAATGATTAGATAAATTAGTAAATAGACAGATGAAAGGAGGACCAATTAAGTAAGAGCATGAAGTCTTCTATGACAGCTCATGGACCCGAGGGGGGTTAGGTCATTAGCAGTTCTTGAGAAGGAGCTCACCTTTTGCTAACCTTCCACCCACTAGTTCACAGTACCAACGTCATTTATGACGGGTGACTAGCGGTTCAAATTCTTATGCAGGCGCTAGGTGGGGATGATAACCCTTAGGCAGTTCAAAACTATTTTAAGGACCCATCAGTGCCCAGCATAATTTTGAACCGAATTGGAGAGACATTGAACCAGTAATGAATCGAAGAACGCAAGATGAAGACAACGAAGCCGAAACGAGAACAATTGCAGTCTTAGTAACTCCTGCTGGACCTACGTTAACAATCATGATAGAAGTGAATGGAATTGAAATGAAAGCAATGATTGACACAGGCGCAAATATTTCAGCAATCAATATGAATATGCTGCCAAGCAGATTATGGCCGTGTATCGAGGAAACAACAGTAGATGTAATAACTTGTAGCCAAGAGTCAATCGACGTAGTTGGAAAAGTTTGGTCACAGATTGAATATAAAGATGTAAAAATATCAACCTATCTGGCGGTAATCAGAAAACTTAACGCACCATGCATAATTGGCACCGACATAATGCCTGACCTACTAAAAGAGATAGTAATCGATTTAGGAACAATGAAATTAAAAGATAAAACTGGACAGATATGTACCATGAGATCCGAAGTTAGATGTCCGGAGAAAATAACTATACCTGGGAGAACTCAAATGATTTGTTATGTCAAAGTCAATGATGAAGTGAAGGGAGAAATGATATTCGAACCGAATCAGAAATTCGAGGAACGCAAAGAGTTACCTTTGGCAAGAGAAATTGTAAATATAAATAACGACAACGAAATCCCGATTAATGTGACTAATTTTGACGAAGAGGATAAAGTAATCTATGAAAACGAAAGATTAGGAAAACTAACACCAATGATGGAAATTGAATTACCAGAGTTAAAACAGCTCAGATTAACCATTTTTCCTCGTCCTATCTCAATATAATATCAATAAAACAAAAAGAAACATACATTAAGAAACTCGGTTGTCGAAATTTTTCCGTCCAATATTTGTGTCTTTGTGCATGTGCTTTAATTATTTCCTTAATTCGGCTTTCATGTGTTTGGTTTATTACCTTTATTTATCGTTGTCGGTTATTTTATTTTATTATCCACGAACGCTGCATATTTACTTTTACGCTGTTTTACACATAATCATTTATCTCGTCATCTGATAAAAATCCGAATAATGAACAATACACATTTATTTTATATCATAACAATTCATGGAAAGTAAACAGTTAGTCTTTCCTTTATCTTTCGCTGGCATAACATACAGTGCGACTCTTGTGCGCATCCATGACAATAACTCAGGTGTCCGCAAGGTATCATCATTACTCGTGCTTCTTCTGTTTTGCACGCATAGCAATCTAAATAAGCCTTGGTTTGCTCTTTCATTGTTGTTGTAATCTCGTCCTCAATATTTTCGACCTTTTTCATCAACTTTTTCCAATTTTCCTCAAATTCGGTTATCTCCAATCTCATGAATAGAATTTCATATATTCTTTCAGTTGTCACGTCTTTATCAATATCAATCAATTTTGTTAATATGCAATGTTCGTCGGAGTACAGGTTTGAAATCGTTGCTATATCTTCTTTAGCTCGTTTAATTAACTTTTGTTTATTAATTAGTTCCTCAAGATTATCGTTTTCGATGTTTAAGATGCCTTTTAGTTTTTCTATTATTTTTGTTGGTTCCATCTCTAAAATTATTAAATCTCTTTTAATTACCCATTAAATTTAAATACTAATTAACTAAATTGTATGTTTAAATTTATTCATTCAACTCTTAGTTTACTGTTTTGATTCATTTTATAACTACTATTTTAATCATTACTCGTTGTAATTTATTCTATTATCGTTGACTTCCTCTACTTGGTTCTATTGCTTTCCCCGTAGTTTATCGTTATTCCTCTTACTTACCCCATTTCATTTTATCCCGAAATTTACCCTTTTAATTACTTATGCGTCTTGTAAGTGTCGTTGTTATGTGGTGTCGTCAAGCATTGGTGGATGTTGAATGTCTTGGCGTCTTAATTTGTAGTCAGGTCGTTCGTTTTACATTGATCTTTACAATTTTTAAACTCTATATTTCATCTCTTTGGGGTTCGGCAAAATGTCGTCTCGACATTTTCTATTTAAGCTTTACACATTTGCCTATATTTCCTTGGGTTCTTTACAAAGACAATCATTCTATCCCGGCTGAGCCCCCAAATTTGTATGGTGGGCTAGTCGTCTATTTCATTATTTATTCTCTTAATTTGTAGTCAGGTTTTTTCGTTTTTCATCGATATTTACAATTTTCTCATCGATTTTTACAATTGCTTTTTATAATCTTTAAACTCTATATTACATCTCTCCGGGGTTTGGTAAAATGTCGACCCGACATTTCTATTTGAAAAGATAGTTCTGTAACCTGTTCCCTCTCGTTTGTTTGTACAAGAAAATCATTCAATCCCGGCTGAGCCCCCAAATTTGTATGGTGGGTTACAGGGTTTCGTTATTTGTTTGAATTAACTTGTGGTTGCCCCAGTAACGCCATACAAAATGATTCTAGCTGCCACTTGGCACCCGTTGCTAGGCAACGTTGGTAATGTGTTCAAGTGGTGGATTATCCGCAAAAATTGAGTATCATTGCTAGTACTGTAATTGCTCGGACAATCCTCGGGTTCACGAGCTGTCGATAGAAGACCTATGCTCGCTTTGCTCTGTCCCTTGTAGAAACTCAAGATTAGGTTCTTATTTGACTGTGGAAAGATGAGACGAAGATTCGGTGACGTGATGCGAATATTTAGGATAACGCTGGCATACAAATGTATCAAAGAAACAAATCAACTATGAATATGACTACTCTATTCGAATCAACAAAACACGCAGCATTTATGAGTTAATGGGTTTGAAGCTGGGTTGCTCGACGTCGGGCACGTTCCTTACGTCCCGGCCGACGATTATTTGCTGGAGTGATAGATTGCTCCGCTGATTGAGTACTTTTCTGCGGCATCTGAGATGGGGCGAAGACGAGCGGATATGTTACCGCTTCCCCCTCCCGACAGACTGCTAGGGCGACTTCTAGTCCTCGGATTTGAGTGCGCAGGCTCTGATTGAGCTGACGCTCTTCCGCCCAGCCTTTCTGTGCCGCCGTGTGTAAAATAAATTTAGGTCGATTTTACAGAAATGAGAAACGAGGAAGCAGCCAGAGACTTCTTCCTTATTTCTCGTTTCTTCTATAAGGATCATATTGACGTTACGACCCCTGCGTTCCGCACGCTGAGTCTTCACGGGTACATATCATTGGCGATTTTCCACGCTCTTACACAAATCTGTACTATATAGATTTTACTATCTTGCCATATGTGTTGGCTGTGGGCCGGAAAAATTTCGACAGATTTAATTTTAGTTTATTTAAATATATAAAAACAATTTATCAATATTAATAATATTTATTAAACAAATAAACATAAATTACCCTCCATTTCAATCCATAAAATAAAAATTTCATAATATTGCATAAAATAAAATAAAAATACCTCTCCCCCACGCCGACATCCAGGCAGAGCTCTATCGAGGTTGCGAGGATGTGACGTGGAGAGAGGGCTCCAAACTAAACATTTCTCACCTAAAAATAAGATTTCAAAGGTAATTTGAAAAATGGTTTTTAAAATGGTTTTATAGTTTCAAAAACGGTGTGTTTTAATGTGAAAATGGATCAGTATTTATACCTATTTTCTGTCCCTAACCTCGCATGTTAATTTTGATGTAGTAAAACAAAATTCGACCTTGTTATTTTCTAGTGAATTCTATTCTTTAATTTTATTATTTTTCAATTTATTTTAATAATTTTTCATTTAGAATTTTTATTGAATTATTACTAATTCAAATTTTTTGATTTAAGTTTCATTTTCATGAACTTTTATTAATTTTTCAATTTTGTCGAATTTGTTGTGTTTTCTTGTTATATTTGTGTTGGTATCGTGCGGATCTTGGTGCGTTTTGTTATTATTTTAATTTATTTTTATGTTTATTATTTTATTTTTAATTCTCTTTTTTCTCATATTTGATAGGGTTTAATTGATGTTTCAATAGGTTATTTAAACTTGCATGTTATATTTGCGTGTGTGTTACTGATCCATTTAAACATTCCTCGAGGCCGTTTACGTTCTGGCCCAACACTGCGTGAAAAATTCATAATAAAACAAAAAATTCTTTTATTTTCTAAAATTATCGTTGCCTAGATTGGATTCGCGCGGTCGATATTGAGCTCCCGGCTAGGACTTATATGATTAGACGGAAATTTGAATATAAGGATGGATTTACCTGTAACGTTGGGTCGGAATTCCGAAGGCATAGCTTCAACTGGGGGCGTCACTGGAGCGTTTCTATTCAATCTCGATTTGTCCGTGATTTTATTATTATCTAGTGTGTCCGATGGTGAGCGATTATTCTGTCTAAACATGATTTTGGTTTTCTAAATGGTAGACCATTATCGGCAGGTTTTATATTGGAGTGTGTGCATGCGGAGATAGGAATTTGTAGTCACACACACTCAGAAAAGACTTTCAATTCGCTCATAGTTATGATAATCAGGATTTCGACACACTGGATATTGATTTGGTATTTCACGGAAATGTCTGGGTTTCACTCTTTGGGTGTGTGTGCCAATGACCTTTGATTCTTAGATTTTTAGTTTTCGCGGAGATATTTCTATTTATCAGATGGCCGATCTATCACGGAAATCAAATCTCTTCAATTACCTAGTAAGATTAGGTCATCTGTTTAATCAATTAATATCAATCTAAATTTTAGGGATTTTGACGATTTACCTACTAATCTATTGAGGGCGATTTTCATCAGGATTTTGGGTCTAATCATTTAGTATTTTAGTCAGATTTTTACGGGATTTTAGTTGTTTACTCATTGGCTTTTATTGGGCAAAATTTAATCAGGTTTTTTTTAAAATCTAATTTTATAATATTATTAACTAAATTCTAGACGGAATCTTTGTTATTTATTCACTGAAGGGTTCGATCAGGTTTCCTATATCAATCCTCTAATACTATTAGCTAAACTCTAGGCGAAATTTCGTTATTTATTCACTGGAGGATTCAATCAGGTTTTATATATTAATCTTATAATATTATTAGCCAAATCCTAGACGAAATTTCGTTATTTATTTACTGAAGGATTCGATCAAGTTTTATATATTAATCTTATAATATTATTAGCTAAATTCAAGACGAAATTTCATTATTTATTCGCCGAAGGATTCGATCAGGTTTTATATCGATTTTGTAATCGGTTAATGCTGTTCCGATCCCTGGACGGGGACGCTGACTATTCATTCAATTATCACGGGGAGGAAATTTTAGCTGACTATATGGTTTCCTCGTAAGATCAATGTGAAGCTTGGTATTATTTGTGGAAATGGAAATACTTTAATTTATTGTAAATTTTTCTCAGTTATTTATTTGTTGACTTGCTTGCCTATTAGATTCTCCGAGGTCGGATTTTCGATTTGATGGTCTCGTGCTTTATAGACTGGGTTAGGGACGAAGGGCACCACAAAAAAAACTGTTTGAGAGGATGGAGAATTATTCTATCAACAAAGGGTACTCGGTTAGTATCCTCTTGTATGCCATCGATATTGTTCCCCTCTTTGTATTATCTGTTGGATCTCGATTAATAGTAAGTTTGCCTATTTGGTTATTCGAATCGACTGTCGATTTTAATAAATGTTTTGCATTATCCGATTTGATATCTTGAATTTTACTTTATTTCATTATTATTTTCGAACTTTATAGACGAGTCATTTTACATCTGGAGTTTTTGGCATTATGAATATTATTATGAATATGTTCTTTTTGATTTAGTAAAACAAAATTCCACCTTGGAATTTTCTAGTGTATTCTAATCTTAATTTTTATTATTTTGCAATTTTATTTGATAATTTTTCTTTTGAAATTTTATTGAATTAATTCTAATTCAAATTCTTTGATTTTTATTTCATTTTCATGAAATTTCACACATTTTTTGTTAAATTATCAAATTTCGGTCAAATTTGTTAGGTTTTCGTGTTATGTTTATATTTATATCGTGCGGATCTTGTTGTTTTTTGTTATTATTTTAATTTATTTTTGTGTTTATGATTTTATATCTTATTGTTTTCTCTCTTATATTTTGATATGGTTAATTGATGTTTTAATAGGTTTGAATTTAAATCTGCATGTTATATTTGCATGTGTGTTACCGATTCATTAAAACATTTACAAGGCCGTTTGTGTTCTGGCCCAACAGTACTCATGTTCATTTAAATTAAGGGTCCCTCTATTGTTATTTTGATTGAAATAATATCAAGATTTGAGATATTACGGCTGGTGGGTTACAGGGTTTCAAATCTTGCTTATCCTTCTATGACCCTAGTAACGCCATACAAAATGATTCTGATCCACTTGGCACCCGTTGCTAAGCAACGTTGGTAATGTGTTCAAGTGGTGGATTGCCCGCAAAAATTGAGTATCATTAGCTAATACTATAGTTGCTCGGACAACCCTCGGGTTCACGAGCTGTCGATAGAAGACCTGTGCTCGCTTTTGATTCTTAGGTCCCATTATTCTCCTATCTCCTTCAAATGTTAACCTACACTCTCATATCATTCATTGTTATTTCCATTTGCTTAGTCCTTCTTATTATTGTCCATGCTAATGATTATTCTTTGGCCTGTACTCCCTTTGTTATTTTAAATACACCCACATTATATCTTTCACCCTTATCCCTATTATAACTACAATGTTTCCCATTATTATTATTAGCATTATCATTGTTGCGATTATATGTATCACCTTTATTAATTGTTACTACTATTACCTATATTATTATTTTTATTCTATAACTACTATTATATTTATTGTTATAACTACTATGATTATTACTACTATTATTATTATCATAATTATTCTCATCATTACTACAAATACCATGATTATCACTATTATCATTATTATTATTATTATTATCATAATTATTACTATTATTATAATTAAAATTACTCTTATCATTATCGTTATTATTATTAAGATTTTGTAGGGATCCTTCCTTATTCCTCAGCGTTAAAATTCTTTATTGATATACAACATTAGCCGTAGTCCATCTATATTTTCGGTTTTTGATAAAATATTTTTGTAAATTAGAAAATTTTAGCAGCGTTCCGCCCTTATTTTACGCATTCCATTTTTACGTTACTATTTTTGTTAAGTATTTGAATTAGTTCGGAAAATTTGAGCAGCGTCCCGCCCATATTTTCCGCCTCAACTCAAATTAATTTATTTAATTCTTATTTAAAAACATTATTTTTCATGATTTTGGTCGTTCGGATTAATCTTTTTCCGATGGCTATTCATTTTAACTGTTGCAACGATTTCGCAATCTTCCCCGCTACCCATTCCCTCTTTTTGTCCTTAAGATCTATTTATGTTCATATTATAGTTAATGAGTGCCCACTGGACTACTCGGTGTTAGAGATTTTGAGCCGATTGTTGTTAAAAATTTATGTCAATTTTACAGAAAACGGATGGTGAAGGAGCAGCCAATAAACTACTCATTTACCCTCCGATTTCCCCTATGTACGGATAATATTGACGTTCCAACTCCTGCGTTCCGCACGCTGAGTCTTCACGGGTACATATCATTGGCGATCTTCCACGCACTTACACGAATCTGTACTATGTAGATTTTGCTTTCTTGCGTTATGTGTTGGCTGTGGGCCGGAAAAGGAATAACAAATAATAATTTACCATAGCATTTGGAATAAAAGTTTCGATGCACTAAGGCTGTAGATATAAAATATTTATTCAGCATATTACATCGGCTACATACATTTGAAATTCATTGTATCCATTCCATAAAATTTACTTCAAAAATCCCATAAATTTAATTCGATAAATCATCTATAAATTCAATTAGAAAAACAAAATTATCCATAAATTTAATCTGAAAAATCATCCATAAATTCAATTAAAAAATTACCCACAAATTTGATTCAAAAAAAATCATCCATAATTCAATTGGAAAAACAAAATTATCCATAAATTTAATCTGAAAAATCATCCATAAATTCAATTAAAAAATTACCCACAAATTTGATTCAAAAAAAATCATCCATAATTCAATTGGAAAAACAAAATTATCCATAAACAAAATCATCCATCAATTCGATCTGAAAAGTCATACATAAATTCAATTGAAAAATTACCCATCAATTCTCTTCGAAAAAATCAACTAATAAATATTGCACCAGTTGAGAGTGATCGTGTTCAGGCAAAACACTTACCCGTGTTAATTGCCTGAATGCACGGCTCTCAACCAGCCATACAACCAGTTAAAATTTGTAATGAAATTTTTTCTCCGAAAAATAAGACTGAAAATTTGTGAAAACACATCGGCATTTATACCTATTTTTCTCGCGTGTGGAATTTGATGCGGTAAAACAAAATTCGACCTTGTTATTTTCTAGTAAATTCTATTCGTTAATTTTATTATTTTTTGATTTATTTTTATAATTTTTTATTTAAGATTTTTATTGAATTATTACTAATTCAAATTTTCGATTTAAATTTCATTTTAATGAACTTTTATTAATTTTTTCAATTTCGTCGAATTTGTTGTGTTTTCTTGTTATATTTGTGTAGGTATCGTGCGAATCTTGGTGCATTTTGTTATTATTTTAATTTTATTTTTATGTTTTTGATTTTATATTTATTTATATTCTCTCAGATTTTAAAGTGTTTAATTGGTGTTGTATATTGTATTTTAAGTTATCTTGGTGCTGGGTTTTCGTGCTGTATTACCGATGCATTTAAACAATTCTCAAGGATATTGGTGTGCTGGCCCAACATAAAACACTCCGGGGCCCGTAAAATTGCGACCCGCAATTTCTTAAAGATCCAAGCTATGAACTATGCAGAGTTTACATTCTCCATTCAATTGGGTCTACGAGCTACATGGTCGTGACCTTAAAACCCACATGCATAAAAATAATCATACAGTATACATCAATATACGGTTTACAAGATGAAGTGAAAGAGGACATACAGTCCGGTCATGATCACACATAAAGAATAGTTAATAGTCTAAGGATTATTAGTTCATTGTTAATTATGAGTTCAATATTCAGTCACTTGGGTATTCGTCTCGCTGATGCTTTGAGTTTCTTGGTTTCTGATTGATTACTTTCTTCAGCAGGTTCTGATATTTTGACGATTCGATATCTGTTGTGCGATTTGACTTTGAGATTTTGTTTGGTTTGGGGAATTGACTTCATTAGATGCCGATTGTTTGGAAGATTGGCAGGCTTAGTGAATCTCGGATAAGAAGAATAGATAGAATGTTTAGTTTGAGACTTCTTTTTGCTGGTTTATTTAGGGTTTTGAGTTGTAAATTGACATTCTAACTTTCGTTTGTTGATTGTTTCTTTGCATCTTGAACTGGGTGAGGTTCAATTGGACTCTGTGGATAGCTGACCCTTTGTCATATTATCTAGTCTCGATTGTTTTATGATAATTGATCGGTTCGGGATTATTCATGATTCTTTGAGATTGGTCTGAGTTTCTTCTTTTTAGTTATCCATTTTGGCTGTTTGTTCTCGATTTTCGGTTCTTTTTGTTATTTTGTAGGGTTTCTAAAGATCATCCATGATTATTTTAATATTGTTTCCTTGATGGGTGTTTCCTTTTCTATTGACTTTCGATTTGATTTTCTAGAGTTCTGAGGGTTTAACGATCTGTTTTTCTTGTGTTAATCCTTTGACCATTGGGTATAGTAGGAATTGATCCGTCCGTAATTGGTATCCTTTGGGTTTCTCATATATCGTCATATTTGTTACAGTTAATTTTGCATCGATTGATTGATTGTGGGGTTTTTCGACATCTTTCTAAGGGATGCTAGGTTGTATATATGGGTTTATTACTGATATCTTCCTTCTCGTCGCCAATATCATGCTGCTTTCGAACAATTTTCAGGTTCCTTTAATAAGGCTTGCTATTATTCTCTCTTGATTTTGGGTAGTTATTTGACTTTCTGTTTCTCTCCTTTCTTTATCTCTGTTGCTTTCATTACCGTATCTGGTTGCTCGTCTCTGTGATTGGGATTAATCTTAATTTGACATCATTTATCTTTTTTGTTTGTCTTCACTACGATTTGCAAGATTTCTTACGATATTCCATTTTGATTGAGTGCATTTCTCGGTTCAGTCTCATCATCTTTTGTCTTGTCGTTTATTGGTATTGTCCTTTGCCTTCTCTCCTTACTGATTCGATTTATCTTTCTTGTTGTCGGGTTTTGATTGTTGGGTTGTTCTTTGATTTTTCCTCTGGTCCGTTCTCTATTTGTATCCGGTGTTGAACTTCAGTCATGCTTGAGATTACTGTTCCGTGATATTCATCTTGTCTCGTTTGGCTGCATCTAGTTTCACTCGCAATTGGACTTCTTTCTTGCTCGTTTCCTGGCTTTAATTTTGAGTCCCTTCCACTCTTTTGCTGCATTTATTTCTTTGTCTTTTTAGTTTTTCCATTTAACTCAATCACCACAAATTTCGTTTCTCAGTTAGCTGTCCTTTGTTGTTATTCACCAGTTTCTCATTGCTTGATTCAGTTTTTCATCAAATTATTCTCCCTCGTCTTTTTCGTTAACTGACTTGATATTTCATCTATTTCTTCAATGCTTTCGTTTTGTGTTGGTGATCTCTTTACTATTTTGTTGCTTTATCTTGCTCCGATCGTGGATTTGTTATCGTTGTTTCTCATTTTCGTCTTTCATCTCATTGTTCTGGATTCTCTCCAAGTTTACTCTTGTCTCTGATTTCCTTGATGGCTTCGGTACCTCTTAATCGGTTTATTTCAATTTCTGATCTGCTTGATATTTGATTGGCTTCCATTTGATTTGTTTCTCCATTTTAACGTAATATTGCATCACTTGTCTTTCTCATTCCCATCGTCTGATTTCTAATTTGTTTTCGCTCTTTGATTTATCTCCAAAGGGTCTTCACGCAAGGTGCGTATCTCTCCGCATCTCTCATCAATTACCGGATATATGTCGATCTCACTTGGCTATTGGGTATTGGTTCATATTTTGACTTGCTTTGTTCTCTCGATTTTGAATTTTCTGTGAGTCCATCATTTGTTTCCAACAGATTTTGTCTATGTTTTCTTCATCTTTTGATCTTTTCTGATTGTCTACGTTATTTGACTTTGATTGTTGTCCTATTTCTTTGAAGGCTACTGGATTTTACCTTTTATTACTCTCTCGGTTTTCTCCCTCTTTGTTATCTTCTAGGCTCTCTTTTATTGTCCATGAATTTTATTTCTCCTCTCTTTAACAGGGCTTTTATCGTCCTTGGTAATACATACCGGGATTTATTGCTCTTTTTTGTAATATATTTTCATTGCTTTCGAATTTGTTTACGTCTATAATTTCGTTATCGGATTTTCTTTTTTCTCCAATTGATCAGTTTTGCTGCTGCTTTATTGTATCCTCTCCCGATTGCTCCAAGAATTGGGTTTAAATTTTTCCTATTACTTCGATGTCTTCTTTAATTCCATTTATCGTAACTAAATCTATTGCTCTTGCTTCTCGCGACATCATAATATAATTTAACATCGTTTTTCCTTTTTTGTCCTTCTCATTTAGAGTTGATCCTGTTTTTAATAATTCCCTGAGAATTTTCGTTGACATATCTTGACACTGCAATCATCATGGGTGTTTGTCCTTTCTCATTTCTGATATTTGTATGTTGTCCACATTGGTTCATTATCTCAATAATTTCCATCGTTCGTTCCTCGTTTTCGGTTTCTGTAGCATGGTGTAGGGGTGTATTACCCGCTATGTCAATTATTGTGAATAATATTGGTATTCTTTTCTTTAAGATGCTGATTTATGCTGTTGATTTTTAGCCTTTTGCGTAGTTCGTGATCATCTTTGTTACTCCTTCTAATATCTCGGTGATATTCTTGTTTCTAGTCCATTTCGGCATTATTTCCTTAGTTGTTTTGATGATTGCTTCCATCTGTTCCAGTAATTCATTTTATCATTGTAGATTTCGTTATATTCTCGTTTCCATTTCGCCTGATTACTATAATATCTTGATTTTATCTCTTGGCTGTTTGTGACTCTGTTAATTTGTTTTGTCATGTCTAATAGGTTTTTCTGCCTTCCAGTTGTCATGTCTTTTCCTGGTTCTTAACTTGATTCGACACTTGTATCATTCGCTGGCTTTATTCTGGTGTTGGTATTGATCTCATTTGATTTCCTATTGCTTCCTCTCATTAGTCCCACTGCTCCGGATGGGTTCTGAGTCTGTTTATTTGGACGATTCCGAGTCATATGTCCCATTAAAAGATTTTCCGCGTCTTTTGTGACAAAATTTATTTACGTGTCCTCTCTTCCCGAATAGTTGGCTTATTTGATGTCGATAGTAGTCGTTCTTTTGTTAGCTTTTGTATCGATTGTCCATGTAATTTCTTCGATCGTTGTGGTTTTGTAGTCATGCATTGTAATTTTTCCTTTCCACATTCGTTGTTTTGCTGAGTTCTTCTCTTACATCTTCTTTTGTCTCAATTTTCAATTCACTGACTGTTTTTGATCTGTCTTGCATATTCAGGTTTCTCGTTTGTTGTCTTTGGATTCTCTTTTCGATTAGTTCTTCCTCTGAAATTTTATTAACCATTAAAATATCTATTACCTCTTGCTCGATTGACGTCTCTCTGATTTCTATATTGTCTTTGACTCCAATACTTTACTTTTCACGTTTATTTGAAGTTTCTCTTTCTTGTCCTTTTCATTATTGTTTAGTCCTTGTGGTAACATGTTTATTTTCGCTTTCCTTATCAGTTTTCTTTTCGATTTTGTAGTAGTACCCTCGTATTTGATATTTTGTTTTTTGTTTTTTCGATATCTTTTATCGCTGTTTTTCTGCTTTTTCGTCGTCTATCGTTCGGTGAACTCTTGAATTATCTTTATTTTATTTTATTTTATTTTATTTTATTTTATTTTTTTTTTTTTTCGCAGCTCGATTCTTGCTCTGATTTTATTTTGACCTCCTGAGTTTCATTTTTCTTAATCACGTCATTTTCTTTGTCGTTAATTTCGTTATTTATTGTTATATCCTCCTCGCTGTTGACGACACACTGCTCTGCAGTGTGAATTTCTTTTGTATTGACTATTTTCGACATATTGCTTCTACTTGATATTTAATTTCTGTTCATCCGTCTTTATCGAATTTCTTGGATTTCCTCTCTCTGTAATCTCTGCCATTCGATTTTTTGCTGTTCCGAATATTTTCTGGTCCATAAATATCGAACATCATTCCTGTTTCTCCTCGTATTACTTCGTTGTCTTTGGTTGTTTGCGGATATTCGTTTAATCATACCTCTTAATTGCTCACTCTCTTGTATTTGATTGCTTTGTGTACTTTGACTATAATGGTTCGGTTTTGGTTGTCTCGATTTTCTCTCTATTGGACAATTTTCAGCCAAATGTCCGTTTAGGTTGCAGTTGAAACAGGTTGTAATCTCGAATCTTGTTGTTGTACTCATTATCGCCCTATCTCTTGAATGTCTGACCCCTTGTGTTGGGTTATTTTATGGACTCTTCCTGAATTGGTTTGGTTTTTGTTGACCTTAAATTCTTCTCATTCGACAATTCTTTGACATATGACCGCTTTGATTGCAATTAAAACAGATTATCATTTCTTCTTCTTCTGTGCGAACTCTTCTATCACATCCTTGGCAATTCTTTAGTTGATAACCTCGATCAGTTCGGCATCCTTCTTTTAAACAGATAATACATACTGGGTTGTAACTCGCGTTTTTAATCCTGAAATAATTATTATAATTTATAAATTTACCTCTACTGTCTTGAATCCTCTTAACTGGCATATCGTAAATTCGTGATGGTTTTTCAATATATTGATTTGTTTGCGGGTAAATATCTTTCGTTTGTCTCGTTATTTCCATCACTACTTTCATTGGTTCTGATACTCGATCTTTTAACTCGGTTTGCTCATTTTCTCTTTCGACTCTTTCTTCCATTGTGGTTAATATTTTCTCTTCCAGTACGATTTCCGTTTGCCATGTTTCAGCTATTTTTGTTCCAACTGTTTTTATTTCCGAATTTCCAGTTTCATTTTTGTCATTGAAATCTTCTTCGTTGCATTTTCTTTTTGAATGCATCTCCTGTACATTCCTCTTTAAACTTGAAGATATTGGTTCTCGGCCCTTCATTTCCGGTTCATCGCGTACGATTTTGTACATTGTTGATTTTCTCAAAAATATATTTCTGTTTCATCCATGTTTTTGCTTGGCAACTCTTGGTTCATTTCCTCTCGGAGTTTTTCCATCTCTTTACTCGTACTTGTTTTCAACTGAATTGGAATTCCTAGCTCGGGTGATTTCACGTTGTTTCCTTTATCGATTAGCTTTTCCGTTGATTTATCATATTTTTCAGCTTCTGTTTCCAAACTTTCTAATCTCGTTGTAATCATTGGTTCTGCTATCGCTACTGTATTAAGTTTTCTATCTATTGCCGCTTTTCACTCTCTTTGAATTTCAATAACATGGTCTATTTCTTTATCCTTGTTCTCCGTTTGTTTTGGTATATTTTCAGTTTCTCTACACAATGGTTCCCTTGATTCCGGTTTCTCGTAACTCGTTTTCTTGATTCTATCTCTAGTTCATCGGCTCTATTATTCGTCGTTTACTTGATCTCTTTATTCTTTTGGTTTACTCGATCTCTTTATTCCTTGTCAATTATCTAAACATAAATAACACTTCTAGTATATATTATTCTACATAAATTTCCGCATTAATTCATCATACTACTCTCACTGCTTTTCCTTAATTCTTTTCTCTACGTCAACTTCTTATCTTTTTAATTTTTGTTTTTCATTTTAATTTTATTTTAAATTATCTATAGCTCGTATCAACTATCTATTTGTTTCGTCTAAATTATCCTTATCTATCCGGTCGTATCAATTAACTATTTTAATCCAATAAATCATCACCATCATATCAATAATCGTCTCGTTTACTATTCTCCTTTATCTCTATCATTGGTCCAAAAACGTTCCTTAATTTCTATGCGCTATAGGCCTTTTTACTTAACTCTTCTCGTCTTTTTCCTTAAACTTTAACCACTGTTGCTCTATGGGCCTTTTTATTTAAATTCTCTTGTCTTTTTCCGTAAACTCTATTCGCTGTAATAATTTTTCTTTTGCTTCATCTCCCTTCATTTTTTAAGTCTATTTTGAATTATCTATATCTCGTAACAATTATCTATTAATCTCGTATCAATTATCTATATAGTCTTATCAGTTGTCTATATAGTCGTATCAATTATCTATATCATAATATCAA